>QVTF01019740.1:772500-867128 GCA_003573665.1 Oxygymnocypris stewartii | reverse complement strand
GCTATTACTGCATCAAAGGATGGCATAGGACTGAATGCAATGTCGCTGGATGGGGTTCAAGGAATTCACCTTGAACCTTTAAAGCTTCTCACAAAACGTAGTGTCATCCGTTCTCCAGAGGATTAGTGCACACGGAAGAGAATAGAGAAAACCGCTCTTTCGTCTAAATGCTCTCAGGAATCAAAAAGCACCGCACTGCCCCGTGTGAGGCTCGAACTCACGACCTTCAGATTATGAGACTGACGTGCTGCCTAACTGCGCCAACGAGGTAGGTGGGCCTACCAGGCAGCACAACCAACACACTAGCTTCCAGGTCCTTGACTGTAGGTGTAGTTCCAACAAGTGAGCTTCCCCTGTGGAAAATGGGTCAGGATGGCCGAGCGGTCTAAGGCGCTTGCGTCAAGCTGGGGAACAATAGTCCGTCAAAGGTGGGGAAGAAGGGAAGAAGGAAGAAAAGAGAAAGGGAAGAAGAGAAAAGAAAAATGAAGAAAAGAAAGGGTGAAATATGACGTTCAAAGACAGTTCTTCCTTAACATGCTGCGCAGTGATACAATTTCCGGTTTCTTCGCGCGGGAAAACCGCACATTTACACTACGCTGTTTCCTATTGCAGGTGCTCACCGAGACGTGGGTTCGAATCCAGCTAAAGACAACTTTTTGTAATACTGTTAATTTCATTAAATAAATGTATTTTCAAGGCTAATCAAATGTACATATGTACTTTGTTTGATATTATTGACATGAAAATTAAAGTATATCAATGGAAATGTGTTTGTGTTGTTATTAGTCATTTAGTAGTTGTAGATTGGAATTGTTTATTCTGATTAAGCATATTATTATTTGTAGTTGTATTATTATTTATTATGATTAAGCATTTTTTTAGGTTACATTCATACAAGATACAAATCTGTTATTTTTAATGAAAAATGTCTGACAAGAATGAAAAAATTACATTATGTTTTATGAAAGTACAAATCAAAAAGCAATAATTTGCCAATTTGTTTTTATTTTACAATTATGCCAACAGAACAGTAATGAGTATTAAATAAATTAAATGTTAAATAAGTTTTCAAACAATAAATTAAAAGATAAATTAGATGAAAATAAAAGTACAAATCAAAACACTATCGTTTGCCAATTAGTTTTTTATCTTACAATTATGCTAACGACAGAAATGACTTAAATAAATAAAGATTTCAAACAACAATTAATTTTAAATGGTAATACCTACCAAATTTTCCAAAACAATAAATAACAAGTAAAAAAAAAAGTTAAATAATGTTCAACACAAATATTAACAATAGTTAACTATATTTAAACAACTATACAACACTACAATAAATTCAAATACTATAAATTATTTGGAAACGGTTTTCCGCATTTCCTCTAACCACTGTTCTTTTGTAACAGTCTCAGTCTGTGGGCAGTACACCCTGCCCCTGTATTGGCTATGTCCAGTTGCACTCGTTTTAAACTGTCCGCACTTCTTGCAAGTGTTTGCCTCTACAGTTCTCTTGTAGGGTCACGTGGGCATGGCTTGCGGACTGGCCGCTGGTGCAGAAGGCTGTAAACTGGTGCCCTGCACAACTGTAGGCTGTAACTGTTGCTGTATCATTAACATCCCCTGAACCATCGGGATTCCCCGAAGCATCGGCATACCCTGAACCATTGGCATTCCCTGGAACCCTGGCATACCTTGAAGCATCGGCACACCCTGGAAACCTGGTGCTGCTGGTATAAGTATGTTGGGTACCATCTGCACTGATGTTCCAGGTGCTGATGGTGTTGACGCGCTGCCTAACTGCACCAACGAGGCTGCTGGACCTACAGCATCATATGGGCCAGTGCAAGAAATTGTTAACTCCATGCTGGAAAAGGGGGTCATCCGGCCTTGTAACAGCACATACTCTGTCCCGATATGGCCAGTCCTAAAACCTAACGGCGGCCCAAAAACCAAATGGTGGCCCACCATCGACTATCGCAAGTTGAATCAGCAAGTACCATTGTCACGATGGCCTATGACCCAGTTGGACCAAGAAATTCAAAAAATCAAAGGCTCGACGATCCTGTCCACATTGGACGTCGCCTCCGGGTTCTGGACAATCCCTTTCCACCCCGACGACCAACATAAGCTGGCATTCACCTTCGGCAACCGACAGTACACCTTCACACGGTGGCCCTTCGGCTATGCCAACTCACCAGAAGAATTCAACATTTTCCTTAACAAGTCATGCCTTGATGCCAGAGTCCGAGGCAACCTCGTCTACGTAGACGATGTCTTAAAAGGAACCCCGACTAGTGCGGCATGTTGGCCTTATACGATTAACGTAGGCGTCAGCTATAAAAATGTGATACAAAAACACTTCAAATGGTTTTGTTTTTATTAAAAAAAGACGAAAATCCGTTCACTCGTAGGCCGCCATAGTTATTTACGTCTCAATGCATTCTGGGTAGTGATGTGTAAAGGTTGCTTACTGTCAATGGATTGCAGCAGTACCAGCTAGCTAGCTAAATTTTGACAGTAGCGACTAGATGAACACGTCTGCCGTTCAGCCTTTTCAGTTTGAACCCGAGCTCACCCTAGGCTTAAATCAGGAGAATAGCGCGGAAGACGATAGGCCTGAAGATTATCAGAGAGTTGAGGAAGCGAGAGTGGGGCAAAACAGATGGTGTCTGTGCGGCAACTGCTTGCCAATGCCAAGCGAGAACGAGAGCGTTTGCTGTAAAGAGCTTCACTTTTTGTCAGCAGCTGTCCAGGGTAGGCTAAGTATAGGCTAGATCAGACAATCGTACTATCAGTATAAATAATTTAATAAGTCCTACCGCCCTCGTTTGCTTTATTTTCCCCAAGCAGTCACTATGTTGAACGCACAAAAATACCCCCCCCCCCCCCCCTTACACTGAACAAAGTCAACACTGTTTTTTGCTCATCTACGTCATTTACATTTAAAATCTTACAATTACGATATTGTTATTAATAATTACCATTGCACTGAATTGCCTTGCACTACATATTTAAAAACTTAAATCTCAAGACTATACTGATATGCACTATTCCTTCCCTCTCCATTTGTATATTTGGTTACACTTTATTTTAAGGTGTCATTGTTGCCGTGTAATTAAACATTTAAATACTGAGTAATATTAAGTAACTACATGTACTTACTATAGGGTTAGAGTAGGATTAGGATTTGGTTGAGGGTTAGTTGCATGTAATTATGCATACATGTAACATATGTAACAAGGACACTATAAGTGTTACCATATATTTTTTTTGTACATTTCTAAATTTTATAGTATTGTTATACTGCATACTTTATTGTTTTCATTATTATATTTCATACTGACCTTTATGTTTTTATTCTTTATATGTTAAGTGAGTGTTGAACTTTTAGAGCAAATACTACCAGAGTCAAATTCCTTGTTTGTTTGCACAAACCTGGCCAATAAAGCTGATTGTGATTCTGATGAGAACATAAAGTAAAATGCTATAACAACATGCTTTGATTGTATTTACAGATACTCCGTGTATCACAGCACATGAAAACTTTAATGCAGTTTGCCTCAATAAAGATGTTTTATGGGCGGCCCTCGTCAGCCTCCATGACCGGCATAGTGCTGGTCTACCAAATCGTAACCAGGTCACTAATAGGCAAGTCAAATGTGATGGTTATCTGAGTATGCCTACATAGTAGCCTACCTACACTGTGGCCTACAAATAGTGGAGAAAGAAAAAGTTAACTGGACTATGCGCTTTCAGTGAAGGCTTCAGTTGTTTTATTGGTTAAGACAAACATCTTAAATCATTATTTCATAACGTAATAGTATACTTGTTTTGAAAATTGTGCCTTTTAGGTCTTACAGATATGCTTCATATCGTCAGTTTACATGGTGGATGCATGGCTGGCTAGGGAGAAGAGTCCGCAGAGTCATTACATCATGTGCTGTTAACAAAATAAGAAACGTCTACTCTGAACCAAGTGGAATCTATAAAGGGTTTGAATATGAAGACAATGATCGTGCAGAAGTAGATGAGGCATGGAGGGATTTTAATAACATATAGCTGGATAGTTGACATTTGAAGGCATTTTGGCAAGAGCACAAGCTATGCTTGCAACAAAATAGGGTATCATACCAAATGTTTATGGTTTAAATAAAAATGTTGCATGTACTCCAATATTAAATGTTTGTTTGAAGTACTACATGTGCTTGACTAGAATCCAAAATTAAAGATCTTTTACATTTGAACTATGTTGGTGTGTACGTCATGTGTTCGTAATGATGCAGCTACTTGAAACGTGAAAACTGCTGTGTTTGAAAAATTATCTGTGATCTGGATAGTCTGTCTTGTGGAGCCATGACGTGTGTTGGATTAACTCTCATGTCCATAACTTGTTTTGAATCTAACACAGAGGAGAGAACATCTGCAATCATAGCCGTCATGTAGCTATAGTCCTTTTCAACAGGCACTGGTCTTGCTCTGAATGTCTTGTGGACTTTGCTCCATGCGATTTTGAACTTAGGTTCTCCAACACTCTCCCCATCTTGAAAAACAGCCTGTTCAAAAACAGAAAAATGGAAAACAGATACAAGGTGTTAGGAACAGTTTGATGTGCAATATCCAGTGTCACATAGGCTGCGTTTACACTTGGCACTTCGACTCGGCGCAGTAAAAAGTCATGTCTGATCCTCTTCCTCTCACTTCTGTCAATAGTGGGAAGAGGATCAGACATGACTTTTTACTGCGCTGAGTCGAAGTACTCCCAAAAGTGCTATTCCGCCATACATTATAGTTATCCTTTTCAACCCGCTTAGAAAAGCGCCACGTTTTATTTTGTGTCACCATACTTGGTCGTATAACTACTCGTGTAACTGTTTTTAAATAGGAAAAACGTTGATGTGTTTGGTCACTTCTAAATTCATTGCTTTTAGATACCATTGAATATACTGGGCTAAGCTAAGTGCTATCAAAGTGTCGGCGCGCGCCTGAGCGATTAAGTGCACGCACTGAGATGAGAGAGGTATGTATCAACTCGTCTTGGTTAAGGGAATAACATAGTTTAATATGAAAAAACGGTGGAGTAGGCCTATCCCTTTAAATATTAGTCAGGAAACAGAAATCTGATCGTTATCCAGATACAGAGGCTACTTTATATGATCAAATGTAAACGCACCGTGTCCTGATTGGCTAATGATCGGATCACGGTGATCGCATGTTAATGCCAAGTGTAAACGCAGCCATAGTGCTTGCAAATGATAGGATTTATTACAGTTCACACACCTGTTCCCTGTTCACATTGTTGTTATGATCCAGAGCAGCAAGCATGGAGGCATGGATCATCACATCATATCCAAAATGTGTTCTCTTTGGGAGGTATTTCAGGTACATGGAGTGATACACCTGAAACAAATTTGAATTTTAAGTTAAACTATTAAAAAATGTGAGTCACATCATAATGAATGGCATATTTATTAAATATGTCTGTATTTGATCATACCTCTAGTTGTGTTGTGTGGATGCACTTTGTCAGATGATCCAGGTCTTTCAAAAGCCGCTTGTGTTCCACAACCGTCACAAGTGCATTGTGGGCTTCAGATCCTGGCTTTAACCAAAGCTTTCTTCTCTGGTTCGTCTCATCAAGGTGCTCATGAGCACATTGGTGATAGTGCCTGTTCCCTGGCCAGTCGTGTCGGTTGGTAACATGGTGTATTACAGATATCCACTTCTCTTTCAACACTTCGGCATTACCCTCACAGGTTTGTGCCCTCCACCACAAATGATTTATAATGGATGGAATCCACTGTCCCAGGCCTTCACATTCCCTTCTCTTAGCTTCAGTTGCCAATTTTTTGGACACTCCTTTTGCCACATGCCAAGGGTCAAATTCATGGTGTTTATCTGGATTACTGACCCTCATTTCTTTGACGATTTGTGGATGTCTGTCAGTAGAGATGGTTGAGACCTTCACTCCATTTTCTTCTATGGTTTTGAGAGCATCTTTAAAACCTTTGATTTCCATGGTATTAGAGCTCGAAACTTGGGTGCAGCTTATTACCTTGAAGTCCACAACCTTTTCACTCTGTGCATCCAAAAAAGTGTATGTACAGTATTTTGCTGAGTGCCCCGGAGAGTCACACCGGCCATCTCCACAGAGTTCAACAACTTCTTGTGATTTCATGTTAGTTAACACTGTACTCTGCTCTTTAATCCACATTTTTTCAATGACAGGAAACACAAACTTCTTCCTCAGTGATGTGTATGTGTCTTCACTTATTGTTTTGAGGTTCATGTTACTACAGAAACGCTCAAATTTAGCAAAATGGATGCCACTGAAGAAAACTGATGTTGTTAAAAGCAGGTTTCCTGTCCCTTTAGTCCCACTCAGAGTAGGCTGAGACTGCCATCTGTAACTACAGCTGTTAGCACATGTGAGCTCTAGTGTCAACTGTGATCCTTCATTTTTTAGCTCTTTCACTTCTTCCTGGACAATCAGGGAGCCACACTTTAAACAACGCTGAAGCAATTGGTTTAACTGTTCTTCAAAAACTAGAAAAAGCCTATTTTATTTATGTGTGTTAGTTGAAGCTTGTGATCCCTGGGTGCTTTGAGAAAACTCAGATGAACTTGCAATGTATTCCGGATCAGAGTGACTGTACTGTGGTTGACTCTGTTCACTAAGTTCATCGTCTGAGATAAACAGATCCTGGGAGTTATCAACGTCATCCTCCTGTACACGTTTGCCCAACTCAATTTCATATTTACCTGTGTAAGTATGGTCCTTTTTTAACGAGTAGTCCACATCAGCTGACCACTGTACCGCTGCATCCTCCGTCTGCGTTGCTGCATCGGTTATAATTGGAGAACATTGTAGACCTACAGTTATGAATTCATTAACAGCAACTGGTGGATTGTCGGTTACCTCCATGATCGGCGTAGTGTCCGATGATTCGTCTTCCGCGACGAAAGGAGCGGGTTGTTTACATCCTAGCAGGAGAGTGTCCAGAGTCTCTTGCCTTTGACGCTTGTTAGCGCGGCTTTCACTCGCTATGCGCGGACGTTTAGGATCCTTGTGGGGGAAAATTAAAGGCACGGCATTTGGTTTTAGCCTTCGCTTGTAACCAGCTGCACCTGTGAGCTCTTTTAGCCGACTAAACGCCTCAAATGCATCAGGGCTGAAGTGGCGGGAACACAGCCGTGGGTCTTTAGGGAGTTGTACTCGTCCACAAGCAACTTCCCACTCTTTTCGTATTTTTTTCTCCTTTGGAAAGCAGTGGAGGCTTACATCACTCCCCTTATTTCCGTTGGATTGGAAATTGCAACCAAACGCTGCACAATGTGGCATTATATTAACGTTTAGGATGTAGCTACAGTTTACAGCGGCATTAGCTCACCGCTCTCTGCTCTGAACGCAACCAATACACGTCATCGACCCAGAATGCACTGCGCGCGCAAAAATAATGGCTGCCTTCGTAGCTCAAATTCTGTTAAACACTTTGAGGATTTTTTAAATAACGAAAATATTTTATGTATTTATAACTATGTATTTTGTAGAAGAGAGTAATTGTAGCATATTTAGGCCTATGTGTCTTAATAATCGGGGTTCCTTTTAATGAAAAGCTCAAGTGTGGAAGACCACCTCAAGGAAATCGATCACGTCCTAAACCAGCTGACAACAGCAGGAGCTAAAATCGCCCTTCACAAACGACAATGGTGCAAAACCAAGGTGAACTGTGTCGGACTGCTTGTCGGAAGCAAGAACCCGAACCCGAGAACTCAACTAACCTGATTGAGATCATGCCTATACCGCCTCGTCAAACCCCTAACAATTAAACCAATCGGAATGACCCAATTGCCAATAATCCTAAACAATGCATCCCTACGTCTTCTCAAGTTTCTAACCTGTTCCTTGCCAAATTACCCTACACCAGGATTCAGTCAGGGATAGAGATGTTGTTTGTGTCTTGTGTGTGCCTGTTCTCTCTGCCTCTTGTTCCAGTGCCCGCCGATGTTCCATCGGGAACATCACCAAGCCAAAGGGGGATGTGTAGCAGTTGTGTGAACAGGGCCATTTTACCATGGAACCTTACACATCAAAAGAACCTGAAAAGGACTCCCTCTTTGCTTATCTCCGCAAGGACACAGGAAGAGAGAGATTTATAGCGCCACCTCCTTGCCAGCTAAGAACTGACCTTTACTCCAAGAAACAGAATTTATAACTTCTTATCTAGAGAATAGGACAGCGTCTACAGACACTCACGGGCTCTCCAGATCGGTTAATGCCTAAATTACGATTTAATCAACCAACAAGGGATATACATTGACAGATGCTTCCCAGATCCCTAAAGACGTGACTTTTGCATGACCTCAGAACCCCTACTTCCCCTCCTCGGGCCGCTCCAGGGAGCACGTGCTCTTTCGTTCTGGAACAGACAAAGAAACTCAAACCTACATAGAGGTTTTCTAAGAGGAAACTAGTTCCTGTCAAAACAATGTACTCAAGAAACAATATATATTAATGTTGTACTCTGTTATAAGCTTGCTGTGTAATGGAACCAATGGTATTTTCTTAACCTGTGACGTATTACTGTTCCCTGTAATGTTATAACGTGTTTAGTTTCATATGGACGTCGTGAAAATTATTAATCAGTGGTGTAACAGATTTGGTGATATTATAAATGGGTAAGCATGTGATAATACTTTACGTAAGTATTAAACTCTTATTGCTCGCCACATGGAAGAATAGATGAGGTATGTCCCAAAAAGACATGGGCGGGGCTCCGCCCAACAAGAACAATCTGATTGGGACAGCCACCCGTGGTTGGAGTCAAATCGAGCCGCTTAAAATGGACAACAAAAGCTTTTAGATTCAGTCTTCTCTTGCTCGCTCGCTGATGAACCGGAAGCTTCGGCTTCATCTTCACTGGTCACGCTGGATCACTGCCTTACCCTCAGGCTGAAGCTGACCATCTAAAATAATTCAAAACTTCGTCAAAAATGTAACAACTTGAAGCAAGCAGCTCAACATTTTTATTAACTTTCATAGTAGGAAAAATATATATTATGATAGCCAATGGTGCCCCAGAACTGCTGTTTCCCGCATTCTTCATTATATATTACTTTGTGTTCAGCAGAACAAAGACATTCATACAGGTTTGGAACTACTTGAGGGTGAGTACATAATGATGACAGAATTTTCATTTTTGGGTAAACTATCCCTTTAACTAAGATTAATCAAATAATGCAGTGCAATGTTAATTTATCTAATTCATTTTATGTCCTTTTATTTATAATCTTTCGTTCACATCATTTAACAACAAGATATTTATATAATTCGGAGATATTAAACAATAAAATAAATGAGGGATTCCTCTTTACAATCGCAATTAGATGGTATTTACTGCAAACGCTTGGTATTTAAAACAACAGCAAAAAAAACAAAAAACAATCAGGTGTTGCCATGTGAGTTAATAAACAGTCTCAAGGCAAAGTAATAAATTAAAGGATGCAAATTAAAGACATGGCAAAATGTTTAAGAAGCATCATCTAGTCAGGCATTTATCTAATACTAGACACATTTGAAATGTCATGTGAACAGCCTCACAATATATATATATATATATATATATAAAGAAAAAAAATCACAATAAAAGTGATTTGATTTGATATTTGAGCACAAAAACAGACTTTGCCACATTCAGCTGTGTTGTGAACGTAGCCTTAATTTTACACAGATATGTCTTTTCTGGTGCCATTTTATATTGCTGGGCCATTTAAAACCCTTTCCACACAAGGAACACTGATAGCGTCTCACATCTGCATGACTTTTCAAGTGTATATGTAAGTGTGATGGTGAAATACATTTTTTATTACACTGATCACAATTAAACTGCCTTTCTCCAGAGTGAATGCGCTGGTGATTTTTAAAATTGCTCCTTTTTGTAAATATCTTGTTACATGCATAACACTGTAATTTATTTACAGAATGATTTTGTGAATGACGTTTTAGGTCTCTTTGACATGTAAAACTCCTCTCTCCAGCATGCACTCTCATGTGAGTCTTGAAGTTTCCTTTAAACATGAAACACTTTCCACAGTGATGGCATGTGAATGGCTTCTCTCCAGTGTGAATTTTCATGTGAGTCTTAAAGCTCACATTATGTCTGAAACTTTTTCCACACTGATGGCACGTGAAAGGTTTCTCTCCAGTGTGAATTCTCATGTGAGTCTTGAGGCTGACTTTATGGCTGAAACTTTTTCCACACTGATGGCACGTGAAAGGTTTCTCTCCAGTGTGAATTCTCATGTGAGTCTTCAGGTTTCCTTTATGTGTGAAACTCTTTCCACAGTGATGGCACATCAAAGTGTTTTCTCCAGCATGAATTATGACATGCCTCTTAAGGTGTTTCTTGTCTGTAAAACTCTTTCCACACTGGTGACACACAAAACAGATCTCTCTTGAGTGAATCCTCATGTGGTAATTAAGGCTTTCATTACGTGTGAATGATTTTCCACATTCTACGCATATAAATGGCTTTTCTCCAGTGTGAACTCTCATGTGAGTCTTTAGATTTCCATTGTGTGAGAAGCTTTTATCACACAGTTTGCAGGTATAAGGGCTTTCTCCAGTGTGACTCCTCATGTGGGAATCAAGTGTTACTTTATATGTAAAACACCTTCCACACTGAGGGCATGTGTAAGGCTTCTCTCCAGTGTGAATTCTCATGTGAGCCTTAAGGGATTTTTTTAATTGAAAAATCCTTTCACACTGATGACATTTAAAAGGCTTCTCTCCAGAATGAATTATTTTATGGCTGTTTAGACGCTCTAGATCTCCAAAACTCAATCCACACTGTTGACATATAAAACAGTTCTCTCTTGAATGAATTTTCATGTGGCAATTAAGGGTTACTTTACATCTGAAACTCTTTCCACACTGATCACATGTGAATGGCTTCTCTCCAGTGTGAACTCTCATGTGAGTCTTGAGGCTTAAATTCTGTCTAAAACTTTTTCCACACTGATGGCACATGAAAGGCTTCTCACTAGTGTGAATTTTCATGTGCCTTTTAAGGCTTCCTTTTTCAGTAAAACCTTTTCCACACTGCTGGCAGGTGAATGGGTTCTCGCCATTGTGAATTCCCATGTGGACTTTAAGGTTTTCGTGCTGACTGAAACTCTTTCCGCACTGAAAGCAGTTGAAATAACTAGTTCCTGACTTTTGAGTTCTTTTTCGTGAGGAAGTCTTTTCAGTCTTTATGCAACTAAAATATTTTTCTCCAGTTCTGAAATCATGTTTCTCATTCTGAGATTTATCTTCCATTTCATTTACTACTTCGCTCTCCTTCTTTAGTGGCATCAAGTCTAAGGAGAAAAAAGAGAAATACAAGTTATCCCTGACCCACAGAAAAATACTGACCCACAGAAAAAGACATCAAAACAATTAGACATTTATGGTGCCGTATGTATTTCTTTGACTGTACTAAAGCATTAAATGCCATAGCATGTTTCCTAAATATCTGCAAACATATTAAGTTCACATATTCGTTTCTTTGAAAAACAATGGTACTGCCAGAGGTTCTACTTTGCAATGAGTGTATTCCATGTTGGAATATCTGTTTTTCTTTTGGTCTGTGTGATTCCACCCATTGCCAATTAGAGATGGGTTGGTCTTGAACGATTCATTCATTTTGAATGAATCTTTAATGTGACTCGAGACAAATGAGTCGTCTCGGAAAGTGATTCGTTCAGTTGCGCATGCGCACCATCCTATAGGTTCTGTACTGGAATTAGTGCACCTGTTTCGAGTCTTTGGGTTTTTCGAGTCGTTTGTTCATCACGTGACTAATGCAGCATGAGCCGGAAAGAGAATTGATTAGTTCACCTTTTGAGTCTTTGGGTTTGAGTTGTTCGTTCGTCACGTGACAGCCCCCTAAGCTAAACCGAAGCAGTCTAAGGGAATAAGACTTAATAATAATAATAACCAACTATTTAGTTTATTACTTTTGTTACCGCATTCAGTGTTAAAGAAAATAACCATCATGACAGAAATTCACACATATATAAACTGTAAGAAATAGAAAGCTACAATTTGAGACCAGAAACGCATCACCTAACTGTATGAGTAAATAATAATAATAACTATTCACCCGTTTGTAAGGAAGCTTGCAAATTAACTAATTCCTCTATGCTGTCACGTCACGTGACAGAACCCAAAAGAACGAATGACTTGGAAAACTCAAAATGTGAACTAATCAATTCTCTTTCCGGCTCATTCTGCATAGGTTTAGTTTATGGGGCTGTCACATGATGAACGAACGACTCAAACCCGAAGACATGTCAGATAAGAGGTGAGGTGGGCAAATCATAGACTAAAGACCCAGGTAAAGAATTAATTAATCTTTTCTGTTTCTTATAGTATTATAGTTTTGTATTGTTTGTAGTGTGATCAACATTTGCATAAGTAGTAGATGTGTTAGGGAAGTAACACGTAACATTTTAATTATGCATTGCTAAAAAGAACAAAATGAACAAAATAACTCAAATTTTTGAAGATTTGTTAATTTTGCTGAATATGACTCAAAAGGTCAGAGTCGGTAAAATGATCCGAACTTCCCATCACTATTGTCAATTTACCCAATTTTATTTCAACAGCCCAGGTTGCCAGTTGGCAGAAAACACAGCTTAATACAGCCATGGAAGCCAGTAAATGAACCGAGGTGGAATTTTCCACAGAGGTCCCAACCTAAAATTCTCCCAACCTAAAAAGCCTCTGTATTTATCCAAAAGCTCTATGACCTGAGGAATAGATAAATTAGCACAGATAATTATTTAAATTATATTAAACAGATAAATTAACTCATCAACTTACAGTATAAGCAGTACCAAGGTTCTTTATTATTCGTCACATACACAATCATACAGGGTATAATCAGTAGTGAAATGTAAGTCAGGACAGGTCCGCTCAATGGAGAGTGCAAAAAATAAAACATAAAATAATGAAACATAACACAAGAGAATATATATATATATATATATATATGTAAGAATAAAATAAAAATAGGAAATAATAAAATAAAATAAGGAGTAAAATGTGCAATGAGATAAAATGTGCAATACAGTATACTGTGGATTAATAAATATTAATATAAACAGGGATGTGCAAGAGGAATGTGCAAACAGGTTGTACCGGGTATGTACACATAGCAGCAATGTGGATGATGGAGAATAATGGATGTTTTTATAGTTTATTAAATTGAGTCCTGTAGATGTTATGATGTTATGTAGATGTTATGAGACTAAGTTTGAGTTTAGGAGCCTGATGGCAGGGCTCTAGAGTGCAACCAATTTGGTCGCATGTGCGACCTAATTTCTCAAGGGTGCGACTAAAAAAAATCTGAGGGCGCACCTGTGCGACCAGCCGTTCGAGAAAAGAAAATAAAGTATACGCGACTCAGTCTCCCTGTGCTTCAACAACAGACACACATTGGGCTCATATCGTGGTCTAAACCAATCAGAGATAGTGAAGGGCGGACCCCAAACTTTTGTCTATGATGCATTTTTGCTATTCCCAAATCAGAAGCGAGATCGCGCTCACGTGGAGGAGTTTCAGCACGCGCAACATGAAAGCTCTGTTTATGATAGAAGAGAAATAACCATTAAAACATGCTTACACTTTAGGCCTGTGGCTGTTATATTAAACTAAGTTTATTTAATGGTTTTTTATTTTATTTTGGCTTCTAAGTATTATAGCCGCGTTTCTTCTAGCACAACTTCCTTCTCTTCACAGCGGCGCGCATTCGTTCCTCCCTGACAAAACCTTAACGTCAGAATCAGATCAATCGTTTGTCGATTGTTGTAAAATGGCGTCTTTACAGTTACTAAATTGCTGGACATGTTTGAAAATAAAATGAAAGTACAATCCGCACGAGAGACGCTGTTCCCCAGGCTGAAGTGTGTGTGTGTGTGTGTGTGAACGCGTGCGCGGCGCGCTCCAAAACAGACAAGCAAATTACACTTTGAGCTTCGGGCACGTCCAAACGATCAAATACACACAAAGCATGTAAAAACGGCCGGCTTGGAGAGTATTCACTTAAACACAGTTTATATCTTAAAGTGAACGAGAACAGTTGGGAGAAAATTGTGTCAATATTTTGTTTTAGTGACTGACTGGTGCTTCATTAATGTTAATCAAAGAACAAAACACAAAGAGAAAATCACTCACAGCTCTTAATCTGAATAAAGTCATAGCTTTAGGCATTAATCTATCAATACATATAGTGAAAACTATGCAGTGTTAATTTACATTTGATCACTTTCAGATTGCTTTTGTAGCTATTACTTACCTGAACATTAATATTAGTAGACATTCATGGAAAAATTAAATCACTGTTTTTTTCATTTAATTTGTACATTTGTTTTATGGTATGACAAATGGTATATTTGTCAGTTTGTTTAACTTTGTTTCTTTGTTCATGTTCTTACTGTATCTTATGTATATAAAACACTAAAAATGCCTGCACACTGGTGCATTTACAAATTTATGTTTTATATTTAATTAAATATTTATTTAACATTTCAGAATATAAAGCAATGTTAATTAAGCTGCTAATCTATCATATAAATATAGATGTATGTATATATGTATGTATGTGTATAATATATATATATATATATATATATATATATATATATATGTGTGTGTGTGTGTGTGTGTTCGTGTGTGTGTGTGTGTATAAATTAAAAAAAGTACAGATAAGAGTACCGTTAAAGTACCGGATCGATAAGAGGAGTAATACCGTTAAAACCTTAACGATACCCATCCCTAATTAAAATACAGTATGAGCACAGACAGACCAGGTGTTTCTTTTTTCCTCTTTAAATACTTTTTTTTTCATAATGTTTAGTGAAATTATTTGCTAGTCTGAGGTGGGATGGGGCGCCAGATTTTTTTATAGGTTTAGGGGTGTTGAGAAGCACTGCACTAGAGCATCCCTTCATTCAGACACAGTGGAAGATCTGATCAGAATCAGTGTAGAGGGTCAAGTCTGGAAGATGTTGATGCTAGAGAGAGTGTGGTCAGCTGGTTTAGCCAAGGTCAAAGATCAAGAAGGTCAAACTACAGGAGTTGGCCATCCGAGGGGCATGTGACTGCAATGGAGGATAGTCCATGAGACATTGAGCCATGAGATGTTCAGTTTGACGCCCTTAAAACACTAAATTTAGATTTTATTTTTATTTCATTTATCTTGAGATGTTTTAAGTTTAAATCTCAGCTCAGTGAAGCACTTTAAGCACCAACACTTTCTGTAAGTAACCTTTCTTGTAGAATTGTGCTTCAAATAAAGAACGTATGTTGACCACATTGTTAGTTAATCGTTTACTAGTCAATATTGCCTATATGAAAATTTGGGTGCACCTAACTTTTGTGCTGGTGCACCTAAGAAAAAAAGCTAGGCGCACCAGTGCAACCAGTGCAAAAAGTTAGTCTAGAGCCCTGGATGGCCTGAGGGAAGAAGCTCTCTCAGTTTTTGCCATCATGCTCCTGAAGCGCTTGCCAGATGGCAGTGAAATGAAAAAATGGTTACCGGGGTGATTTGAGTCCTTGATGAATTTAGCAGCTCTGCTTTTGCAGCGTTTGAAGTAGATGTCCTGCAGAGAGGGGAGAGCAGACCCTGAGATGCGCTCAGCTAAGCGCACAACTCTCTGCATAGCTTTGCAGTCCTGGTTTGAAGATTTACCATACCACACTGAGATGCACTGAGTCAATACACTTTCTATGGCCCCTGAATAGAAAGTTTTCAGGATTGCTGGTGAGACCCTGAATTTCCTCAGCTGTCGCAGATGGTACAGTCTTTGCCTGGCTTTCTTGACCTGTGTTTGGATGTGTGCAGTCCATGTCAGGTCCTCGGAGATGTTTACACCGAGGTACTTGAAGCTGCTCACCCTCTCCACAGGGGTCCCACTGATCATAAGAGGAGTGTAGGGCCGCTGCTGTCTCTTCCTGAAGTCTACAATCAGCTCTTTAGTTTTGCTCAAGTTCAGAGAGAGACAGTTGTCCTGGCACCATGATGTAAGTCTCTCTACCTCACCCAAGTATGCGGTCTCATCATTGTTGTTAATGAGGCCCAGAACCACAGTATCATCAGCAAATTTAACAATAGAAGTGGAGCTGTAAGAGGACACACAGTCGTGTGTGTAGAGAGAGTAGAGCAGGGGACTCAGGACACAGCCCTGCGGGGCTCCTACATTCAGAGTGATGGAATTGGAGGTGAACTGGCCCATTTTCACCACTTGTGGTCTGCTGGTGAGGAAGTCTTGAATCCAGTCACAGAGTGAAGTGTTTAGGCCGAGGTCTGAGAGTTTGACAGCTAGTTTGGTGGGGACTATATTATTGAAAGCTGAGCTATAGTCAATGAATAGCAGCCTGACATAGTTGCCATTTTTGCTGTCAATGTGAGTGAGGGAAGAGTGCAGTACCTGAGAGATGGCATCATCAGTAGACCTTTTTGGGCGATAGGCAAACTGAAGAGGGTCCAAAGTAGCAGGGATGGAGGAGCAAATATGTTTCTTTAAAAGTCTCGTGACTGTCGATGTGAGGGCAACTGGACGATAGTCATTCAGGCGAGAGGGTTTACTGTTCTTAGGGACAGGGATGATGACAGATTTTTTAAATGAGGTGGGCACCACAGAGGTAGCAAGGGACTCATTAAAGATGGAAGTAAACAAACCAGCAAGCTGATCAGTGCAGGACCTCAGAACGCGGCCAGTAATCCCATCAGGTCCGGCTGCTTTCCTGACGTTCACTCTCTTTAATTCCCTCCGAACCTTATTCTCCGACACGGTGAATACATGATCGCTGCTCTGTCTGCTGCTTCCTGACGAGCCGATCGGCAGAGTCGCGCCGCCATTACATTCAAAGCGGCTGTAGAAGGTGTTTAGCTCTTCGGCCAGCAACGGATCTACTCTCACCTCGGCGGAGGAGTTGTTTCCAGAGGAACAGATGGTCTTCAGTCCCTGCCACATGCGTCGAGAGTCATTGAGCTGAAAATGTGACTCAATTCTCTCCCTGTATCTGAGTTAAGCAGCTCTAACTGCCCGTCGGAAGGCATAGCACAATGATTTTTATTCGTTTATGTTACCCGACGAAAGACCGGCGTTGTATGCGGCAGTTCGATGGTTAACCGCAGCACAGATTGTTCTGTCCACCCACGGTTTCTGATTAGAGAATGTCCTTATTGTTACTGTTTCAGTGGCTTGGTCGGTTAGCGTGTTGATAAAGCTTAATGCTACATCCGTGAACTCGCTGACGTCAGCTGAACTCGCCCGGAACATGTCCCAGTCGATGTCATCAAGAGACGCCTGTAGCATAGCTTCAGAGTGGGAGGACCAGCGCGTCACTTCCCTCTCCACCGGGGATTCCTGAACGATCCTTTGTTCATATTCCGGTGTGAGGAAAATGGCGGCATGGTCCGATTTTCCAAAAGCCGGCAGGGAACAAGCTTTGTAGGTATTCTTAAACTGGGTATAGCAATGATCCAGTGTATTCTGTCTAGTTGGACAGGATATATGGTTTTGAAAGTTCGGCATGACCTTCCTGAGGTTGGCTTTGTTGGAGTCCCCCACGATTATACATGCAGCGTCAGGGTGTTTGTTGATGTAGCCGCTGAGCTCATCGTGGAGTTTGGACAAAGCCAAGCCAGTACCGTTTCTAGGCATAGGCAAGCTAGGTGGTCATCTTTGTGTATTTGTGGCAGTCGAGAAATCATCTTTCAAGTGAAACTGGTCTAAAAGATGTGCCGTGTGCGTTGTTGCTCCAATGCATCTTTAAAGGTTCAGTGTGTTGTGTAATATTCCCATATAAAACTTTTATAGCCAATTAAAAATTATTAGTGTAGTAAAATTCGCTAGTTCACAAGATCAATATATACTTTATTAAACCACTTTGTCAAATTTAACACATCCTGATGGAAGAGTCGAAATGCTGAATCAATTAATTAGCTTCCAAAAATAAATATATAAATTAATTTGCTTCCAACAGCTTTTAAAGGGAGCAGCATCATACATATAGAGGGCAGAGCGTCACGTTATTTAAAGGGGAAGTTCACTCGTCAATGAGTGATAAAAGTAGCTGCATTCTGATTACTTTTATGTCACTGATCAGGCTTTTATCGGCCTATGTAGTTTGGGGTAACAAAGGGTTTTACAGGTTTGACTGAAATAATAACGCAAATAACTGACACAACAACAACACAACAATTGAACAAAAAGATCAAAAAGTAGCCATTGATAATATCTAAACATGTTTCCAAATCCAAATGTAACAAAATGAATTTATGTGTGATGACAATTTCTTAGCCACTAGGGATTGTTACATAAAGCTATACAGGCATCCAGTGGCTATAATGGTATCACAGATAATAAACTGCAATATGTTTTATCTTAGAAGTCAATTTACAAATAGGCCTAATGCGTTCAGATTTGTGGAACTCACAATGCTCTGAATTTTCACAAATTATTGTCGTTACTATGACAACCTACGGCATCAAAATGTCTAGAAACGGCCCAGAGTATAAGGTTTGTTTGCCTTCCACTGACATTTGAACTCATTCCTGTTGTAGTGCAGTACCCATTTTAACCTCTAACGCTCAATATCACACACACTCCGGGCTCGAAATTAACTTTTTTACTTGGTAGCACTGGTGCTCCCAACTTCAAGAAGTTAGGAGCACCACAAATGTTTTAGGAGCACCCACTGAATATTAAGGAGCAACACAACCGCCAATTGAGCGGAAGGGCAGGCAACATCCTTCCTGATGATTAAAAGCTTCATCAATTGAACCTGATCCTTAAGCTGCAGTGCTTTGTTTTTTATACATGCAATATACAGAGGCAAGATGAGAAGAAAATGTAATTTAAACTTTTCTCAAAAATACATTCATATAGACCCCCACTCCCAATTCAATATTTAGGATTTTCTTTCTATATTTTGCATAATGAACGTTGAGCTTGCTCAGGCTGCTACAGTATTTTATGTTCTTTGTGTCCGTCTTCAGCGTCTCTGGCTTCTGTTAATGGCTGTTTACAGACTTGGTAATATTTCCACACAAATGAAAATTTGGAAAATGATTTCAATGCAGTTTGTGCAAGTGCGGTCACAAAACCGGTCAGTTCCAAGTAGGGGTGGGCGATATGGCAAAAATATCATATCAATTTTTAATTTTTAGACATTTCACGATTTTATCACAGTTCTTTGTCATGTTAGTTTTACCAGTTTGTCTGAGCAGTACTGCCAAACAAATTTCCCTATTATAAAGACAAAGCCTTTCAAGGAACAAAATATAAATAAGAATGGTGGATATTTAGGCCAAAGTGGGCGAAGATAAAAAATCTTTGTCATTATTTTATCTTTGTTATGAAAAAATAAGAACAAAGATACACATTATAACTACACATAATATACAATCAGTGTTTAATTATCAGGTACAATAGGCATATTTAGTAGAAGCATTCAAGAAATTGAATGAACAATTAATAAAAATAAAACACTATAGATTGATTCCTATTAAAGTAACTGTATTGTTTTTTTCAGTCAAGAGTAGCGAGTTATGTTTTTCTCTATGGTTTTGTTGTTTTAACATTAAAGAATAAATTCGGTCATCTGTCTGTCGATTCTGTCATAGTGTTTTATATTAATACCATCATTTGCTCACTCAAAATTAGTTTCTTTCTTCTGCTGAACATACATGCTATTTTGAAGAATGTGGAAAACCAAACAGTTGCTGGTCCCCAGTGAGTTCCATAGTATTTTTTTATATCCTACTATCAAGTGGACCAGCAACTGTTTGGTTAACCACATTCTTTGAAATATCTTCTTTTGTGTTCACCACAAGAAATAAATTAATACAGGTTTGGGACAACATGTCAGTGAGTAAATAATGACAGAAATAAAATTGTAGGGTGAACTATCCCTTTAATGACAGTCGGCTGCATGTTTAGTTTTGTCCCTTTAAGAGCTGCACGCATCTAATATACAGGCACGCTTCGGTTCCACTCACCGGTTTAATTTCATTTTAAACATAACCAACTGAGTCTATATGTAAACTTTGTGTGTTTTGACAGTATTGGCTCAAAAGATAACTTAGTTGAGTAATCAGGCGCTGTTAGACAGGGTTTTTAGTTCGCGCGTTTCGGGTGCACGGGCTCAGAAAAAGCACACTTTAGACCAGCGCACGAATGAAAAGCTTAACATGCTTTAGCTCCCGGTCACGTGGCACATGCTGTGCAGTAATTCTTGAACGTTTAGCAGAGAACTGTAGAGGTCGCATCACAGCAATTATTTGCACTCGCACAAATGCTCCCAAATATATTTTGGAGTCGCACAGATTACATTTCGGGAGCATTTGCGACCAAAATGGAATTGAAATTGGCTGAAAATTGGCTGAAAAAATTGCTTTTGGCTTTTCTCCTGAGGCCACAAGAGAGCACATCAAGCTAAATATTACCAAATGCACGTTACTTCAAAGTAGGGCTGGGCAATATGAGCAAAAATTCATATCTCTGTATTTTTTGGCTGATTTGTGGTATACAGGTAACATATCTCGGTATTTTGTATTTGGATTAAAGTGGAATAAAATGAATGTAACCATGTAGGCATATATAATGTGCAAAATTGTTAAAATAACATAACATTGTAATCTAAAAACAAAAATAATGCTTTTGAAGCAAAGTTAAATTTACTAAACTAAACAATGAAAAAAATAAAGCACAGACTAGGCTGATTGAGTAAAAGGCTATTTTGATTACCCCATTATAGTCACTTTACAGTTAGTGTTATCATACAAATACACTTACTTGTAGGTTTAAAATGTCCAACTACAAAAATTTCAGCAACATTTATATTTTAGTCAGAGTTATTGCGCTCTTATTTCATTGCACTCTGTTTGACGCGCATGTGCGCGGCGGCGCACGTTCAGAACAAAGTCTGTGAAGTTTAGCGGAGAATCGCAAAGCAAAAGATTGTGCACTTCTGACAGCTAAATGGAAATATTTCCATGGCTTTCTAACATTTACAGATGGAGAATATGCCTGTGAAATGTAAGTTATGCATTTAGGAAAAGGGCAAATAGATCAAACAGCACGTCTCCATCAGGCCACACGCAGCCTTTCTGTCAGAGCCGCTTTAAACTCAAAGATGTATCATTGCTGATACACCTAATTTATTAACATTTAATCATATGATGGCAAGGTTCATGTTTACAATGTTAATATTCATGTTAGCTAGCAAGCTAGTTTCTTAATCTAATAATTAGGCTACATGTTTTTTTTTAAAGTTGAACTTACATAAATTTTACATGGCTTTGGGTTCTCTTGTGTGAGATGCAAGTGCAACGATGATAGATGTCCCTCTAGAAAATGCAATAAATATGTGTTCTGTGTGAACAGCTTGGTTTCAGTTTTGAGGTAAACAACATCTACACAAAAAGGCATTATAATGCAATGACACCTCGTCATCATATTTTGTGAGCCAGGCTGCCTGACAGACACCTAAAATTTGAATGTAGTGTTTTGCATTCGAATGTGGATTTTTATTTTAAATTCAACGAATATTCAAAATTCGATTTTTTTTTGACAGCCCTAGTCACTACCACCTCTTGGTTCATCTGATCATAACATAATCATGTTGTCTTCTCTCTTCACTTGCTTAACAATAGGAACATACACAGAAGTATGATTTGTTCAAGAATGGACACCTAATATTGAAGTTTTAAAGGGTTGTTACGATTGCACCGATTTGAATATTTTTTGAACACAAGCTCTGATCTTAAGGAACAGGTTCTCACGGTTTCTAACTATATTACTTTGAGTGGATTCTGTCATACCTACAAAAAAAGATCACCTTGTATCCCAAAAATAAACCTTGGGTTATGAAGGAGTTAAAAAGTATATTAAATATGAAGAGAGTATTTCTCTCAGGAACTATTGAGGAGAAAAAACAGGTAAATATGGAAGTTAAAATAGCAATAAAATTGCTAAAAGTAATTATAAAAATAAGATTGAGGGTGTGTTTACGCAAGGTAATCTTAAAGCTGCCTGGAAAGGAATTAAGAGTATGGCTGAACTTAGTACTTGGGTATCAAATCAACAAAGGCTATTTGACAATTATGATACTAATCTCCTTCTATCTAATAAGTATAATGCATTTTTTTTCTCGTTTTAATACATCAGCTACAGATGATGAGATGGCACTTCATATTAGTAAGATGGCCCCTTTTAAAGACAAAACTAGTTATTTTAACTTTAAATTGAATCCATCTGTTATATTGAAACAATTGAAGGCTACACTGCTCAATAAAGCCCCAGGCCCAGATGGCATATGCGGTAGAACACGGAGTCACTGGGCTGAACAGCTTAGTATCCAGATCAGGAATACGGTCCGGTTTTTGATTATTTTATTTTATGGTGTAATAGGATGAAATTAGATTTGAATGTGTCAAAAACGAAAGAGATGATCATCAATTTGAGTAAGAAAACACTTGCACTCCAAAGGGTGGTCATTAATGACAGATTCATGTAGTGGAAGAATACAAACATTTAGGAACGATTATTGATAATAGACTGAAGTTTGATCAAAACACAGATGTAATAATTAAAAAGTCCAATCAAAGATTGTATGTGTTGAGGAAACTGAATTATTTCAATATACAGGGAGTCATTCTCAGTACTTTCTATAATTTAATTGTTGAAAGTGTCCTTTCCTTTTCCTTTATTTGTTGGTTTTCCTTATTGTCTAAAAATAAAAATAAATCGTTTACAAGGTATTATTAATATGTGTTCAAAAAGTTTTACGTGTTCCCTTGCAAAGTCTTACATTTTATTATGAACAGCAAGTGATGAGGATGGCACATTCAATTATAGGAGACTGCACACACCCTTTGAATTATTATTTAAGTGGATGCCCCTTGGGAGACATTTAAGGTCAATTAGATGCGCCACAAATTGATATAAATTTACTTTTGTGCCTGAAGCAATAGGTTTATGTAATAAATTTAGTTGATTTATTTTTATGTCATGTATTTTTTTTCTTTATTATGTACTTGGTTTATTTTTGAGTATTTGTATTTGTGTGTTAAGAGTTGTATATGTGAAGCACTACACAAGTCTGAATAAATTGCTCCAAGGGGATTAATAAAGCTCTAAACTAAAACTAAACAAGATTCTTTGGTGTCTTTGGAAGACAAAGATGATTATCAGTTGGCTCAAGTTTTTAATCAATTTTATGTGAGGTTTGACACTCATGATTTTAGGAATATTATCTGTGAACAGAAAATGATTATATCTGACAACAGACCCAACCCCCTTTACAGAAAAGGGTGTCATTAATATGTTTAAAACTACTAAAGCCAGAAAAAGTTCAGGCCCCAATAACATAGAGCAGAGGTTCTCATACTTTTGGAACTAAAGCCCACCCCTACCATGTGGCATAACTTTTATGATTTTGAAAATAAATTTTTATGAGTTTATTAAAACTATATAAAAGGACAGATGGCTAGATAGTTATGGAACATGGACAAAAATTATCAATCATTTTTCAAAAAATTGTAACTATTTTGAACAAGAGAACTTAACGTAGCCTATACGTGTAAATACTAAATAACGTTTAAGTATTATTTTGTGTGTAAAACATGTTGAATTTCATTGATTCATTGCATTCTACAAGCATTCGCATACTTTCCGCCCTAAATAATATTCAGTACTATTTAGGGGGGATATTATGCAAATTAGGACACTGGCCGCATCTGCGTCTCAGCCATGGCATCGTTAAATCAATCAGTGGGACACCTGCGCTTGCTTCCTTTTACAAAGTAGCGCATTTCGTGGTTCAATGTTGGACAGCGCAAGCCTCAGGTTATTTTCCACCTGGAGCCGATTTTAGTACTTCGTTTTCAAAGCAGTCAATTTTGAAAACCCGGCCTCGCACAGATAAGTTGAGGCGAATGGAAGAAGTAATTTTACGGCGGCGGCAGATAACTGAGGATATTCAGGCATCACGCTCAACCAAAATGACAGCAGAGAGGAAGAGCTGTAGATGTGTCAGTCTGGTGTCGCACTTTAATTCGACTAACTGCTCCCCCATGTCAACTGGAAGGTCTTTTCCTGGGCAGCTGAAGGGATCTCTGACCCAAGCAAATTAACTGAAATCCTCAGTGAAATAATGGGCGAATTGTTATTTTAGTCCCTCAACATGCTGAGCGACTATTAATCAAAGGAGAGATATTTATCCCTGTCTCTTGCACACAGACAGCGAAGTTGGGAAACATGTCAACATTTTTATTAATCAGCCGATCACGTCAAAGATCCAGTTTGCCAACAAATGCATTGACTTTGTCTGAAAGGAGCAAGATGTTGGCATCTCTCCATTGCATCGATGTGTTCAGCAAATTCAACCTGTCGAAAATATCTACAAGGTATGACAACTGCGCTAACCACAGGGGGTCATTCAGGTACCGCGCAAGGTCGGACTTAACATTAACAAGAAATGTCATCACCTCTGAATGCAATTCGTAGAGACAATGTAAAACCCGACCTCCAGAGAGCCAGCGAACCTCAGTGTGAAAAAGGAGCTGCTCATGTTTGACTCCCAATTCCTGACAAAGCAAGGAAAACAAGTGTGCATTTAATGGCCGTGCTTTAATGAAATTGATAATTTGCACTGCCTGGTTTAAAACTGTCTTAAGGCACTCAGGCATTTTATTTGATGCGAGAGAGTCGCGATGAACCATACAGTGGGTCCATTTGGCTAAAGGGGCTAAATTCTGGAAACGAGTGACAAAACCTCTAACCCTCCCAGTCATTGAACGGGCCCTGTCCGTGCAAATCCCAACACATTTATCCCATAACATGCCTGCATGCCGTATATATCCATCCAGAACTTCAAACAATGCCTTGCCGGTTGAGTGCTCTGGAAGAGACTGACAGAAAAGAATGTCCTCCTCGATATTACCATTTTTTACATATCTGACATAGGTAAGCAACTGTGCTAGCCCTGCAACATCAGTTGTCTCATCAAGCTGTAGGGCATAGTACTGGATTTGCATGATGTTAGCTAGCAATTGCTCTTTAACGTCGCTTGCCATGTCAGATATGCGGCGGCTAATGGTGTTGTTAGAAAGGGGGATGCCACTAATCTGCTGAGCAAAATTATCTCCAAACATGACCTGACAGATATCTTTGGCAGCAGGTAGAATTAGCGCTTCGGCAATTGTGTGAGGTTTTCCTACTTTAGCAACTTGTTTGGAGACATAGTAGGATGCTTCTAGACACCTGTTGGGCACTGATGTGTGTTTGCTGATGTTGCATTTTCTGCTGTTCAAGGCCAGATTAAGTTTAATTTAAAAAAAAATCGAAGAGTTTGTCTTTGAGTGTCGGGTGTTTCGTTTCTAAATGGCACTTCAGCTTGCATTTATGCTATCGTTTGCCAGCAGATCTGCGCATATGACACACTGGGGCAGCGGTTCAGCATCTGTCCCAGCCACTGTAAAGTCAAACTGAAGATAGCTAATGTCATACTTTCGTGTTCTACATTTCTTTGGGGTAGGAGCTGAGGACACATCATCGTCACAACTCCTTTTCGTACGCGTGATTAGCTTTTCCATAAACTTCTTCCCAAAATCCGACTTTCTTTATTTTTGCTGGCTTTCAGTTTATGAACATACCAGAATCAAAAATGCACCTTTAAGTTTATAGAACAGATAATATTAGATGGCCACCCTGCCTGCATGGAAGTCCTATTACCAGTTTTGTGACCCATACACAACGCATGACTAATAACTATACCAAATTAGGAGCAAAGCAAAACATGAACTGGGATTCAACCAGAATTGTATTAAACTGAATTAGATTAAGTAAACTTTCTGCTTGAATTTACACTGTTTTTCCGTCCATGTTACATACGTTAAATTTTACATCAACTCAACTTTGATCAAAAGTTTACTAGTTTTCCATTGCCAGATTTATCCTGCCTTTCACACAGCTGTACCCCAGGTTTTCTCAGGATGTTAACCTGAGGACAATGGCTTTCTCCATGAAGATTGATTTTGCAGGCTATTGTCCTTGCAGATAGGCCTAAACTGTGGAATCGCCCAACTAAATTTTGGCCGTGTGGGGCGGGGCTCCGCCCCACAAGAACAATCTTATTGGGACAGCCTCCTGTGGGCGGACCCAAATCGAGCTGTTTAAAACAAACACTACAGCTTAGGCTTTTGGCTCTCACTCGCTGACTTGCAAAGACTTGGGCTTCGGCTCACTGATTGTGCTTTGAAGCGCCCATGACCGTAACATCTAGTCGATAATATAACAACACTACAAATACTTAGTCAAAATCCTGAAGAAACTGTGAAAGCCTGAAACTACGTGGAAGGAAAAGAAGAACTTCAAGGGTCATTGTGTCACAAAGGAACCAGACAACCGCCAATCGCAGGAGGGGTTCCCTCAGCCATCCGAAGGAAACACGCGGAAACACCAGGTGTCCATCTTGTGGGATTACAAATTTTATTTAAATGTTCACTTCCTGACTAAGAAATTGTCAGGCAATGCAGGTGCTTGAGATCGTTTCCTGACCATTGAGCTTGAGACAGCTGTGCCTTTGTCTCTATGATAATGGTAAGTTCAATGAGTCAGACTACTGAGACTTTCAACTTTTGTTCTGCAAATGGCTTCCTGGCCCACACTTCCTAGCCCCCTGGCCCAGACGTGGATTCGCTAGGCTGATTGGATTAGTGTCTATGCATTTGAAAGACTATTATGTTGATGAGATTAGAACCACGGGAAGTTTGGTAACAAACCAACGCCTCCCTCAGTGCATGCTTTGTTTGAATTTGTCTCCACCTCCAAGAATCCCTCCTCCAAAAAATGCCTATAAAATAACCTTGTAAAGTTACTTAGAGTGAGATTTTCGATGACTACAGCTACCACCAGCTTGGGTTTTTCAATAAAGAATCCTGCTGACGATCCAATCCGAAGTCTCCTGGTCTTCTCTTCTGAGTTTTCTACACTTTAGAAGAACCAAGTTCACAACAATCTCAACTTAACGCAAGTAGACCGAACAATGCTCCATAACCTTACTGAACTGATTAATTAATCTGTATGCAGTAAAGATAGCAAAGTCTCTGCTTGTGATCTTCCTCTAGTTAAAATGACGAGATAGCACGAGTGGTAGTTTTAAACTTTCTTTTAACGTTAACTGCAAAATTCCAGATAAATGTGTTTATGTGTTGTTTATTTTGTATTATTAAGTTTAGTCCATGTATTGTAGAATAACAGTTAGCAAATAAACATTGTTTCATTTATAAAGAATTATAGGTCGACTGATATATCGGTTTTGCCGATTAATCGGCACCGATCGGCACCTTAGGGCGCAGAGAAATGAAAAATATAAGGCGCCTATTGACCAGCCGCCACTGATTTAAACTATGTAAAATAAGTCAGACTAACTGAAATAAGCCTGGCTTAATTGTTAAACTTGTTTAATGAAACAATTTTCACATGACTTCAGTTTGACAAAGGTGCAAGATCACTTATTGTCAACTGAATGTTTAAAAGGGACTATCAAAATTGTGTGAACATGTTCTGACCCTCTGAATTTTGAGGCACTGAATATTATTAGCTTCTCTGTTCTTTTTTATGCTTATTATTCAATTCATGAAGATTTTGTACATTTTATTATTTTATATTCTATATTAATTGCATACTAATATGGTATTTTGTACATTTGGACGCTATGGTAGGAGACCCAGGAGGAAACCACTGCTGACACAAAGGCATAAAAAAGCAAGACTGGAGTTTGGCAAAACTTGTGACAAAACCACAATCCTTCTGGAAGTACATACTGTGGACAGATGGGACAAAAGTAGAGCTTTGTGGTAAAGGACATCATGGCACTGTTTACAGAAAGAAGGCCTTCAAAAAAAAGAACACAGTCCCTACAGTGCTGCTTTTGGCACTTGATGCCTTGACTGTGTGAACGGTATCATGAAATGCTAGATAGTGGCCAGTGTCAGAAAGCTGCATCTCCACCAAAGGTCATGGGTCTTCCAGCAGGACAATGACCCAAAACACACTTCAAAAAGCACTCAGAAATGGTTACAAACAAAGCGCTGGGGAGTTCTGAAATGGCCAGCAATAAGTCCAGATCTAAATCCCATAGAACACCTGTGGAGAGATCTCAAAACAGCAGTTGGGAGAAGGCACGCTTCAAATCTGAATGATCTGGAGCAATTTGCAAAAGAAGAGTTGTCTAAAATTCCAGGAGAGGTATAAGAAACTCATTCATGGTTACAGGAAGTAATTGATTTCAGTTATTTTTTTCAAAAAGGATGCTACCAAAAATATTAAGTTAAGGGTGCCAATCATTTTGTCCAGTGTATTTTTGTTGTTCTGTGTGGAATAGTATCAGAGTTGACTTTTCTTCTCAGTTTTTTTGTTGTCCCAATGCAAACAAAAAAATTAATAAACGTGAGTACCAAAACATTTGCAACTGCAACAATTTTCTAAGAGAAGGGTTGCCTTTTCTGACAGAATTGCAAGGGTGCCGAAATTTTTGGCCATGTGTGTGTGTGTATATATATTACAACCTTATTTTGTTAAATTGTGCTTTGTTGGTGTAATGTTTGCTAGAATGTTCAGTGTTAAGTAAATATTTTTAAATTGTTGTTTGTAATTTATTTTTTTTCTTTGAAAAGCAAGACAAAACAGGAAAAAGCTATATTTGGGTATTTTATTGATGCAATGGGAATAAAATTGGCAAAATACATGGGGAAACCCACGAAAAAAAACGTGTTTGTCCCAGTGTTCCATTTTGTTCGGCTTCGGCCAAGAATATTCATTTCAGTGAATCCCTCATTTTTATGCAGTCAAAGGATTAAGGGCTAAATCCCATAATTTGACCACTGTAACCAGTGGAGCCCTTACACTCTGACTTTGCTGCAGTTGGAACAAACTACTGGTTCGTCTGGCCGGAGGGGAACTGCCCCCGACTGAGCCTGGTTTATCCCAAGGTTTTTTTCTCTGTTCTGTCACCGA
Source organism: Oxygymnocypris stewartii (assembly GCA_003573665.1). Classification (NCBI taxonomy): domain Eukaryota; kingdom Metazoa; phylum Chordata; class Actinopteri; order Cypriniformes; family Cyprinidae; genus Oxygymnocypris; species Oxygymnocypris stewartii. Next base: position 838,052 of record QVTF01019740.1, on the reverse strand, counting down.
TGGAGTTTTGTTTACTTCCCGTTGTCGTCTCTGGCTTGCTTAGTTGTGGACACATCATTTCCAGCGATATCACCAACTTGATTGCACAGATACTATTTAAACTGAACTGAGCTGGACCATGACATCACTGAATTCAATAATGAAATGCCTTTAACTAAAATATTTTCCTATTTTGATATTGTGCAGTTGCTTTTATACAATTTGTATTGTTAAAAGTGCTATATAAATAAAGGTGACTTGACTTGACATATAAAATGCCACCTACTGTCAGGGAGTGGATTTACAGAGACTTTCATTTACATTCAGCATTCAGTGTGGTTTCTGTCTGGACAAAAACGGACTGAATTTGCATGCCCTGCTGTACATTTTGACCAGTTGAGGAAAAACAAGCTTATGTGAATTCTACACATTTAAACAATTCAGATAAGTTATCTAGAATTATTTGTGGAGCAGATAAAATACATAAAATCATTCATTAACCAACTATCATTTTGACTTAACCCTTTTCTTTATTTAAAGGCTGAAATGTGAGGGTTATCTTTTTTATAAATCTATTTCAAAGCTTTATTTAAACATTTGAATTAGATATTTGACCATGCTATTAAACTGTTGTCAGTCAAATTGTCATTTAAAATCCGGACATCATTGTTTGCATAATCACTAAAACAATAACATTACCTAAGTAATTTTATTTGTTGTTTGTTGATTTAATATAAAACTTGGTTTAGTGATTTATGTGTCGGCAGTGAGCCTTTGCGGGGCCCTGGGCTAAAGCAGCTTTGGGGGCCCCCTTAAAGAAAATGCAAAATTTCCCACACATAATTAAGATTTTGTGATCGGCACCAGTTGCCTTGTGGTCAGCACGTCGACATGCAGCACTGTTGAGTTTTGGGCATCCTGGGTTTGAGTGCTGGCCCGTGGATCTTTCCCGATCCCTCCACCACGCTTCCTGTCCTATCAAATTAAAGGCAAAAACGCCCAAAATGTACCTCTTTAAAAAAAAATATGATTTTGTGGTTCACTTCTTGTGTATAAGTTGTAAATACAATCTTTCTTACATGAATTGAACGCACCAACATTGTAAGTTGTTTACAAGACACCAGTTTGATACAGTGAGCACTTTTGAGGATGGAAAGAAAAAAAGACTTATATTTTACAATGAATATAAAGTTGTTCACTCACATTTCAGTTTGCTCTGTGCAAAACAATTTGTTTAGATACCTTTCATAATTAGGCAATATAAATGAAGTTATTTCACTTTAGAAGTAGATAATGGGTTTAGCGTTTCACAAAATATTTTTTTTGTTGTTGTTGTTTAGGCGTATTCCATATTGCTTAAAATGTTGTAACAAATGTCCAACGTGCAAGACAAGTAGAAGGTTGGTCATGTGATCTCAACATGTCTATCTACCGCATCATATAAAATAAAATCGCTTTGATTTGGCCACTCAAAGTAATTTCTGTTAAGGTCAACATCTTAATAAGGAGTTCAGCTTGGAATGGAAACCAACCTATTTGTTCCTTAGTATCTTCTTGTTTCGCATTGAATGCTTCTTCAATCCTAATGTCTTCACTCTCCTCTTTAATTAACGCCATCTTTATAATAGTGCGTGTATCACGTGGCTCTCGGTTGCTTCACCAGGGGTTTTTCTGTGTGTTTGAATACATTGTCATGTTTAATATGAGAATAATTAACAAAGAAAAATAAAATCCACATTTTGGTGCATCTCAATTAGCTCCCTAGTTCAATAGTCAATGCACTGCAAGACGATCAGTCAGCAGTTAATAATGAAAAGGGAAACAAAATAATTTTGACAACGAATAACTCAATTGAACAGAAAAAGTCTGCTTCACCCTCTAATACTTGAATTTGTGTTTAGAATTCACGATAAAAGGAGCAAAATGAGACACACCATTGTTTCTTTTATCATGGTTTTGCAGGCCTTAAAAAGGTCTTAATGCACCCTTCAACAATTTAAGACATTAAAAGGTCTTAAACCACAGCAGAAACACTTACATTCACAGTCATGCATTAGATGTTGCATCCACTGCAAAACTGACTTCTTCCTCTGTATTTTTGTTTTACAATATGAACATCTAAACATCCTAATCAGCATGTGATAGAGTTAATAAGTGCATTCATGATTAAAACAAGAACACAGATGTCAAAGGGGTACACAAACCAGTTTTTCCTTTTAATTAAGTTGATGACTCTGAGCCCATTGTCAGATATGCGTTCTTATTTTAATCCAACTAATTAATTTTGTTTAGTTTAAAAACACAAACCTCTCTTCAGCCGAATCACGGACGCAGCAGCCCGACGCGGCTTTATGATGTCATTTCACCAGACCAAAATAAAAGTCCCGTTCACACGCTCAAACTACACAGGAAACACACACAAAAAAAATACTTGATCTATATGACAACCGTATTTGGATTTTGATTGGAATTATTCCAACTCTTTAAATATTTTTTTTTTCACAATTAGTTCATAAATACAACATTTATTTATATAGAGCTTTTAACTATACAAATTGTGTCAAAGCAACTGCACAATATAAAAATAGGAAAATAGTGTATCACTAATGTAAAATGACAAGATTAAACGCCCATTTTTCAGTTAAAGGCAATTCATTATTTAATTTATTGATGTCATTGTCCAGCTCAGTTCAGTTTAAATAGTATCTGTGCAATCAAGTCGGTGATATCGCTGGAAATTAAGTGTCCGCAACCAAGCAAGCCAGAGGCGACAACGGCAAGGAACCAAAACTCCATCGGTGACAGAACAGAGAAAAATACCTTGGGTGAAACCAGGCTCAGTCGGGGGGGCCAGTTCCCCTCTGGCCAGACGAACCAGTAGTTTGTTCTAACTGCAGCAAAGACAGATTGTAAGGGCTCCACTGGTTCCAGTGGTCTTTTCCAGATGGATGTATAGGTGACGAGGTCCTCACTGAAGATCTGTCTCTGGGGCTCATCTAGGTGTCCTGGACTCCACTGACATTCAGAGCTGTAGAGGTCATCTCTAGGTGATGATCCACCATCTGATCTGGATACGGACTGGATCTGGTGACTGCAGTGATCATCTGGGCTGGATAAGGACCGGATTGGGTGGCTACGGTGACCTCGAAATAGGAAAGAAAAAGACTTATATTAGCGTAGATGTCAATCTTCTTAGGATGTATCAAGAACATCATGTTTTATGGGAAGACAAGACCCTGACAGTGACGGACGCTGATGTGTTTCCAGAGTTGGTGACCAAGGATGTGTGCTTGGTCATTCATGGTGATTCTAATGAAGGTATGTCTTGTGCAAGAATAAGATAAGATTGACAAAGTTGTAGGCTATCATAAAGGAAATTCATGTGGCAGAATAAGAATTAGCTCCAATATTAAAAACAGTTATTTGGAATGTTTTATGTTATTGCATGTCTCTATTACAGTGTTTCAGCATAAAAGTCTTACAAGTTTATTTTAATTGACAAAACAAATGATGCTGACATAAGTTTTCTCATCGTATCTCATAGGACAAGGGCTACATGATCAATTGTATTTCATTACTGATCATGATTTCAGATTCTCTTTAGCAAAATTGTCTGCAATATTGACCCACTGTTTTTTTTTTTCTTTCTTTCTTTTTTTTCATTGTCATTACTATTATCATTGGGACAGACTTGTGTATGGATTACATGGTTCTCACCATGAATATAGGCACAGATGCTGGAATGGCAAAAGAAAACAAACAAACACAATTTCATGTTAGAGGTTGCCAGATGTTAACATTTTGAATCACCCATTCATATAGCTAATCTGTACAGAAAGAATGCAGTGTGGTGCTTTTGTTTGTCAGTATTTATGAGGATCTTTCCTTTTTCTCTTTCAATAGAATCGTCTGCCAAAACTTCATCAAGATACATTGTCCATGTTGAGTAGAGAGGATAGTGAGAGTGATGAGCATACCTTGTCTAAAAGAGCGTGTATGGAGAACGAGGTGTTACAGGGTGCTTCAGCCAGAGATGTGAGGAAGGAGAGGTCGACCGTGTGTTGAACCCGAGTTCGTTCCGTCGCGGAACTCTTGGCCTTCAATGGCCTTTTACTCTTTACTGCCTTTTTCTCCAATCACGTCGGGGTCACCAATTGTTGGACTTCAAACGTCCTGCGTGATCAAAAATTGAAGGAAGGCAAAATATAAAAAGTATTGAAATTTATTGATCAGAACAGCGCGCTGGGTTGTTCTCCGACACAACGTCTCACAAAAGAACCACACCGAGAAAACATATCACAGGCTTTTTGTATTATGTGTCGACGTGTGTCATCTGCTCATTGGTTGGGGGAATCCTCCCTAGGTTCCTCCAATCAGCATCTCCTTCTTTGTTCTCCAGTTTCTGCAAAACAGCATGTAACCCTACCCATAGCACCTAAGTAATCTGATCTTGTTATGTGTGTGTGTGCACATTCCATTGTGCCCCACTTTAGTTACTGACCCCCTTCTCCTACAGCCGCTCACACCCACACACATACCACACTCTACAGAAAGCACACTAATTTCAGCTCACAGTCACTACATTCCAGCAATACATTTAAAACCTCAATAAAAAATCCCATTTAACAATTGATTATATATTGATATGTTAATTATACTCATATCTCAGTACACAATTAACATAAAGAAAAGAGGATTAACATCCTTCAATATATATATATATATATATATGTGTGTGTATATGTAAATGTATATGTGTGTAAATGTTTGTATGTTTCTTTTCAGCTTATTAAAAGGATTCTACTTGAGAAACCTGATGGTGTAGCAATCCTAAAGGAGTATGAGGAAACTGGGAGCATATGTGATAGTTCCAGGCGACAAATGGTGAACATGTTAGCGGCACACATGACAGAAACTGAAGGGTATATTATTCCTTAATGTTACATTGCATTTTTACTTTCTTTAATTTTTTTAGTGTGTAATACCATTGTATTGTTTCTGTGATACATTTTAAATTAGGATTCCACAACGACTGCCCAAGGAAAAATATGCCCATGGTATCATCAGCTTGTTCCCAGCCCTGAAAGATCCACTGTCTAAGAAAGACTATGTAAGTTGTCTGATACTTTCTGGGGTAGCTAAATGCTGGTTATTACATTATAGCACATAAAACCTCCTGGTTATCACCATCAAATTTTTTAGTGTGTATCCTAAAATGCTTTATTTTATTAGTTGTACATTGAAAGGGCATTTATGTGGTAAAAGCCCATTCACACCAAGAATGCTAACTATAGTTTAACATTTTTATAATCATTCCAATTCTAAGATGAGTCCACACCACAACTGTAACAAAAATACCATAGGTGAACAATATGTTATAATCAAAATGATTTGGGTTATTTTATCAGAAATAAATCCGTTTCAACTACTGGTGCAAAAGTCTGAATGATTTCAACACTCCTAGTACTTTCAAACATATAAATATTGGACATATATGAACACATTAAAGATAAAAGTTTTTTCAGGTAAGTTCATATTTTTGCAGTAAAGTTAAATGAAACTGATTTAAACAGGTGAAATAGCAGGGCAATTTGATAGCCCAATAATAATAGGCCGCTTAATAATAATAATAATAATAATAGTTTTATACATTAATAGGAGAAAAAGCCTAATATTATCTTGACTATCGACAAAGACATCTGCTATCGTTGATATCTCTGACTATCGTCGATACACGATACTATTGTCTATCGGCACAACCCTACTGTTTATTTAGGTTTACAACTCTAAATACAGGTTTAACTTAATAAAATATCTAAATATAACTTAAATGGCATGGGGAATAAACTAAATAAATGCCTCAAATCCATCAGTTAAAATTCTCTAAAATTTGCAGCCATATAAGTTTTTCTTTAAAAAAAAAAAATTGTATTTGACTACAAATTATCTACCATTCGCATTCTCTTTAGAGAGCAACTCCCATCAGCATTGGTGAACTGGTGCATTTCTTTCGTTAAATGCAGGTTAGTTCCTTCATCACAACTGTGCAACCTGTGTGTCAAGTAGAATTGCATGTTGTGTTTTGTTCTACTTAGGAGCATTTCTATGATGCACAGTGTGGATCAGGCTTCCTGGCTTGGAGGCTGAAGATTATACAAAGAACGACAAAGCTTTGCCCTCTCTCATCTAGTTCTTCTAGTTCAGCAGTGGTGACAGGAGGTGGTCCGACACTCATCAGGAGTATAAACCACGAACATCAACTTGAGGATGAGCAGTGTAAACAGGCTATTTATTTGAAGACCCATACCAATGATCAGGAGACTATATTCCAGAAGATGCGAGAGACATTTGAGTATCGACAGAGACTGATCCACAAGACTGAAACTTCAGCTACAGTTTTGTCAGTGTTCCCAAGACTGTTGGACAGTTGTTTTGCGGTCTAAGCAGCTAAATGAGTAACATTACAAAAATCTTGAGGAGTCCGGAGACAGTTCATGTTACGGTATCAAACGCAACAGCATGTAGTCGCTTGTAGGTTTTGTAGATACCTCCATGACCACTTAAAGGATGGGAATGGTAGTGATGAAGGACAGCTGGGATGAGAGTGCTAGGCAGGTACACTCTGTAGTGAACTTGGCCATTTGACAGCTGGGTCGTGTGATATAGTTTGTCCTCCACAACTTCATATTTGTCTTTCAGATCACTGTTATTGTTCTCTGCCAATGCTTTAAACACTTTTATAATCTCCGGTTCTTTGTGTTGTTCCTCCCAAATTGACACAACAGAAACTGGAAGCTCAATATCCTCCTTCTGGCTGGAGTACAAGCTGCAACAAGGTAAGCTGGAAATCCTAGACAAAGCATCAGGTGCTACATTGAGTTTTCCTTTTCGGTATTCAATGACAAAATCAAACCTTTGCAATCGTAGGGCCCATCTAATGAGACGGCTAGTAGTTTTTGGGGAACTTAAGACCCACTGTAGCGCAGAATGGTCGGTGACTACGGTGAACATTTTGTGCTCCAGGTAATGTTGCCATTTCTCAAGTGCCCATATGACTGCTAGACACTCTTTCTCTGTAGCAGAGTAGTTTGATTCAGCTTTGTTAAGGGTGCGGCTTGCGTATGCAATGACTTTCTCCAGTCCCTGAGCTTTCCGTTGTGTTAATACAGCACCGAGCCCGGTATCACTGGCATCGGTATACACGATGAATGGAAGTTGGAGATTTGGATGGCCAAGGATAGGAGGTGAGGTGAGATGTGCCTTCAGTTGCTCAAAAGCTTCCTGGCATTGGGGTGACCAGTGAAAAGAGTGTCCCTTCTTTTTCAGTGCATTGATGGGTTCAGCGATCTTGGAGAAATTTGGGACAAAGCGGTGATACCATCCGGCTAGTCCAAGAAAACGCTGGACCTCTTTGATATTCCTCGGCACAGGGTAAGATCTGATGGCCTCAACTTTGGATAAGTCTGCTGTGATGCCGTTGATGCTAACCACATGTCCCAGAAATGTAATTTCTTTAAGGCAGAACTTGCTCTTTTTAAGGTTTATGGTCAATCCAGCTTCCTGTAGTCGATGGAGAACAGTTTGGAGGTCCTTGAAGTGCTGAGCTACAGATTGTGAGTATATGATAATATCATCTATGTAGACAAAGCAAATGTTTCTTCGTAATTCTCCCAGTACTTTTTCCATTAACCGCTGGAATGTTGCAGGTGCATTTTTTAATCCAAAGGGCATAAAATTAAAGTGGAAGAGCCCTGATGGAGTGATGAATGCTGTGTTTGGTTTACTTTGGGGGTCCATAGCCACCTGCCAGTAACGACTGTTTAGGTCTATGGTTGAAAAGATGGCTGCTCCAGACAGAGATTCAAGGATCTCAGTGATGTTGGGAAGTGGGTAAGCATCATTCTCAGTGATGGTATTGAGCTTACGGTAGTCTACACAAAATCTAAGGCTGCCATCTTTTTTGGGAACAAGGACGACCGGGGAGGCCCAGCCAGAATGTGAGGGTTCCACAATTCCTGCATTCACCATCTCCGCAAGTTGTTCTTGTACCACTGCTTGTTTGGCCGGGGACATGCGGTACGGCCGTTGCTTGATAGGCACTTGATGTTGTGTGTAAATAATGTGTTGCAGGACATCAGTACGACCTAGTTGAAGGGTGCACACCTGAGTGTTGGACTCCAGGATTCTCCTCAGTTTGTTTATTTCAGCAGGGGGTAAGTGTGCTTCACTCACAGCACTGTCAATTAAACATTGTGCATCTGAACTGACAAGTGGTGATGATCGACATACAGGTTGTGGTGGAGGGATTGAACTTAACAGTGAAAGGCTTTGGTTAAAAGTCTTTGCATGTGGTCCCGTCTTTTGACGTTGAGGGCTAATATCAGGTACACTTGCGTTGCCAGGTTGGAATGGATGATCTTCTTGTGGGGTGGACTTAAATGAATATTTACTGTCAATTACATTGATTTGTAGGCCACTGAAGAAGATAAAATCCAGTCCGAGAACTACAGCATAGGCGAGTGCCTTAGGGGAAAGGACAGCAACAGGTAAAGTGAAAGTGTTGTTGTGAATGTGTATTGGTAACTGCATCCATCCTAGAGGCACCTCTGCTTCGCCATTAGCCAAATACAGTGGACCGAGAGACCAAGGGTGGAGGTTCTCTTGTGGGAAGAGATTTTTCCACAAACTCTCATGGATCATGGTGTAGCTGGCTCCTGTGTCCACGATGGCCTTTCCAGACCACCCACCGATGCAGATGGGAACAATCAGCTGTTGTGGGATTACAACAGGAGAAACAGGCATTGGTGTAAAGGGTGATTTCTTGGACGTGGACAATCTTTTATTTGTCGTAGCTGTCACAGCATTACTAGTTGCTTGACCTCCAGACTTGCGAGAATTAAATGATCGATGACTGGTGAAAGGATGTTGCTGTTTTGCAGGTTGGTTTGTGGATGGGTTGGCATAAAGTGGACAACATCCAGGTGAGTGATGTCCCTTACATCTCCAACATTGCACTTGGGGTTGGTCAGTGGGTTAGATGGTTTTTTGAGTTACTTCCTGCAATGATTTTCTGCTCATACCTTTTTCATATTGCAGTTGCTGCTCACGGTCCTTCTCTAGCTGATGTCCCAGCTTTACCAGTTCCTCAACGGTGCTCACACGACTATGTAGCTGACTGGCGAGGTAAGGTTTTACATTTTTGAGAATCATTTTGACTATTTCATTTTCTGTTAGGGAAGGCCTCCATCTTTTGCAAAGAGCACGATATGTAAAGGCGAAATCTCTGATGGATTCTCTCTCTCCTTGATACCTTGTGCGGACTCTTTCAGCTAGCTCATCTTCGTAGTCTTCGGAGAGAAAGGCTGAGAGGAAAACAGTCTCGAATTCGTTCCATGTCGTTACTGAAGATCGGGCGACTTCCCACCAGTCACGTGCAGTGCCGTGGAGTACGCTGCGGAAGGTTGCCAGGAGGTCGGTCTCTGCAAGTGGGTGCAATGCCAAGAAATCCTGACACCTTGTTAGGTACAGCAGGGGATCAGCATCATCCGACGGTCTTCCAAATGTGGGAAAGGTCAATTTTAAATGGTCACTTTTTCCAGCAAGAATAGGAGGACACTCTGGGACATTTTCTAGTGGTGATGGGTGTGCGGTAAGTATGGCACTGGGTGGTGATTGTACCCCTTTACTTTGGGTATCAGCCATTTCCTTTTCTGGCCGTTTGACTTCCTCTATGTTTGTTTGAAGCTCATTTACCTGTGTTATTAGCTTGTCAATTTGAATGATGCACTGATTACATTCAGTTGAGAGCTGCTCATGATCCTTTTGAAGGTTCTTTTGTGTAGCTCTGAGGTCTCTCTGAAGTTCGACCTGAAGTTGATCCACCATGAAACGGACTTCAGAAATCAAGGTACACTCCATTTTTTTCATCTCTTGTGAGATCATCACTTTCATGGCTTTAACTAGTTGATCTGAATCTGCTGAATCCGCTTTTGCTGCAGTTAATGTGGTGAGGATCTGTTGCTGGTTAGCCTCCATTTTCGCAGTCAGGTCTCCAAGTTGTTTTTCATGATGGGAAGTGGCTGTTTTTTGCTCCTGGGTGAGTTCATTCACAGCTTTCTCCTGATGTTTCATGAAATCAAACAGGTTGTCCCAGTTATCTTGAACTTGTGCAGTCAAATGGTGAATTTCCTTTCCAGGAGTTGGGAGGTGACCAGGCAGGCGATGCTGTGTTGCTGAGGAAGATGGTGTAGTTTCAGGGGATGTGCAAATTTGCATCGGTTCTGGCTGGAATGAAGCAGTGCCATCTGGAGACATGGGGGCAAAGTGCACCTGAGACCTAGGATGGGGACTGCTGAACTGAATTGGGGTGAAGTGAAAAGTGGGAACGGGTCTTGGTTGCACCAGTGGCCAGACTGGAGTTGCTATATCTGGGGGAGGTTCAATTTCCACAGATATGGACGGTGAAGGAGGGATAGTGGCCATGTTTGTATGGTGTTGCTTGTCAATGTTGTGTGAATAATCAGTAACTGAGTTGAGTGAATTGGAATGCTATCTGGTTTTTTTTTTCGGGCACCAGGGGATATAAACAAAAAGCAAACAAAGTACAATTTCCACAGTCTCAATTTTTGGTTCTCACAATTTCACACAGCACATTCGAGATGCAACATCAAATTCACAGTACTTAGATTTTCAGCTGATACACTTCAGTCAAACAAAAGCACAAAACAACAAGTTATTTCAAGGTTTACCAACGGTAATAATTAATTAAGCATAAGGTTTAAATAATTCCCCAACACAAACAATTCATGTTCAAGTGAGAAATATTCAGGTGATAGAGGTACAAGTTTTCAGGTCCCTTTACACATACACAATATTTCGGGTCCCTTTACACATACACAATATTTCAAGGTCCCTGTTCGGGTGCCACTCTGTAACGGTGGTGGCCGCCCTAGCTTAGATAAACTCTAAAGGGAATGTTCGGGCGCCAGTCAGGATTAATCCTGACAAAATTTAAATTAACCCCTGGATAGCAAAACAAAGAAACCACCTGTTACAATATTAATTCACAAAAAAAACAGTCAAAGAAAAAAGCTCCGTTCACAAGGGGAAGATTTATTCCACGATGTCCATGAGAAAACATACTTATTTGAAGAAAAAAACAAGCAAAAAAAACATTTCAGCACTTCGGTTCCATTTCCACCTTTGAATTCCGTGCAGGAATTGCGTCAGGCAAGTTTTTCAGTCATAAGGAAACTGGAGCGTGTTGGGGGGTTTTGTCCGACACCAGAACAGGTGGATGAACAGCCGTCACTTGTCTTCCGAACCACTTTACTCAAAGCAGACGATCCTGATGTGCAACGCTTGAAAGTCACGTGAAACTCCGCGAAGCACCCGACGTCACTCACAGGAAGCACCAGTTCGACAAGCGGCAGTCTTTCCACATCGCACGGTAATCCCCTCACTACTGCAAACCTTACCGATGACGCAAACTTCTCAGGTACGACACGCTTCCTTATATCCTCTTTTCTTCCCGTTAATTGAGACACTCCACCCCGATCACGCAAAGTGAAAGTAAATGATTTTGGTGGCACAGATTTTCTGCATTGCCACATCATAATAAGGACTCATTGGTTAACCTTATATTAAACCGGTAGATAGATCAGGGAGATAGACTAGTCAAGAAGGGCAGTGTTTGAAATTTCAACCCATTGATGGAAAAGTATTCTTAAAATTTATTCTAAAAATCTAAATTTGTAATTTAGATGAAGTTATTCACAGTAATTTTGAAGTGCCCACTATAACAATACCATGCAATTTCATTATTGTGATATTACATATTACCCAATATTGGCATGTCTATTTTCCATATATTTGCATTGAACGAGGAAATAATATGTTTACATTCTTCTGCTTAAGATACATTTTCTTAATTCAGTTAAAGGGATAGTTCACTCAAAACTGAAACTTATGTCGTCATTTACTAATCCTCATGTTGTTACAAATACGTCACGTACACAAATTAAGATTTTAATAATACCATTTTTGTCCATCCACTGAAAAGTAAACACAACCAAAAATATTCCAATTAAACAAGTGCAAAAAGACAGAAGATTTATCCTAAAGCTTTTATTCACATGCAAACATTGATAATCCAAATACATAGAGTACATCAAATGTGGTAAAGCGAATCTCAAAGATGCTTGAGAACCAAAAGATGATGCCAAGCCATCAGACGACCTCAGAGGAAGCCAACCCTCAGACAGTATACAGAATTAACCACATTTTGCCATAAGTTAACCCTTTTCGATTCCTGTAAAATTAGCCTAAAATGCCCAAAAAAGGCATACCCAAATGTAGCAGGTGTGTATTAAAAAAAAAAAATTGTGATTCCACTTGCCATGACCATATTTGGGGTTCCTGCCGCCATGCTGACTTGGGGGGTTGGCGCACTTTGCTTCTTCCCAGTCTGCATGAGACGTCACAGCAGTAGGTCGCACAAATTTGTGCAGATATTCGATTAGGGCTGTATATCATGTAACAGATGAATCCACATTATATATTTGTATTATTGTGATTTAAAGCCCCTCTGTGATGCACACTCAATTAAAAATGATATTTTTTTTACTATATGTAATTTTCTCTCTTTCTCAGCATCGTGCATTGCTGCTGCACGCTTGTTTATATGCTGCACGAGTCCTCATATATATTATTTTGTGTTATTCAGAATAAACGAGGACATGAAGACAATAATTCCTGTTGTTTGTCCATGATTTATACACAGCGAAGAAAAAACACAGCTACACAAAGTAAATTGCATGCTGTTCTTGGACCATTTGGATTATATGCATGGTTTTGGTCTCTTTCGAAAGGTGACACTCTGTAGGATTTAGAAACGTTTTGAATTACGGGGACACCGAAAATGTCCTCATAAATCACCTTCTCTTTGTAATACCTGTCATACTCATGTCATTATACACATTTGTGTCCTCATAAACCACACACACACACTGTAAAAAATTCTAAATTTGCCCGACTCAAAATGTTCTAGTGACTGGTAACATTTAAAATTTTCCATTGGCCCAATTTTTAAACATTGAAATTCGGCAAATTTATTTTTTTCACTTGTGGTAACAGTCAGTTGACATTGGCTCAATGAGAAATAATGTGTTGATCCAATTGTAAAAACATTAAATCTACCAAAGCATGTTATTGGCCCAATTGAATATTTAAAATAGTACGAGTATACTTTTTTGGTTTTGCCTAATTTAAAAATATCCATTGGCCAATTTATATAGCTAAAGCAACTTTACTGAATTACTTATTCCCCATTGTCCCAAATGAAAAGAAAAAAAAATGCATTAAATGATACTAAACACTGCCACATTTTAATACTTTTAATTAAATCTACAACACAATATTGTGAAAAATACCTTAAAATGACAAATATATTAACATTTAACACAATATACTCATACATAAAATCATACATTAATTCTTACAAGATAAACAAAGAATTGCATCTTATAAATTAAAACATGTGCAAGAACACCATAAAATGTAATTTATCTGGGGTTACTTCAACCAGCATTTAGTGCAACGTCACCTGAGCTCATGAAACTGCATCTTAACTGTTTTAACGCATGTACATTCACATTAAAAAAATAAATACACACACACACACCAAATTTACATAATGGGGTGGTTACTTCACCCAGTTTAGAGTAATTTCACAAATTCTACCATTCTCACTTTAAGCTCATGAATCCACATCTTACTTCACATATTAAACATCACCGTCTTTCGGATGAGACGTTAAACCGAGGTCCCGACTCGCTGTGGTCATTAAAAATCCCACAGCACTTCTTGTAAAGAGTAAGGGTGTAACCCCGGTGTCCTGGCCAAATTCCCACCACTGGCCCTTGTCAATCATGGCCCCCTAATAATCCCCATCCACTAGATTGGCTCTATGATACTCTCTCTTCTCCACCTGTAGCTGGTGTGTGGTGAGCGCATACACTTGATTGGCTCTGTCTCTCTCTCCTCTCCACCTGTAGCTGGTGTGTGGTGAGCGCATACACTTGATTGTCTCTATGACTCTCTCTCCTCTCCACCTGTAGCTGATGTGTGGTGAGAGCATACACTTGATTTGCTCTATGACTCTCTCTCTCCATCTGTAGCTGGTGTGTGGTGAGCGCATACATACACTTTATTGGCTCTATGACTCTCTCTTTCTCCATCTGTAGCTGGTGTGTGGTGAGCGCACTGGCGCCGTTGTCCTGTGGCAGCCTTCGCATCATCCAAGTGGATGCTGCACACTGGTGGTGGTTGAGGAGAGACCCCCCCCACATGATTGTAAAGCGCTTTGGGTGTACAACAATACACAAAAAGCGCTATATAAATGCATCATTCATTCAAACATGTTTTTACAAATGTTTACTGAGATGCAAAAAACAAACAAACAAAAAAACAAGAAAATTGAGCTCTTAAAACTGCATCCAACACTTTACAAAAGTGAAAAAAGAGGTAATCTGAACCCACAAAGTTTTATCTAATTCAAATATTAAACATGTAAACATTTATAAATGTAAGGTGCAAAAACACACAGGGCTCATATTTGAGCTCATGAAACGGCATCTTAACAGATTTAATATTAAACATCAAATACACTTATGCATTTTTAAGTGTCAAAACAGCATAAAAAATTAAGTTAACTGGGGAGGTAACTTCACCCATTCTTTAGTGTAGTTTCACTTGAATTGAACCATTCTCAGAAGCGTTACTTTGAGCTTGTAAAACTGCATCTTACACTACCAAAAAATCTTGTAAGAGGTACTTTGAGCTCACTTCTCCCCTAAGGGTTTTCATCACCTAGATTCCCAATAATTTGGACCTAAGAGCTTGAACTTTTTTGCTGCACTCAGTTCCAAGGTTTAAAAACACCTTCTGAATGAACTCAAGTGTATTTTAAGTCCTTGTTGTACTCCATATCGAATGCATACACCAATCCAAAGAGTACAATGAATGCATTAACAAAGTCTCCCAAGTTGTCAAGTACCACCTCCTCTTCCAGCACAAAGGAGACATTCTGCGTACTTGACTGGGCTCTTGATGTGCAACTGCTGCTGCTTACCATTTCAAGAATTCCCATTTTACTTTCAGATGTGTGGTTCTCCAATGGCTCTTTACTCTGTATAAAAACAACAACAACATAGCAATGTCAATATTAAGTCTACATATAACAAATAAATCCAGAACAATACACAACTATATGGTGTCTAGGTATTTGTATGATTGAAAACCAGTATTCTAAATAGGCTACATTTAAAAGCACAAACGCTGTGGCTTAAAATCACAAAAATACTTTTATATTCTATTAACGTTACTTCTTTAATACTGCCTACGGATTTCCATGTTTCTGACACAAAACAATTGTGCAGTTAAATGATAGTCGACAACAAATTTGTTGTGCATTACATAAAATTTCATTTTATAGTAATGTATTGGGCCACAAGATAACTGAGGTAACGTTAATCACGTATAACGTTAACTCTGCTATATTGAGAAACAGCACAGGTGCTCCCTAACATTTACACAAAATGGCAGACATAAAACTTCAGAAAATTACACAGCCTGAAATGAATTATTACAAGCTAATAGTATTTGACACTAATATCGAATAAACATTTATTCAATAAGAACTTGTTAATACTCACTGTTCAAGTCGTACGTTAGTGTTCTTCACTAAATGGTGCCTCGCGTGTTCATGCAGGCCTAGCAATGGAGGGTTCACTGAGGGGAAAAATATATTTATATTTATAGCAGAAACGTATTCATTGTGTCTCATACATTTAATATAATAATTATAAAGTGACATAACATTATTTAGTTAAATAAATAGTAACTTTAAGTAACCGAGGGATCAGCATGGGCTAAATTGAGTTATAAACGCCAACACGACACCACATTAACTTAAAGATGTGAATTCACCGTTACGCTATTTTGCTAAATAAACACCAGTAAAGACGTGAATTCACAATTAATCAAAAAATATACAATGTAATATACGTAAAATGTACTTGTCCTCAAGTATAAACCTGGATAATTCGGAGAACCTGGCAATTCGTTTAGCGAATAACGTCAACGTAACGTTCCTTGTCTGAGGCGGTAACAATTGAATGCCCATGTTTTACGTTTTTTTGTCGAAATTACTGAGAGCTGCACTCTATTTAACCTAAAGAGGACTTGATAAATACAGTTCAGTACTCACCGTAACTTTATAGATGAAAATCCGTCTGGAAATTGTTTCGTTTCGTCGCTCCTAAGCATCTCTCGCTCTCCCGCACACAGGAAATGTAATCCACTTTGATTCTCTCATGCGCATGCGCACACTCGTTTTTTGCTGCAAGGCTTGTTGGGCCGAAACAGATTTGTCACTTCTGCTTGATAAATTGGCTGAAAACAATTTAATATGTTCGGTGAATATATATTTTTTACTTTAACTTCAGACCTTCAGCTAAAATTAGCACAATGTATTTTTTTGTTTTGGGGTAATTTTTGGGAAGTAATTTGTTGAGACAATGTTTATTTGTCAGTTTCCCCAATTTTTCTAAATGTTAATTTTTTACAGTGCACACTCACTGAGACAGACACTCACACACACACACACACACACACACACACACACACACACACACACACAAGCATACAAACACTCTCTCTCTCACACACACATGTTGGTTTTTATGGTTAACGAGGACTCCCCATAGGCGTCATGGTTTTTATACTGTTCTACACCAGGGGTCTCCAACCTTATTTAATTTGGGAGCTACTTTAAAAAAAATGAAAGCGGCTGAGAGCTACCCATATTATTCCCATACTTAAATATCTTAAATAATGTATCAGTCCAAACTGTTATAAACACCATTGTTAAAAGGTGCCGGAAATATTTAAATTCAAGCCAGCTGTTCCAATAATACTGAATGACTAATAGTATCAAAGGCAGCACTAATATCTAAAAGAATAAGAATAGACATAAAACCGGAATCAGCAGCTAGGAGAAGATCATTTATAACCTTAACAAGAGCTGCTTCGGTACTATGTTTGGGTCGAAAACCTGACTGAAAATGCTCATAAATATCATTACTTTGCAGATGTGATTCAAGTTGAGTTGCT
Source organism: Oxygymnocypris stewartii (assembly GCA_003573665.1). Lineage (NCBI taxonomy): Eukaryota > Metazoa > Chordata > Actinopteri > Cypriniformes > Cyprinidae > Oxygymnocypris > Oxygymnocypris stewartii. Next base: position 820,901 of record QVTF01019740.1, on the reverse strand, counting down.
ACGGTTCTTTCAAGTATTTGTGAAATAAAAGGCAGATTAGAAATAGGCCTGTAATTATTTAAATCATTAGGATCAACACCAGTATTTTTGAGAATTGGAGTGATAGAAGCCATATTTAAAGATGAAGGAACAGTAGCAGTGTATAATGAAGAACACACTATAGCTGTAATAATAGACGAAACTGAATGGTTACAAGACTTAACTAAAACAGTAAGTAAAGGATCAAGTGAACAGGTAGACTTCATAATCTGCTTAGTAATGTAGTCAACTGAAGGCAGCTCAAAATTTGACAAAGTACTTGCTGACCAACAAATATGATTGTCCATTTTCATAATCACTAGACATTCAAAAATAATTAAGAAATTAATGGTGTAGTATACAATCGTCAATCTTAGAGTTTAAAAAAATAGAATAAGACACACAATGGGCCTCATTCATGAAACACGAGCAGAACGATTTTTTGTGTAAATCGTTCGTAAAGCTGTTCTGACGTAAATTTTCTGATTCATGAAAATGTTTGTATTTTGAAAACGTTAGTTGGTACGAAATAAATTTACACCTGCTCCGGACCACATGTAAATGGTGCGTAAAACATCTGAATGATTTGGTCATTGATGGCGCTACATTTTAATAAAACTATTTACCTTACATAATCACATAAGTATCACGCAACATTTTTATAAAGTAATATTGCTTAAATTGGCAGACTGCAATAAAGCAGCGCTGCATAAAAGACGTATTTTTAGAGACCGTGCAGACTTACTTGCAGAGAATGATGACTGGTTGATTAGTCGTTTCAGACTGCCCAGACCGCTTCTTTTGTATTTATGCAATATATTGGAGGCCAAACTCAGAAGAGAAACCAGAAGATCTCACAGCATCCCTGCACACTCGCAGGTGCTGTCGTGCTTGGTTTTTTGGCAACAGGAACATTCCAGCGGGAGATTGCAGACAGGTCAGGGATATCTTAGTCATCCATGAGTCGCATCATCCCAGATGTTCTTGATGGCCTAATATCGTTACTGCCTTAATACATAAAATTCCCCTATAATCTGGTCCATCAGTTGGAGGTGAAGGAGAGATTCTTTGCTATTGCAAACTTGCCAAACGTCATTGGGGCAATTGACTGCACACACATTCGCATCAAGGCGCCATCAAATGATGCATTTGCATTTATGAATAGGAAAAACTATCATTCCATCAACGTGCAACTAATTTGTGATGCTAAATGTGCACTTCTTAATGTAGTGGCCCGCTGGCCGGGTGGAACTCACAATAGTTTCATCCTTCGGAGCAGCTCAGTTGGCAGACGTTTGGACAGTGGTGCAGTTGAATACGGATGGCTAATTGGTATGTAAACCTTGTTTTTAAAAATAACTGTTGGTCTATTTTAATTTTTCCCTCCCCCCTCACACCTAGGTGACAGTGGTTATCCCCTGACACCATGGCTTATGACCCCTTTGATAAATCCCCAAAGCCGGCAGGAGCTGGCATACAATGAAGCACACGCAAAAACTCGGTCAGTTATTGAACGCACAAACGGAATCTTAAAGGGACGCTGGCGGTGTTTGGACACATCAGGTGGTACACTATTATACAGACCATAAAAAGTCAAAATAATACTGGCCTGCTGTGTTCTACACAACATTACCATGCAACATGGTCTGCCAGACCCAGAGGATATACTTAGACCTGAGCGTGGTATGGTGCTTCCAAGGTCGCCTATCCGAAACATGGTTATGCCTGTGGCTGCAGTTGCAAAGCGACAGGAATTAATTCAACATTTCTAAGAGTGTATGTATGCAATTAAAAACAAGCACAAAATAGTTTCAGTATACTTTATTTTTTATGTTTAATTACATCACATATTTCTCGGATGCTTGCATTTATTCCTTTTAATGTGTTATTTATTGCCAACACAGCTTCACAAATGTTGTCTTGCTTATCCAGTACTTCTTGGCTTAAAACCGTCTGTGCAGAGCCAACACTGCGGGATGGTGCGGAATATACTACTGGTCTAGGTGCCGTAGGATGAACGGGTCTGGTTGCTGCTTCAGTGGTCTCATGGGCGGACACAGTTGGCATTTGTCGGTCTTTACAAAGAATAAAAAAATTAGAAAGAAAACAATCAGTCGAAGAGTGCATTTCCTTTAAAATTGTTATATCTCTTAGTTTTAACACATAAAAATTTGACCTAAATTATTTAATAAAACATAGCCTTACCATATGATTGTGGCGAAGTGTTTTCCTGCAAGGGGGGTTTATCACTGTCACCATCGGGAATTATACCCGACAGAGAGGGTTCAACAATTATACTGATGATGCGTTCATCGCATGCAGATACGCTCGATGGTGATGGTGGCCCTCCTGTTTGTATACGATTTTGTCAAAATTAAGTAATGCGTTTTTTGCAGTCAAGCTTCATGTCGAACCATTTTCTTTTAACTTCCAGGACTGTTCGATTAACAGATGAAACTGCATTAACAGCATCTGTCATGTGCTGCCAAGCTTCCTTTTTTTGGGACCTGATACTCCAGTATGTACGCTTGAAAATAAAATGTTGCATTTTGAATGCACTTCCGATATTAAAACTTCAATTTCTGCGTCTGAGAAATTCTTCTTTTTCATTTGCTTTTGAGAGGACATGTTGAAATCCTTATTTTCGTTTGATAATATGATGCTCATATATAGTTGTCAGTCAGAATTAATAGGCGGGGATTATGCTAATTGTGAATGAGCGTGCACGTGCGCCCCATTTACGAAAGATTGAAATTCATTAACATACACATGTTTAACTATCAAATCGGACGTTTACGAAGCTTTTGTGAATCCAGAGGAGAGTTTTCGGGAAGGTCCGTTTTACACACAAATTACTCGGAATTTACTCATATATTTATGAATGTTTCATGAATGAGGCCCATTGAATGGGAGAAAGTGAGACAGCATTGTTGTTCCCTGTGTCTTGTATCTCCCTTCCTCTTGTGCCCAAATATGGTCCTTCCTGTTCGTTATGAGTTCAGTTAGTCCCCGCCTTGTGTTCTGATTATGTTCCAGGTGTGTCGAGTTAGCTCTGTCTATTTATAGTCTGTTCTGCCCAATATTTCCTGTCAGTTGTTATACGTCAATCTGTATCTTCATGGTCCGTCTTCCATTAAAGATTTCACAACGTATCTCTCCTCGCCTCCGTGCTCCTGTGTTCCCGTGCTCCTTGCCTGTGTGAACGTGCCAGAACAACTGACCAAACAAGATGGAGGAGCGCCGCCGCCGCCTGCAGCTCTTCCTGGTCTGCCGTTCGCGAGGGACCATCGCCAATGTTCGCGGCTCTCCCAGCCCACCGTTTGCGGGAAATCAGCCGCCGTTCGCGGCCATCTCAAGCCCTCCGACATTTGCGGCACACGTAAGCCCGCTAGCCACCGCAAGCCTACCTACAAAATCTCATGTGCCCCTGGGCTTGTTGGTGGCATGTGAGCTTTGTGGCACAGTGGTTAACCAGAAAAATTACAAATGCCACGTCATGCTGAAAAGGTTGCCGACCCCTGGTCTGAACAAAAAAATATGGCAGTCAGTCTGAATTAGTTTGTAAATCCACATTTTGACAGCAGGTGGCACCTATGAACTGCAGAACAGAACTGTTTTCACGATAACTTATGGAAACAAAGCTGGGCTGCTTTCTAAACACTGTTTTATTATGCATTACATGGAGAGAAGATGGAAAGCAAATGCAATCTAAACTTTTCTGAAGACAGTCGGTTTCCTATTATGTATTCATACAAATAATTAAATCTTACTTTCTTTCACATAATTTCCCTCAGCAGTCAGCCTTCAGTCATGTTTTCACACAAAACGAAACTAACGTTACTCTGTGTTGAGACCCTTAATCATTTTGATTAAAGCGGAGCATTATTTATTGTGAGTTTTTCAAATCGCGATAATCAAATACAGGTTTAATGATAATTAAAATACGAAATGGGATAATTAAAAAAACCTTATGGCCAATATGCCAAATATGTCTTGGCGGGCTAACTCCAATCGGGCCGTGTTGGAGACCCCTGCCCTACACCTACCCAACACTTAAACTTAGCCCTCACAGGAGACTGTGCATTTCTATTTTCCCCACAGAAAACTCACTCTGTATGATTTATAAGCGTTTTTAATTATGGGGACACTGAAAATGTCCTCGTAAATCACCTTCTCCTTGTAATACCTGTCATACCATTTAAAAAAAGTGAAACTTGTTTAATGTATACATTCATTCCACACAGACTGATATATTTCAAGTGTTTATTTCTTTTAATTTTGATGATTATAAGTGACAACTAATGAAAACCCCAAATTCAGTATCTCAGAAAATTAGAATATTGTGAAAAGGTTCAATATTGAAGACACCTGGTGCCACACTCTAAGAATCTAATTAACTCAAAACACCTGCAAAGGCCTTTAAATGGTCTCTCAGTCTAGTTCTGTAGGCTACACAATCATTTGGAAGACTGCTGACTTGACAGTTGTCCAAAAGACGACCATTGACACCTTGCACAAGGAGGGCAAGACACAAAAGGTCATTGCAAAAGAGGCTGGCTGTTCACAGAGCTCTGTGTCCAAGCACATTAATAGAGAGGCAAAGGGAAGGAAAAGATGTGGTAGAAAAAAGTGTACAAGCAATAGGGATAACCGAACCCTGAACAGGATTGTGAAACAAAACCCATTCAAAAATGTGGGGGAGATTCACAAAGAGTGGACTGCAGTGCTTCAAGAACCACTACGCACCGACGTATGCAAGACATGGGTTTCAGCTGTCGCATTCCTTGTGTCAAGCCACTCTTGAACAACAGACAGCATCAGAAGCGTCTCGCCTGGGCTAAAGACAAAAAGGACTGGACAGCTGCTGAGTGGTCCAAAGTTATGTTCTCTGATGAAAGTAAATTTTGCATTTCCTTTGGAAATCAGGGTCCCAGAGTCTGGAGGAAGAGAGGAGAGGCACAGAATCCACGTTGCTTGAGGTCCAGTGTAAAGTTTCCACAGTCAGTGATGGTTTGGGGTGTCATGTCATCTGCTGGTGTTGGTCGACTGTGTTTTCTGAGGTCCAAGGTCAACACAGCCGTATACCAGGAAGTTTTAGAGCACTTCATGCTTCCTGCTGCTGACCAACTTTATGGAGATGCAGATTTCGTTTCCCAACAGGACTTGGCACCTGCACATAGTGCCAAAGCTACCAGTACCTGGTTGAAGGACCATGGTATCCCTGTTCTTAATTGGCCAGCAAACTCGCCTGACCTTAACCCCATAGAAAATCTATGGGGTATTGTGAAGAGGAAGATGCGATATGCCAGACCCAACAATGCAGAAGAGCTGAATTTGTCTAGAAAAATTTAAATGGGAATAAAGCGGAATCCAGAAAAATGTAAAAAGTAAAAAAAAAAAAAAATACGGAACCTGAAGAGAAAAAAAGAAATACGGAATTTGTAAAATGGATTTCATAGGGCCCTACTTTTAGGGTTAGTATGAGTTGACATGTACTTGCAAAGTTACTTAGTAGAATGTCTATTGGGAGACAGATATTAAGCAGACATTCTACTAACACTTCAATGAGAGTTGGGGGCCATTTCATTACACAAGTTCACCAAATAATCCAGGTTTATTTCAGTTAGTCTGACTTATTGCCAGTTGATTTGGTTCAAAATAAGCCAGAGTAACTGAAATAAGCCTGGCTTAATTGGTAAACTTGTTTAATGAAACTGGCCTCAGTTTGACATGAAGGTGCAAGATCACTTATTGTCAACTCAATGTTTAAAAGGGACTATCAAAATAGTGTGACCATGTTCTGACCCTCTGAATTTTGAGGCACTGAATATTATTAGCTTCTCTGATCTTTTTTATGCTTATTATTCAATTCATGAAGATTTTGTAAATTTTATTATTTTATATTCTATATTAATTGTATAATAATATGGTATTGTGTACATACAACTTAAAGGTGTAATAAGCAATTTTTGAAAAACACTTGCAGCCAATCAGCAGTAAGGGGCGTTCCTTGTTATGATAGAGAGAAGAGAGTGCTCAATTTGAGTGCACAGGACAGATATTGGCAGATCAATTATAAATAGAAAAATTGAAGATAAAACAATTAGGAAAATATCGCAGGAACAAAACGAAGTTGCATTGTTTCTTCTTAAAAGGTGAGTATCGTTGAGTAATCGGTGTTGGCTTTTGTTTGAATATGCTTGTGTGTCATCTAGGGATGTAACGATTACCGGTTTGATGATTTACATAAGATAAGATAGAGTAAGAACATGAACAAAGAAACAAAGTTAAACAAACTGACAAATATACCATTTGTCATACCATAAAACAAATGTACAAATGAAATGAAAAAAAAAACAGTGCTTTCATTTTTCCATGAATGTCTACTAACATTAATGTTCAGGTAAGTAATAGCTACAAAGGAAAGCTAAAATTGATCAAATGTAAATGAACACTGCAGTTTTCACTACATCTATTGATAGATTAATTCTTATTAAAGCTATAACTTTATTCAGATTAAGAGCTGTGAGTGATTTTCTCTTTGCGTTTTGTTCTCTGATTAACATTGAAGAAGCAGTCGGTCACTTTAAGACAAAATATTGACACACACAATTTTCTCCCAAATGTTCTCACTCACTTTAAGACAAACTGTGTTTAAGTGAATACTCTCCAAGCCAGCCGCTTTTACATGTTTTGTGTGTATTTGATCATTTGGACATGCCCGAAGCTCAAAGTGTACTTTGCTTGTCAGTTTTAGAGTGCGCCGCGCACGCACACACACACTTCAGCCTGGGAAACAGTGTCTCTCGTGGGGATTGTACTTTCAACGTTTTGTTATCAAACATGTCCAGCAATTTAGTAACCGTAAAAGACTGCATTTTACAACAATCGACAAACGATTGATCTGATTCTGACGTTGAGTTTTGGTCAGGGAGGAACGAATGCGCACCGCTGTGAAGGGAAGGAAGTTGTGCTAGAAGAAATGCGGCTATAATCCTTAGAAGCCAAAATAATATTAAAACCCATTAAATAAACTTAGTTTAATATAACAGCCACAGGCCTAAAGTGTAAGCATGTTTAATGGTTAATTCTATCATAAACAGGGCTTTCATGTTGCGCGTGCTGAAACTCATCCGCGTAAGTGCGATCTCGCTTCTGATTTGGGAATAGCAAAAATGCATCAGACAAAAGTTTGAATATTATTGCACATAAAAACAGCTGGTGACTCTGGTGGGATAGAATTAGCAAGATAATGTGTATATATAGCAATAATAAATATATGTGTTTTTTTTTTTATTTCTCCAGTACCGATAGCAGAGCCATTAACATCAGAGCTTATCGATACTCTGGTCTTTCATAATTTATCCCCGAGACCGATAAAATACCGGGTTTTGGTACCCATCCCTAATTTTAATGCAGCCAAATTCTCATTAAAACTGTTTTACTTTATATATTTGACTGTTTCTTTTGTCAGTCAACGGGATAAATATGAAATAGTGACCGAAACACAACCCTTTACATAACCAGCTCTCCCTTCCAAGAAACTAGTCTGCACAAAAATCCTAATTTATAATTTTATTGAGCCGTTGTCTGATGAAATCAAAAAATACACAGAAGACAAGACAATTCCTGTGCTGTGATTTCTTCTATATTTGCATGTAAACTTAGAGAAGCAATAATATCTGTTTTAACTGAATGGGCTGCTCCTCTCAGACGCTCACTGAACAGAGCAAATGCAGAGAAAGAGCTACGTGCGTGCTGATCTCGCTCCGTTGCAGTAGTACCAACGAGATCTCACAGAGACTCGCTAAAGTTTGTCCAAGAAGTTGCTAGATTTTTCACTAGTCGCTTTTTAGGAAAAAAAGAGTCGCTAAATTGGTAACACTGCGCGCATCTCTATTACTCACCTCTCTCTCTGTCTGACTGCAGCAGCACAAGCATTATCAAACTTACACACATACAGGAATATCTGGACCATGGCCAATCGGGGGTGGCGGGGGGGGAGGGTCACTATCTCTGATTGGTTTAGACGACGATATGGGCCTAATGTGTGTCTGTTGTTGAACAGCAGGGAGACTTTCAGTCACGGATACTTTTTTTTTCTTCTCTCGAACGGCTGGTCGCACCAGTGCAACCTCAGATTTTTTTAGTCGCACCCTTGAGAAATTAGGTCGCACTCTAGAGCCCTGTTAGTGTTTCACAAAATATATATATTTGTTTTGTTGTTGTTTAGGCTTATTCCATATTGCTTAAAATGTTGTAATAAATGTCCAACGTGCAAGACAAGTAGAAGGTTGGTCATGTAATCTCAACATGTCTGTCCACCGCACCATATAAAATAAAATCGGTTTGATTTGGCCACTCAAAGTATAATTAATTTCTGTTGAGGTCAACATCTTAATAAGGAGTTCAGCTTTCGGAATGGAAACCAACCTATTTGTTCCTTAGTATCTTCTTGTTTCGCATTGAATGCTTCTTCAATCCTAATGTCTTCACTCTCCTCTTTAATTAACGCCATCTTTATAATAGTGCGTGTATCACGTGGCTCTCGGTTGCTTCACCAGGGGTTTTTCTGTGTGTTTGATTACATTGTCACATTTAATATGAGAATAATTAACAAAGAAAAATAAAATCCACATTTTGGTGCATCTCAATTAGCTCCCTAGTTCAATAGTCAATGCACTGCAAGACGATCAGTCAGCAGTTAATAATTAAAAGGGAAACAAAATAATTTTGACAAGCGAATAACTCAATTGAACAGAAAAAGTCTGCTTCACCCTCTAATACTTGAATTTGTGTTTAGAATTCACGATAAAAGGAGCAAAATGAGACACACCATTTTTTTTATTTTATCGTGGTTTTGCAGGCCTTAAAAAGGTCTTAATGCACCCTTCAAAAATGTAAAACATTAAAAGGTCTTTAACCACAGCAGAAAGACTTACATTCACAGTCATGCATTAGATGTTGCATGCACTGCAAAACTGACTTCTTCCTCTGTATTTTTGTTTTACAATATGAACATGTAAACATCCTAATCAGCATGTGATACAGTTAATAAGTGCATTCATGATTAAATCAAGAACACATATGTCAAAGGGGTACACAAACCAGTTTTTTTCCTTTTAATTAAGTTGATGATTCTGAGCCCAATTTTAGATATACATTCTTGTTTATGCTTAAATGCTTAAAAACACAAACCTCTCTTTAGCCGAATCACAGACGCAGCAGTGCGACACGGCTTTATGATGTAATTTTGCCAGACCAAAATAAAAGTCCCGTTCACACACTACATAGGAAAAACACACACACACAAAAATACTTTATGATCTATATGACAACCGTATTCGGATTTTGATTGGAATTATTCTAACTCTTAAAATAATTGTTTTCAACAATTAGTTCATAAATACAACACATTTATTTGTAGTACACATATCAGTCAAGTCACCTTTATTTATATAGCGCTTTTAACAATACACATTTTGTCAAAGCAACTGCACAATATCAAAATAGGAAAATAGTGTATCACTAATGTAAAATGACAAGATTAAACGCCCATTTTTCAGTTGAAGGCATTTCATTATGGAATTCAGTGATGTCATCGTCCAGCTCAGTTCAGTTTAAATAGTGTCTGTGCAATCAAGTCGATGATATTGCTGGAAATGAAGTGTCCACAACTAAGCAAGCCAGAGGCGACAACGGCAAGTAAACAAAACTCCATCGGTGACAGAACAGAGAAAAATACCTTGGGAGAAACCAGGCTCAGTCGGGGGGCCAGTTCCCCTCTGGCCAGAAGAACCAGCAGTTTGTTCCAACTGCAGCAAAGTCAGATTGTAAGGGCTCAACTGGTTCCAGTGGTCTTTTCCCGATGGCTGTCTAGGTGACGAGGTCATCACTGGAGATCTGTCTCTGGGGCTCATCTAGGTGTCCTGGTCTCTGCTGACGTTCAGAGCTGTAGAGGTCGTCTCTAGGGTGCTGATCCACCATCTGATCTGGATACGGACTGGATCTGTTGACAGCAGTGATCATCTGGGCTGGATAAGGAACGAAACGGGTGGCTACGGTGACCTCGGAATTTTGACGATGCCTTTCATACTTTTCTGGGCCTTGTCAATGTTATTAACTTGGCAGTCAATGGAACAATCACAAGCCTCCCGCTTTTCATCCAAAATATCTTAAATTATGTTCCGAAGACAAACTAAGCTTTTAAAGGTTTGGAACGACATGTGGGTAAGTGATTAATGACTAAATATTCATTTTGGGGTGGAGTAACCCTTTAAAAGCTTGGGGCAATATAGCTTTGATTGTTGCACAAGGCAACCGCATAACATATCTGAGCACATCTGAGGGTAAAAATACAGTTCACAATTATTTGGGCATTAGAAACATTATCACTTTATCATTATTCGATTGTTCTGCTAACACAATTTAGTTTTGATGACAAGTATTTTACGGCTGGTACTTACTGTGTTTAAAGAAGAATGTCTGAAGAACAAATAATACTGAAACTGGAAATGTTTCTTGTTTCTCTCTATCAAAACAAACTGCAATCTCTCTAAAGTCATTGTAATTTTGCTACAAAATGATCTTTTTGATCCACCACTGCAAAAAGTAAATTACTCAGTAAATATACATCAATGAAATTGTATATTTTGGCTTTCTTCTTCATGAATTTAATTATTTCAGCAAATGTATTATTATTTTTTTGAGTTGACAGAATGACCCAGAATATTTGAAAGATCTGAGATTTTTTTTTTAACTGCATCAGGAATTTTTGTCTCTACACACAGATAAACATACTCCATGCCATTAACTGCCTTACATTTTAAACTGTACAGAAAAGAGTAAAACAAACTGGTTGTCATTAACGTTACCAAACAAAGACTGCAATGCTGTCCTCCGTACACCTGAAATCATACCTGATGTTATCCTGGAACTGCTATCAATCCTTGAGGACTTGATGTCTCTTTTCTGGTGGTCTTTTGTAGCCCAACCACAAAGTATGTGTTGTGGGTTTCCCTCCATTTGCTTTTGTCGATGAAATGAAATCACCACACATACAGTGTTTTGGGTGGTCTCTTCAAATATAGTTTTTTTTAGACCCGAGCAGCACAGTTAAATTTAGAGCCGGAACCCGACCCAAAGTCTTTTTCCCCCCACAACGAATAGGCCTAGTCAATCAAGTAAAAAAAAAAAGATGCTGCATTTCACGATTGCATGCAACGGTCAGTTAACAAATACATAAAGAAACAGATTCATCAAGGCTCGGCCATTTCACAAGGCAAAAGAAAAACACTTACCAGTTATGAAAGTTTATGAACATCAGGTGCAGCTGTCATGTCCATTCTGCTGCATTTTTGATGGTTGAATAGGACAAGACGATAATTCTTCCACCGTGCAAATTATGGTCAATTTAGTCAGTTAAGGCTTATTAGCATTCGGCCGAAAGTATTTCGGGATCCATCGGGGTCGGGTAGCAGACTTCTAGTCCCTCCAGGATTTCACGGGACTTTTTTCTGGCCTAAAAATTATTGGTTTGTTGCGGCTTTCTCAAAATTTGCGGTGGCATTTCTTATTGTTTTGCAGTGAAAATGTACAATGGACAACATTCTTCTAATATGTTAAAACTTTTCTGACCTCAAGAACCATCATAAGGCTCCAGACTAACATTTGAGGACACCGGTGCCATTAAGTTCTACAGAAGGTGGCACCAGCGCCTGACAGTAAACCACTCACCCTAATCGCACATGTACATGTATCTCGGAAATGTCTATTTGATGTCTGCATTTACATATGCAAAACGCATTTTTTAGGGTGTTTACTCATCTGCAATACGTCTCTAAAACGTTTCCTGTCAGATGTCAAATAGACATTTATTAGAATGCATGTAAAACTGCTTCTGAGACGTTTATCAGATTACAATACAGATGTGTCCCACATTTTTAGCAGGGCCATTCCACCGAATGGGTGCCATTTGCTTCCAAAACTCTTCAAAAAAAACCTGAATCTTGTAATACACATATTTAACTATTCAAAATCTGTACAGGTCCATTTTAGACAACTTTATACATTTTTTTACACAATTTTTAAGTGGACGATTGATGCTTTTTTCAGTCCTGTTACCAAAACTCTTTTAAAAAGCATGTTTAAGAATGTGTCAACAAATTCCTTCATTTCCCCCTCAGGCAGATGTTTATTTTAAAGAAATTGTTAATTTCATGGTAAAAAAATATTATTATTATCATAAAAAAATCACTAATTATTTAAACAAGGTGTATTTTTCTAAAGTACACAAACCATTTTTTTTTTTTAAAGGCGACTCAAACCTCAAGCTTATACATTTTCTATGATTAAATGTATTAAACAATGGGATAAATTATGGACCAAACTTAATTAAAAAAAAAATGTGATTTAACTTATTTTAAGAAAAAACAATTTAGTAACAGGAATGAAATGGGTATCAGGAAGGAGTATCCATTATATTAGTATACAGCTTTGTCTACACATATGAGGTATTAATGCCCGCACTGATATAGTGAAAGTGTTGAACATTGACAAGTGCTCTGGCCTCACTGCTTTAAAAAATGCCAAATCATGTTTCTATTTAAATCTAGTGGTGTGCAGAGGTTTTTGTTTAGGGGTAGAGGATGGTTTATAAAATAAGATATAAATAACGAAAAAATTATAAATATTAAAATAAAATTGATATTAACAATAATAAACTTAACAAATAAAATATTTGCATATTTTGATTTCTTATAGCACAGCTCACACTCAAGCACCATTCAATATATGAGTCTAATACATATTTGCCACAAGACAGAAATTTCAAGTACATTTTCTGTCATACTTGCAGGAATGCAATATAAAATGCAGGAACAACCATAGGTTTTCTCTGGGCAAAAGCATTGTTTCCGTGTGGATAGAAGGCCACAACTTTGAGAAAAAGATGCATTTTCAAAATTATCTAGATTAATATGGATGTAGCCTAATATTTACATGAATAAATCTGATGACACTACTCACTCCTGTTACTTTTACTCAGTTACTATATATATATATAAGTATAGGATATATGAGTAACAGGACTGAGAGTAACAGGATTGAGATTTAAGATAAATACATATAATCTAACCACATGGAATACATGCTAATATTATGAGAATACTCAACAAATGATAGCGATTCATGAACAAGTAACATCTAAGAAATAATAAGGTAACAGGACAGTGTATTTATAATAACGCACCCAGCCACCGTTACAATATCATCATATATACAGAAAAGAAAATAAGACCACATGCTTCCGATCATTTCATTGCCTTCAGAAGATCCAGATGTTGTAATATTCTGTTGAAAATGTGTCTTTTGTGAATTTTTTCCAGTTTTTTAGAGGGGGGAATATGTTAGGGTAACAGGACTGAGTGAAAACCTGGGGACACGACTAAAATGTGTATTTTATCCAAAATATTATACATTTATTTTGAAATAAAGGTATTTAAAGCACAGCTGGGATATGGAGGTACAAAAAAAATCAAAATAATAGTTTTTTCTGAAGGATTTTAAACATATTTCAAGTTAAAATGTAGCACTAGACACTGGAGACACGTACAAATGCTATATTTTCAGTGTTTTATATAGTTTTAAATATCCTCGGTGGCTGGTCTCAGACGATCTTGGAGGTGAAGATGTTGGATGTGGAGGTCCTGGGCTGGTGTGCCAATTACACGCTCCCTCAAAACTTGTGACATCTGTGGCATTGTACTGTGTGATAAATCTGTACATTTTAGAGTGGCCTTTTATTGTGGCCAGCCTAAGGTACACCTGTGCAATAATCATGCTGTCTAATCAGCATTCTGATATGCCACACCTGCAGGGCTGGGGAGTAAGAAAATACATGTAAACGCGTTATGTATTTAAAATACAAAATATTAATAACTGTACTTCGTTATAATTACATTTTAAATAGGTTGTAGTCAAATTAAAGTTACATCCGAAAAGTATTTTAGATTACCAAAGTGATTACTTTGAATTTGAATGTAATTTCTTAATTTAATATTTAAGTAAGCATCTGATTCTCTGTTGAAAAAAAAACTGCATGCAGCCGCCTGTTCATTTAGCAACTCGTAGTGAGAGTACGCTCATCATCACGACACAAAATGGACGACACAACAGAAAGTCATTAGCGTAATGATTTTTCTCGTGGAAATACAAAGACTAGTTTAGAAATCTGAAAAAGGAAGTAACATCAGTGCAGTGCAATGCCTACCTGCAACAAAACTTATCTCAGCATTGAAGGATTCAACGTCTAATCTGAAAAAGCAGCTTGAGGGAAGTTGTTCTTGATCTTTGAAAATTTTTATTTAGTAACTCGTTTTTCTATTTTCTCATATTTTGAGTGTTGAATGGTTATCATTACGTTTATTATTTCTAAGAGTTTAATTGACACCAAATTATCCTAGAATTCACACTTTGCATTCAGTTAACAGATCCATACCAATAATTAATGAAATAAAAGTTAATCTTTGGCATGGTAATGTGAGTTCATGACTCGATTTGTGAACAGATGATTCTTTTGAGTCAATCTTTTAAATTAATAATTTCTTTTGGTTAACGAAACCAGTGTGAATGGTTCATATTAAACTGGATAAATCTGGGGTAGTCTTATGTTTCCGCACAAACATATGTTTTGTTTTAGCAAACTGTGGTTGCTAAATTACATTGAACTTCAACGACATTACTTGCAACCATAGTTGCTTTGGGAAACGAGCCCTGTCAATTTTGACTCTGCGATTCTTTTGTGCCGTTCGCTTCTCCATATAGATGATTATGAAGTAATCACTTAAAGTTTGGTCCATTCTTTAAACAAATCTATTGTATCACTTGGAGAGTTGTTTTGGCGACTTTTATGATATGTTTGGATTCGTTTTGAAGCTTGGAATGCAGCATGAAGCATCACGGAATCCCATTCATTGTATTCAAATTGAATTTGTATCGATTGGTAGATTTAAATTACATAACATTATTTTTTTTTGTTCATAGAAATACGGTGGAAAACTGATGTTGTTAAAAAAAAATATTTAAAGGCTAGCTTTCTTGATCCCTTAATGTTCACGAAAAAAAACTTTGGCAAAATTACTGCCCAGCAGGGGCAATGTGCCAGAGGGCTGAAGACTGTAGCTGCTGTCCGCAGCCAAAGGATAGGTTTGTCAGAAGTGGGATTTGAACCCACGCCTCCAGAGGAGACTGCGACCTGGACGCAGCGCCTTAGACCGCTCGGCCATCCTGACCCATTTTCCACAGGGGAAGCTCACTTGTTGGAACTACACCTACAGTCAAGGACCTGGAAGCTAGTGTGTTGGTTGTGCTGCCTGGTAGGCCCACCGGCCTCGTTGGCGCAGTTAGGCAGCGCGTCAGTCTCATAATCTGAAGGTCGTGAGTTCGAGCCTCACACGGGGCAGTGCGGTGCTTTTTGATTCCTGAGAGCATTTAGACGAAAGAGCGGTTTTCTCTATTCTCTTCCGTGTGCACTGCTCCTCTGGAGAACGGATGACACTACGTTTTGTGAGAAGCTTTAAAGGTTCAAGGTGAATTCCTTGAACCCCATCCAGCGACATTGCATTCAGTCCTATGCCATCCTTTGATGCAGTAATAGCATCCCTCTCATATTCATTCAACATGTGTGTCCTTGTCAGGTTTTCTTAAGGTTAATATCATGCTGACATTCAAAATTAAGTTTTCTGTCAATGGAAAGGCTAGCATTCTTGATCCCTTAATGTTCACGAAAAAAAACTTTGGCAAAATTACTGCCCAGCAGGGGCAACGTGCCAGAGGGCTGAAGACTGTAGCTGCTGTCCGCAGCCAAAGGATAGGTTTGTCAGAAGTTGGATTTGAACCCACGCCTCCAGAGGAGACTGCAACCTGGACGCAGCGCCTTAGACCACTCGGCCATCCTGACCCATTTTCCAAAGGGGAAGCGCACTTGTTGGAACTACACCTACAGTCAAGGACCTGGAAGCTAGTGTGTTGGTTGTGCTGCCTTGTAGGCCCACCTGCCTCGTTGGCGCAGTTAGGCAGCGCGTCAGTCTCATAATCTGAAGGTCGTGAGTTCGAGCCTCACACGGGGCAGTGCGGTGCTTTTTGATTCCTGAGAGCATTTAGACGAAAGAGCGGTTTTCTCTATTCTCTTCCCTGTGCACTGCTCCTCTGGAGAACGGATGACATTATGTTTTGTGAGAAGCTGTGAGGTTCCAGGTGAATTCCATGAACCCCATTCAGCGACTTTGCAATCAGTCCTATGCCATGCTTTGATGCAGTAATAGCATCCCTCTCATATTCATTCAACATGTGTGTCCTTGTCAGGTTTTCTTAAGGTTAATATCATGCTGACATTCAAAATTAAGTTTTCTGTCAATGGAAAGGCTAGCATTCTTGATCCCTTAATGTTCACGAAAAAAAACTTTGGCAAAATTACTGCCCAGCAGGGGCAACGTGCCAGAGGGCTGAAGACTGTAGCTGCTGTCCGCAGCCAAAGGATAGGTTTGTCAGAAGTGGGATTTGAACCCACGCCTCCAGAGGAGACTGCGACCGGACGCTACCTGACAAAGGATCGTCCGACAATATTTTGGAAATGTCAAGCAATGTTGAACTGCACAGCCAATCGCGTCGAAGCAGTATGACATTCGGGCCAATCGCGTCGAAGTGCTTTAACATTTCCAGCCAATCAAAAAGAGCGATTCTTAACATTTTCTTAACATTCGTGACATTTGACCAACCAGAGTACAGGGGAATGTCGACGGCACGTTTCCTCGTATCACCGCTAGGTGGATGGGTCAGGTGTCAATCAAATTGCCGAACCGCGCCGAAGGTGTACGAAAGAGTGACATTATCTTCGGGGGCGTGTCAGAGGTCAAAAAAGTTCAGGACTGATGTTCATTACCAACGACGAGCGTCTTTGGCGCGGAGCTCAGCATCATTTTATGGACAGCGAAACTTCATTTTATAATCAAATACAGCGTTAAAACGGACGACGGGTAAGAAATTATAATGTAATTGCATACTTCTAACTTACATGTTTTAATTATTTGTATTTATTTAATTAGCGTGTTGTTTTTAATTATTTCCTGAATTGCATTTGCGTCTTAAAAAGTTTGCCATTTGTTTAATGTATTTGCATTACAGAACAACACATTAGGCTTCAGTTCAAACATGTACCTGATCCCATTCATTAGACAATATGATGGTATTATATTATATTGTTATTATAATAATATTATGTTATAACTTACACCAATGTAAACAAGGTGTCATAATTGTTTATAGAAATTTATGTAGATAATGTTGTAGGTATTTTGAGATTTATGTCATACTGTTAATGTCAGCTACATTAAAGGTTTGTGTGTACTGGGAGATTCAGAGATTTGAGAAGGTGGGGGAACGGATGGTTAATGAATGGGTGGTTTGAAGGTGTGAAATTTTCCTCTCTTGTTTGTCTCTCCTTTAAAGAGAGATGCCAGCTGTAACATTATATACAAGATAAATAGTTACTCATGTCCTAGAAATTAATTAATATATTAATTTAATGAAGTATGTTTTGCTCTGTTAAGGGACTCACTTGTATTGTGCATTACATTTGTTACAATGCTTACAGATTGATAAATGTCCGATGCAGTCTCGTGGCCAGACAACCTTGCTTGCAGGTGTGCTGAAATGCGTCTTTGTTTTTCACACTCCACAGGTAACATTAATGTAGCAAGTATTTTTGTTAGTACTATTTACTGAAAATATTTTCTTTCTTAATTTATTATATGTATTTTTTTTGGTTGTCTTAAGCAGATCACTGTCTCTACTGGACCAGCACAAAGGGCTTTGAAAAAACCTGCTGCTGCTGCTGGAACAGCAAAGGAGGCCATGGAGCAAAATCAGCCTGACCCCCTGCCCCAGCCCCAGCCTACTGCACCGGTGGCAACAAGGGTTGCACCACAATTGTCAATGGTAAGAATTACATTTTTTAAAGCATTGAAGTATCCGTTTAGTTCAAATTCGAGGAAGTACAGAAAGTAAGAAAGAGAATAAAGAAAAAGCAAGAAAACTTTGAGAGGCTGGTTGAGACCTGCTAATCGTCACACCTCTTGTACAGTGGGGGCAGCTGTTGTCTGCTGATTGGTCGGTTTTTAATATCTCAGACTTGGTTTAAGTCACATGGTCAAGGATGAAAGACAAATGTAACCTGTGTGCTTTCTCTCTTTCATCTCTGAGCTCTACTCTTGGATTGTCCTCTTCCTCTCTAACTGAGCTCTTCCTGGGTTAAAAGGTCACTGAGCAAGACTCATGTCCCTCATGGCATCTCTCTCTATACTTCTCATGTGTTAAAGCTACATTTTATCTTTTTCATTCTCTATCTCAGGTAAAATTCCACACACACTACACACTGGCTATTATTAATTGTACACATGTTAATAATTATTCCATCATGCAAATACTTTGTAGGTATTTCAAGAGAAACCTAAGTCAGTACTGCTAATAAATTATTCCGCTAATGGACTACATTTCCGTTCTGAAAGAAGTGTTTTTGAAGGCTGCATTTACTTAAAATAGTAATTTTTTTTGGTTTATGAATAATATTTTATCTCCTCGACTATGAGCTCACACTATTACATTATATGAGCTACCACAAATGCCTTATGAATCAAATATGATACACAACAATTGTATTTATTCTGTTTGTTTTTTATTCCAGGTGAGCTTATTGGAGTGCAGTATCTGTTCCAACAGACTGGTCAGGCAATGCAGGACATGAACCCAGACGCCGAGGAGACTGCAGAACTCATTGAGGAACTTAATGTGGCGAGATGAAGATGAGGGCTTCTGTGACATCAGCGAGGATCACACAATTTCAGATCCAGAGGTTGTTCTGTCACCACCCTCCTCCACACTTACATTAGGTTCTTCCACCCTGGTCCCTGACCCCACACAGTCTCCTTCATCACCTGGACCCTCTGGGACTGCTGTCTCACCTGTTCCCTATGAAACATCTGTTTCACCTCTCCCCTCAGAGCCAGAGGATGCTGGTCAGGATAATGATGAAGAGACAGTAAGTGCCACTCCTCTGTATTTATTTCAATTAAACTAGAAAAATTCAAACATGGATGGATCAACGTCTACTTCTTACTACTGCTTTAAATCAAGACTTTGCTCAGATTTTAAACTAAAGTCATTAGTAGGCAACAAAGATGCATTAAGTCAAATCTCAAGTTTTATTTCCGTAGTGCTTTGCACTATACATATTGTGTTAAACAGCTTCACATTGATACACAGGAAAATAACAAAATCAATGGTACAAGTTATGGAAATATGCATCAAACCAATGTGATGGAAAAAAAGTATATTTTGTGCTTGTGTTTTTGAATAGGCTGTTGACTACCAAAATGTCCCAGGATATCAACATGTGGACAGGCTGGCAGAATATCTGGTGGAGCTCCGGGGTTACACAGCCCTCAGCCTGACCAATCAGGAAGCCAACACCATAATTGCACTTTGGCAGAAACTGGATGACCGGGACAAGAAACGGGTGGTGTATGCAGCTCGACACCAGAAGAGACTGCTGAGTGGACGCTTCAGAGTACCAAAGACGCCCACTCAAACCCCTGGAGTAGAGAGCACCACCAGAAGTGTGCTGGGAACAAGCAGCGCTCCTGCTCAGTGGCCTGACTGTTGCCGTCTGGTGGAGACCATCTTCATCAGACTTTGCACTGTTCACCCAAGCCCCAAAAGAAAAGGCAAGGGAACGCTGTCGAGATGGTCTCTGATCCTCCAAGACTACAGAAGGATAAGGCAGCTTGTACTGGGCAACAGCTTGGTGATGGGAGGAACATCAATGCAGCTGGTGGAGGTTAACCAGAACACCCTGATTCAGTGGTACAACAACAGACAGAAAAAGCAGGAGCTGTCTGTGTTGCTTCAGGGCATTCAGTTGCCTCAGACCCTCCCTGAAGCTCAGGAACCTCTCCAGGCTGCCAAACGCCCACGGACTGAGCCAGAACAACCAGCGGAGCAGCACCAGTACAAGCTACCAGAGAGCACAGCAGGTCAGGCAAAGCAAAGGCAGACTTCTACTGGACGACCCCCTCTCAGACCCAAGGCACCAGCACAGAGTCCTATGTTGGTTACACCATCAGCACCTGGAACATCAGTGCAGATGGTACCCAACATACTTATACCAGCAGCACCAGGTTTCCAGGGTGTGCCGATGCTTCAAGGTATGCCAGGGTTCCAGGGTCTGCAAATGGTTCAAAGACTCTCGATGGTCCAGGGAATGCCAATGGTTCAGGGTATGCCGATGCTTCGGGGAATCCCGATGGTTCAGGGGATGTCAATGATACAGCAACATTTACAGCCTACAGTTGTGCAGGGCACCAGTTTACAGTCTTCTGCACAAGCTGCCAGTCCGCAAGCCATGCCCAAGCGACCCTACAAGAGAACTGTAGAGGCAAACACTTGCAAGAAGTGCGGACAGTTTAAAATGAGTGCAACGGGACATAGCCAATACAGGGGCAGGGTGTACTGCCCACAGACTGAGACTGTTACAAAAGAACAGTGGTTCTCCCCCCCCCCGGTCTTCGACATCTCATCCTGGAACCGCTTCGCCCCTCTATGCGAGACTGATCGTGACGCTGTGGTCATCGGAGACTCAATCGTCCGGCATGTCCGTGCTACGTTAGCTGAAGGTAAAGTGCACACTCATTGTTTCCCTGGTGCTCTTGTTCTTGATGTTTCTGTGCAGATACCCGCGATCCTGAAGGATGACGAGAGCGTTGCAGCTGTTGTGATTCATGCGGGGGCTAACGACACCAAGCTGCGGCAGACGGAGACACTGAAGAGGGACTTCAGGAGCCTGATCGAGACGGTACGCAGCACATCGCCAGCGACGACGATCATCGTGTCAGGACCTCTTCCCACGTATCGACGAGGACACGAACGGTTCAGTAGACTGTTTGCTTTAAATGAATGGTTGTTTTCATGGTGTACAGAGCAGAAAATTCTCTTTGTCAATAATTGGAATCTTTTCTGGGAGCGTCCTAGGCTATTTCGTGCTGATGGCCTGCACCCCAGCAGACTCGGTGCGGAACTCCTGTCGGACAACATCACCAGGACGCTACGCTCTATCTGACTAGTAAGCCAATTCTCCAATAACAGCTATGATGACTTTTGTTCTACCCACTTAAATGATAAAGGTACTTGCAGTGTCCAATCTATACAGACTGTGTCTGTTCCCCGGATATTGAGTTCAAAATATAAATTTAATGCAGGATCTAGAACAAATCTGATCGTGATTAAACCAGAAAAATGCAAAATAAATGAACAAAAACAATTTTTAAAACTTGGGCTCCTAAATATCCGATCACTCACACCGAAAGCAGTTATTGTAAATGAAATAATCACAGATAATAGTTTTGATGTACTCTGTCTGACTGAAACCTGGCTTAAAACAAATGATTATTTTGGTCTAAATGTATCTACTCCACCAAGCTACTGTTATAAGCACGAGCCTCGTGAGACTGGTCGTGGCGGCGGTGTCGCAACAATATATAGTGATATTCTCAATGTTACTCAGAAAACAGGATACAGGTTTGACTCATTCGAAATACTTATGCTCAATGTTAAACTGTCAGATAAGCAAAATAAATCTGTCCTATCTCTTGCTCTGGCTACTGTGAATAGACCGCCAGGGCCATATACAGATTTTCTAAAAGAATTTGCAGATTTCCTCTCAGACCTATTGGTTACTGTTGATAAAGCACTAATTGTTGGAGATTTTAACATTCACGTTGATAATACAAATGATGCGTTAGGACTTGCGTTTACTGACCTAATAAACTCTTTTGGTGTCAAGCAAAATGTCACCGGGCCCACGCATCGTTTTAATCATACGCTAGATTTAATAATATCGCATGGAATTGATCTAACTGATATAGATATCATACCTCAAAGTGATGATGTTACTGACCATTTCCTTGTATCGTGCATGCTGCATATTACTGATATTAACTATATGGCTCCGCGTTATCGCCCAGGCAGAATTATTATTCCAGCCACTAAAGACAGATTCACAAATAACCTGCCTGATTTATCTCAACTGCTCTGTGTACCCATAAATACAGATGAACTGGACACAATTACTAGCAACATGGGAACTATCTTCTCCAATACGTTAGAAACTGTTGCACCCATCAAATTAAAAAAGGTTAGAGAAAAACGTGCTGCGCCATGGTACAACAGTTATACCCATTCTCTCAAGAAAGAAACTCGTATTCTTGAGCGCAAATGGAGAAAAAGTAACTTGGAAGTCTTTAGAATTGCGTGGAAAAACAGTATGTCCAGCTATAGACAGGCTCTAAAAACTGCAAGAACCGAGTATATCCGCAAACTCATAGATAATCACCATAACAATCCAAGGTTTTTATTTAGCACAGTGGCTAGATTAACAAATAAACAGATGTCACCCGATCTAAATATTCCCTCACAGTTTAATAGTAATGACTTTATGAATTTCTTTACTGATAAAATATATAACATTAGAAATACAATAACAAACGTAGATTCTACAGCGTCTAGTACTTCAGCATCATTCATCGCACCCAAAGAAAAACTGCAGTGCTTTACAACTATAGGACAGGATGAGCTAAATAAACTTATCACTGCATCTAAACCAACAACATGTTTATTAGATCCTGTACCAACTAAACTATTGAAAGAGTTGTTACCTGTTGCAGAACAACCGCTTCTCAATATTATCAACTCCTCGCTATCTTTAGGTCACGTCCCAAAACCATTTAAGCTGGCAGTTATTAAGCCTCTTATTAAGAAACCAAAATTAGATCCTTGTGAACTGGCAAATTACAGGCCCATTTCATGGAAAAATGGGCCTTTCAGGAAATTCAGGGTCTCACCAGCTATCCTGAAGACTTTCTATTCAGGGGCCATAGAAAGTGTTCTGACTCAGTGCATCTCAGTGTGGTATAATAATGCCACAAACCAGGACTGCAAAGCTCTACAGAGAGTCGTGCGCTTAGCTGAGCGCATCTCAGGGTCTGCTCTCCCCTCTCTGCAGGACATCTACCTCAAACGCTGCAGAAGCAGAGCTGCTAAAATCATCAAAGACTCAAACCACCCCGGTAACCACCTTTTCATTTTACTGCCATCTGGCAGGCGCTACAGGAGCATGTTGGCTAAAACTGAAAGACTGAGGAGGAGTTTCTTCCCCCAGGCCATCAGGCTCCTAAACTCAGTCTCATAATCTCATAACATCATGACATCCACAGGACTCAACATAATAAACTGTAACACATCCATTATTCCCCATCATCCACACTGCTGCTATGTGTACATTCCCGGTACAACCTATTTGCACATTCTCTTGCACTGCACACTTTATCTCATTGCACATCTTACTCCTTATTTTATTTCATTATTTGTTTCTTATTTCATTCTCACATATTCATATATATACTCTCTCATATTATGTTTCATAGTTTTTATTGCTTTTATGTTATTTTTATTTTATCATTATTTTTAATTTTTTTGCACTTTCCATTGAGCGGACCTGTCCTGACTAACATTTCACTACTTATTACACCCTGTATGATTATGTAGGTGACAAATAATAAAGAACCTTGAACCCTTGAACCTTGAACCTTTCAAATCTTCCGTTTATGTCGAAAATATTAGAAAAAGTAGTGTCTGCTCAATTGTGCTCCTTTTTGCAAAAAAATGATATCTATGAAGAATTTCAGTCAGGTTTCAGGCCCCGCCATAGCACAGAAACTGCACTTGTTAAAATTACAAATGACTTGCTTCTTGCGTCAGAAAAAGGCTGTATCTCATTGCTAGTTTTACTTGATCTTAGTGCTGCGTTCGACACTATAGATCATGACATACTGATAGATCGCTTACAAAACTATACAGGTGTTCAAGGGCAGGCTCTAAGATGGTTTAGATCCTACCTGTCCGATCGCTACCACTTTGTTTATTTAAACGGGGAGTCATCTCAATTATCACCAGTAAAGTATGGAGTACCACAAGGATCTGTCCTAGGCCCTCTATTATTTTCATTATATATGCTGCCCCTTGGTAATATTATTAGA
The DNA here is from genome assembly GCA_003573665.1 of Oxygymnocypris stewartii. NCBI lineage: Eukaryota > Metazoa > Chordata > Actinopteri > Cypriniformes > Cyprinidae > Oxygymnocypris > Oxygymnocypris stewartii. The sequence continues at coordinate 796,740 of QVTF01019740.1, read as the reverse complement.
AAATACGGGATTAGTTTCCATTGTTATGCTGATGACACTCAACTATATATCTCAACAAAACCAGATGAAACTTCTAAACTATCTAAGCTAACGGAGTGTGTTAAAAATATAAAAGATTGGATGACCAGTAATTTTCTCCAATTAAATTCAGATAAGACCGAGATATTACTTATTGGACCTAAAAACAGTACACAGAATCTCTTGGATTACAATTTGCAACTGTAATGTTACTTCCTCTACAGTTAAAAATCTGGGTGTTATATTAGACAGCAACCTATCTTTTGAAAATCATATTTCCAATGTTACAAAAACAGCATTCTTCCATCTTAGAAACATTTCCAAGCTACGGAACATGTTAAGTGTTTCTGATGCAGAAAAGTTAGTTCATGCATTCATGACCTCTAGACTGGACTATTGTAATGCACTGCTAGGTGGTTGTCCTGCATCTTCAATAAACAAGCTACAGATAGTACAAAATGCGCGGCTAGAGTCCTTACCAGGTCAAGAAAATATGACCATATTACTCCAATTTTACAGTCTCTGCACTGGCTACCTATTAAGTTTCGTATCAGTAACAAAATATTATTACTTGCCTATAAGGCCCTAAATGATTTAGCTCCTGCGTACCTAACTAATCTTTTATCACGCTACAATCCAACCCGCTCCCTTAGGTCGCAAAACTCTGGACTCTTGGTAGTACCTAGGATAGCAAAGTCCACAAAAGGAGGTAGAACTTTTTCATATCTGGCTCCTAAACTATGGAATAGCCTTCCTGATAACGTTCAGGGTTCAGACACACTCTCTCTGTTTAAATCTAGATTAAAGACACATCTCTTTAGCCAAGCATTCATATAATGCATCTCACAATCTTGTACTGCCAGTCTATCTGAACAAATGCACATTATTATGCTTTAGCTTGGGTTATACTGATAATTTCATCCAGGGTTATTCCTGGATGGAGCAGCTGCTACGCTAATTGTTTTACTGTTTCTATGTTACTGCCACGGGATTAACATCCCGTGGTAGTTAGGAATTACACAAGCTTCAGTCTGGATCCTACCCTTAAACGATAGAGATGACCGAACACCTGAGAAGAGACGATGACAACCCCTCCGAGGACCTCCGAGATGAGCCCCAGAGACAGATCTCCAGTGAGGACCTCGTCACCTAGACATCCATCGGGGAAAGACCCCTGGAACCAGTGGACCACTTACACTCTGACTTTGCTGCAGTTGGAACAAACTACTGATTCATCTGGCCGGAGGGGAACTGGCCCCCCGACTGAGCCTGGTTTCTCCCAAGGTTTTTTCTCCACTCTGTCACCGATGGAGTTTTCGTTCCTTGCCGCTGTCGCCTCTGGCTTGCTCAGTTGGGGACACTTCATTTCCAGCACAATCATCGACTTGATTGCACAGATATTATTTAAACTGAACTAAACTGGACAATGCCATTACTAAATTCAATAATGAAATGCATTCAGCTGATAATTGAGTGTTAAATCCTGTCATTTTACATTATTGACAAAATTTGCCTATTTTGATACTGTGCAGTGCTTTGTTACAATTTGTATTGTTAAAGGCGCTATATAAATAAAGGTGACTTGACTTAGAGAAAATGCGGAAAACCGTTTCCAAATAATTTATATATTTTTATTTATTGTAGTGTTGTATAGTTGTTTAAATATTAACTATTTTATATATATTTAACTATAATAAAAACTATTGTTAATATTTGTGTTGAACACTATTTAACTTCTTTTTTTACTTGTTTTTGAAAACTTGGTATTACCATTTAAATTTATTGTTGTTTGAAATCTTTATTTAAGTCATTTCTGTCGTTAGCATAATTGTAAGATAAAAAACTAATTGGCAAACGATAGTGTTTTGATTTGTACTTTTATTTTCATCTAATTTATCTTTTAATTTATTGTTTGAAAACTTATTTAACATTTAATTTATTTAATACTCATTACTGTTCTGTTGGAATAATTGTAAAATAAAAACAAATTGGCAAATTATTGCTTTTTGATTTTTACTTTCATAAAACAATATTTCACCAGTACACTACAAAAATAGAACATGTTTATAAAAAGATAATTTGTAATTTTTTCATTCTTGTCAGACATTTTTCATTAAAAATAACAGATCTGTGTCTTGTATGAATGTAACCTAAAAAATGCTTAATCATAATAAATAATAATACAACCAAATAATAATATGATTAATCAGAATAAACAATTCCAATCTACAACTACTAAATGACTAATAACAACACAAACACATTTCCATTGATATAGTTTAATTTTCATGTCAATAATATCAAACAAAGTACATATGTACATTTGATTAGCCTTGAAAATACATTTATTTAATGAAATTAACAGTATTACAAAAAGTTGTCTTTAGCTGGATTCGAACCCACGTCTCGGTGAGCACCTGCAATAGGAAACAGCGTAATATAAATGTGCGGTTTTCCCGCGCGAAGAAACCGGAAATTGTATCACTGCGCGGCATGCTAAGGAAGAACTGTCTTTGAACATCATATTTCACCCTTTCTTTTCTTCATTTTACTTTTCTCTTCTTCCCTTTCTCTTTTCTTCCTTCTTCCCTGCTTCCCCGCCTTTGACGGATTATTGTTCCCTAGCTTAGGATCACCAAGGACTCCAGCCACCCGTCCCACAGTCTGTTCTTTCTGCTGCCCTCAGGAAGACATCTACACAGGATCCGATCCCGCACTAGCCGACTGAGGGATAGCTTTTTCCCTCAGGCTATCAGGCTAATGAACAATCAGAAATAATACACCCTACAGCACACCCCCATTTTACAACATGCTCTGCACTGCACTTTAATTTGAACTCTAACACAGTTCAACTGGACTACACACACACACACACACTGCACTAATACAACAACCTATCTGCTACCACTGGATACCATCCAATGCACATCCATGACTTTGCGTATCCGGCCTATGTATAATCTGTTACACCTTTTTTTCGCATACTATTGTGTATATGTGTACATACGGTGCATAACATGTATTGGTAATTGTAAGTATGTCTTAAATAGTACATTGTGTGTACTGAGTATATGTATGTGTATTCTGCACATTGTCTTCTGTATAAGTCTGTATGTATGTACTGTCTATGTAAATTGTTTCTGCACTGTCTGGAGCCCGCTCTCAAGAATTTTGCTCACCAAGGCACATGTGCTGTGGTGATATGACAATAAAAGTGATTTGATTTGATATTCATGTGTACGAGCTCCATTAACTCAGGATCAAGGCTGTGTTCACAGAGAAAGTTGACGATCAGCTTCTTGGTACCAACAAAGCAAGATTGGATTGGTTTGGTTTTGTCAACTCAAAACTTATCCAATAAGTTTGAATTTGTTCATCTACCATCATGGTACAGGCTCCTGGCCTGTGTTTTCAAGTGATCCTAAAGACCTTGATTAGCTGGTTCAGGTGATTAGGATTGGAGCTGAACACTGCAAGACAAGTTGAAGACCTAGGGCTCAACATTAAGCCGTGACATGGGCTTTGTAAGAATTTACTCTTATTTTATCCTTTTGGGAATCGAATCTTATAGATTCGGGTTGATGTGATTGAACCAATCTGATCCAAATAATTTATACCTTATCAACTTAGACATCCAGCATCGTAGTCGAACTCAGTGTCTTATCAACTTGTTTTACTTATTCGCGGCCAATGATATTTTCAAACACAATGATAATTTTACCATGAGCAAGGTAACATGAAATCTTGGCAGATGTTTGTCAGACTTGAAAATTTCACAATATGAGACAAGGATTCTTACAAACAAAACTAAAGTTTATTTGCTAACTGTTACTCTATGATACATGACTAAACAAAACAAAAACACACACACATACAAACGTTCATGAAATTAGTTATTGTGATTCGAAGAAAGTTTAAGTCTAGCACTCTTTTGCTATTTCATAAATTCAACCTGAGGAAGTCACAAGCAGGAAACCTTAGTATATTTACTTGTAAAGATTAATTCGACCAGAGATTTGCTTGTTTACTTGCTTTCAAGTTGAGTTGCTCTCCGGTTTCGTTTCCCTTTCCTGGTTGGGAGACCTGGGGCTGCTGATTGGCTGCTGACGTCGTTGCGTGACATGTTTCTATAAAAGCCCTCCTGTGAGTGGTTGCTGTTCCTGGTGACGTGAGAGTGACTTGTTCACTTGAAGTTCTTCTCTGAGTTTCGCATGGCTTCAGGCTTCTTAAATAAGCAGTTTGACAGAGTGTTAGAAGTCTTGGATGATCGGCCTGATGTTAAAGCTGCGAGCGCTTCGCAGCACGATTAGTGAGGCGAAAGCCAAAGTTCAAGTGAGAGCAGGCAGCGAGCAGTGGGACGAGCCTTTGTGTCCCGTTTTAGCAGGCTGATTTTGGTCCCTCCCATGGTGATTGTCCAATCAAATTGTCCCTGTAGGGCGGAGCCCTGCCCTGCACGGATTCTTTTCCGTGCATACATTATCTGCTAGTTGATTTATCACATAAAGAAAATATCCTAGTAGATTTCTATTGAGTGTTGTTAACGTGTCTGATGCTGAAGGTCAATATTTCACCCATATTAAATTGTTGCTAATAAAACCAGCTTTCATTCAACATCAAACATCAAGTTTTTGGCATACACAAAGTACATATGAAGAGCTCTTTCCAAAATGCGATAAACGCCAAATAAAAAATAAATGAGTTCGTCATGCCATTTTGCTGTGTACTGAACCTATTCACTGCTCCATCAATGTTTCATGCCAAATCACTATATTTCCTTGTTTAAAATGTACTGCAAGATGCAGTTCTTTTCCAAACCGCTATAAGTGCCGAACCTGTTTTTAGCCTAAATGCGATATGTCCTCTCGACCAATCAGAATTCGTTCAATGTAATCCAACATGGCGACGTTTTGAAGCATTTGTTTGTGCTCAGTCTTCAAAATGAGTGCTTTAAACTCTAATAACACTTTTGATGGCCTGCATGAGCCAGTGAGATCTACACCTGGGGGTAGAAAACGCAGACTGGACAAAAAAAAAACAACAAAAAAAGAAGGTTCTCAGGTGGCGCGTTAATACCCACTGTGGGATGTCAATGTAACAGATGTGTATGCCAGTAAAGGCGGTGTGTACACCTCACTCTCCTGACCTCAAAAAGAGGCGCTCTAGCGACTGACGCTAAAGGCTGTAGCCTTTGGCGTTCCTTGTTAGAGCGCCCGCCTCCTGCGCTGGAAACCCGGGTTCGAGACCCGCTCGGTGTGATGGTGTGGACCCGGGGGGGTTACATCAACACAAGGCTGGTGCGACCGGTTTATAGTATGAGTCCCTGATGTCATATGTTCTCTTTTTTTTTAAGACATAAACCAACATTAAAAAAAAGGATGGATTTGTAGCGTTTTGAAAAAATAAACTTACAATTTTATTTTACAACTCGACAATATTGTTGTTTCATTTAACAATCATTGTTTAACATATTCAGACTGAGCCAACAGACCATTTTAACAGGATAAATTGAATATTAACAAAATGTATGGGTCTAGGTAAAAAAAAAGTCATTTTCATGAAAACTATTAAAATGGATTTATAGCGTTTTGGAAAAGAGCTCTTCATATACATTTTATCTACTAAACAGATTAAGGCATAGATTAAAATATCCTAAATTCTAATAACCACACCAAGCATATGAAAAATATTAAGCACGTCATTTGGGGATATGTTTTGCTTTGATAGAAATGGGAATAAATGAATGTCTTTTTAGAAATCCTCTATGCAAGTTTGAATTTCTTTTTCTGCCAAAGTGAAAAAAACCGGCGTGTTCTTTTGGAATGTAGAAAAAAAGGGGGGGAACCTCCTGAGGTCAGAAAGTCACTTCAGGTGTGTATCTGTAGCGCTTCAGCTCAAGACATTTCCTCATAAATGCATCTTCCTTTGTTGATCCGATTAGGTGTTAACTGGTCAGAGGTACCAGGAGTGTCTGTCGCTGGAACATTTCCAGATTCAACATTCTTTGTTTTTGTTTATTTTATGGGTCTCGTGGGATAAGGAACCCTGCCTTGACAGGAACCGTCCAGAAAATCGAGGTTAGGTTTGATCATTAACTAGTTTTACGACTTGCAGATGGTGGAGAGGAGACTTCTCAATTTCCTATAAGGAATTTGCTGTTCTGCTGTTATTTTGTGTGTCTGTTCGATAAGGTGCTACAGGCAAATAAGTAATTTACTTGTCTAAATAAAAAAAGTTACTTTTCCGGGGCTAATGTAATCCATTCTGAAGCAATAGTCTCATTACTGCTCTATGAGGTCTTACTTTAATCAGCAAATGCATATTTACCTTAAATTGATTTATAGGACACCTTTTAATTTTATGAAGAGCAATATTTTCCTAACCTTACTAAATGTATATGTCATAATTCATGTCAAATTCTTAAATTTGATCAATGCATTCAGTTAGAATAATTAAATTATGTATGGTTGCTACCATTAAAATGAAATCAATATCAACAAACTCCATCTTTCCACTGCAGAGGAAACACTGAAGCTGCATCGAAAGTGCCATTTAGATGTATTTACTCAGATTGTTTAAAGAGGTTCCATGAATGCATTTACACAGTAAAATTGCAAATGCATAAATAATATTATAAGATTCATGTTTTACTTTGTTAACATATAAATATGAAATGTTGTAAAAATGCAATGATACTTTTAAATATGAAATAAAATCCCCAGTAGGTGGCAGCAAGTCACTGTCTTAATGAATGAGTCACTGATTAAACCAATTAGTCCAAACGGCTAAATAATTAAATAAATAAAGCAATGCTGCGTCCCAATGTGCCAACTCATACTATGCCCTTAAAGTGTGCTCTTTTGGTGAAGAAAATTACACACTTGAGTGTGTAGTAGAAGAGTAGGCAAGCTTTGGGACATACTATCATGTCACACAACTGTCAATGTAACATGTCGCATGTTGCACCTGTTACACACACCCTGTCAATGTAAACTTTCCTGTCAGTTAACATCCTCCACATTTAATTTAATTTAACTTCCTACCGTATTGGCGAGAAAAGTAGCTTGTTGTTCTGCCAGTCGCGGTCGGGTTTGCCTCATACGTCTTTAAAAGTGAAACTTCTGGCTCTTTGATTGCCCCCTGGTGGCTGGCTGCAGTTCATAAACCCCACCCTCTCCTTGTAAATGAATGGGACTGGATTCAAAATAAATTACACTTTCAGTACAATTTTTCGAAAGATGGTTTTGGTAATTTAAGGTAGTTGTTATCATGCTGCTATATGTTCAATTGTTCAGTTTTGTGATAAGTTTGATTTTAGCTAGTAATTTGATGCTATAAAAATGGGGTGTGTCGTTATGGTTGATTGGATCTGATGGAGGTTGGAGCGGAAGTTTGATACTGCGGCTCCACCTCGTGACTCTACTGTGCAGATTCTGGCTGCAAACGAATCTCTACTGCACAGACTCGGGCTCCAAATTACATAATTTACTCACGATGGCAGCAGCCAAAGTGAGATGTTTTAGCTTCACTTTTCTATAGTGGATGGAAGTGGAGATGTGTCGTCCATCTTTTTTAAAGTCTATGGTCATGGGTCTTTCATGCAGAGAACTCTGCTCATATTTTCTGCATAATGATGCATTTAAAAGTGAATGACCAAATGGATGTTTATAAAAGTTCACATTGCTGTTGCAGATGAAACATAACACAGATAACAATAAATATTTTATATACCGGTTTAAATGTTGATTATTAGTAACTCAAACCCTTTTGTAAACCTCTAACTAATGGTCGATTGCGGTCATCTGCCACGTTTGTAGTTTTTCTAAGCATTTTAATCGTGTTTGTAGTTCTGGACCGAGTTCAGGTGCAATGGATTGTGGGCAATTTTAGCCATTAGAGTGTGCACGGATCCACACTTCAAAAATCTACCTGAAATAGTAGACCAACTTTTGGCCTACACTTTTCAACATACTATGCTTTGGGCCACAATTATTGTAAATCTCACATACGATTTAGGATGGATAATATGAACATTAGGACGCAGGGTAAGTGGTTGTCTTTATGAATGACTCACTGAATCATTGACTCACCTGATTCGTTCAAAAATACTAAATGATTCAGTGACAAAACACCATTGTGTGATGCTCGGAGATGCGCGACTGTTCTGCTGTGGCTTTGCTTGAAATGATGGGCTGCACGAGCCTCAACTGACGCAACCTTGATACTGTCAACGCAATACATTATCCGTTATCAGTCATTTTTTATACTGAAATTAATAAAATCGGAATCATTCTCACCAAAGTTTTGGTGCTGCCCTAGTTATTATTTGTTATTGATGTTTTAATCAGGTTACTTGTCTGGTCGGGCAAGTCAAATTCGTTTTCACTTGCCCCTTTACAAAATCCACTTGTCCCGGATAAGCAGGCAAGCGTCAATGTTGAGCCCAGAGTGGTTTTCAAACCTGTCCTGGAGTACCCCCAGCCCTGCACATTTTGTATGTCTCCCTCATCGATCACACCTGATTCAACAAATGAGCTCATTAGTGGAGACTGCAAAACCTGAAGTGGGTGTGTCAGATATAGGGAGACATAAAAAATGTGCAGTGCTATGGGTACTTCATGGAGAGGTTTGAAAACCACTGGGTTAAAGCATTTTAAAGAGACAGACAGGAACAGTTAGACTTGTATCTGGAACCAGCTTCCAGGTGTCATCAAATTATCTCTAACTTTAGCCATAATCATATCGTATTTGAGAAAAAACATTAAACAATGCATTCTCTTACTAAAGATCAATCAAGTAATGCAGTGCAATGTTCATTGTATTATTAATTTCGTCCTTTTACTTATAATTGTGTGGCATTTCATAGCAGGACAAATGTTTATTTAATATTTTGATTCTGACTTCATAAGTTCATATTTGCCCACATTTAGGTGCGGCGTGACCGTAGCCTTAATTTCACACAAATACATATTTTCTGGTGCCATTTAAAATTACTAAGCCATTGAAATCTCTTTTCACATGAAGAACACAAATAGGGTCTCACATCCGCATGACTTTTCAGGTGTATCTGTAAGTGTGATAGTAAAATAATTTTTTTATCACACTGATCACAATTAAATTACCTTCCTCCAGAGTGAACGGGCAGGGGATTTTTGAAATTACTCCTTTTTCTTAACCTCTCGTCACAATCAGAATTCTGCAGATTCTCCTCAGAATGAGTTTGCAAATTACGTTTCAGGTCTCTTTGGTATGTAAAACAATTTTCACACTTAAGACACGTGAAAGGCCGCTCTCCAGTGTGAAGTCGAATGTGAGTCTGGAGGTTTCCTAAAAATCTGAAACTTTTTCCACAGTGATGACACATGAAAGTTTTCTCTCCGATGTGAGTTTTTACATGCTTCTTAAGGTCTTTTCTGTTGGTGAAATTCTGTCTACACTGATGGCATTTAAAAGAGTTTGCTCTTAAGTGAGATCTTATGTGGTAATTAAGGGTTACTTTATGTCTAAAACTCTTTCCACACTGATCACATTTAAAAGGCTTATCTCCAGTGTGAACTCTCATGTGATCCCTAAGATTTCCTTTTTGTGCGAAGCTCTTTCCACACAGTTTGCAGCTGGGGGTTTCTCCAGTATGAGTTTTCAGGTGGCAATCAAGGGATTCTTTAGATGCAAAATGATTTCCGCTTTGAGGGCATGTGAAAGACTTCTCTCCAGTATGAATTCTCATGTGAGTCTTTAGGCTTGATTTATGAACAAAACTATTTCCACAGAGATGACACGAGAAAGGCTTGTCTCCAGTGTGCATTCTCATGTGAGTCATAAGGCATCTTTTGAATCGGAAAGTCTTTTCACACTGAGGGCATGTGAAAGGCTTCTCTCCAGTATGAATTCTCATGTGAGTCTTTAGACTTGATTTATGAACAAAACTATTTCCACAGAGATGACACGTGAAAGGCTTGTCTCCCGTGTGCATTCTCATGTGACTCATAAGGTATTTATTGAATTTGAAATTCCTTTCACACTGCGGGCATTTGAAAGGCTTCTCTCCAGGATGAATTATTACATGCCTGTTGAGGCATTTCATGTTAGGAAAACTCATTCCACACCGATGACATGTAAAACAGTTCTCTCTTGAGTGAACTTTCTTGTGGGAATTAAGGCTTCCTCTACGCGCAAAACTCTTTTCACACTGATCACATTTAAATGGTTTCTCTCCAGTGTGAATGTTCAAGTGATACTTAAAGCTTAGTTCTGCTGTAAAGCTTTTTCCACACAGTTTGCAGGTGTAAGGCTTCTCTCCAGTGTGAATTCTCATATGGCTTTTAAGGGCTGATTTTTGAGTGCAACTCTTTCCACACTGAGGGCATGTGTATTGTTTCTTAAAAGTGTGAATTCTCATGTGAGCTTTAAGGTTTCCTTTTTCAGTGAAACTTTTTCCACACTGCTGGCAGGTGAAAGGGCTCTCTCCATTGTGAATTCCCATGTGGACTTTAAGGTCTTCATGTTGACTGAAACTCTTTCCACACTGAAAGCAAGTAAAAAAGTAAATTACCATCTTTTGAGCTCTTTTTCTTGAGGAAGCCTTTTCAGTCTGTGAACTTTTAAAAGATTCTTCTCTAGTTCTAAAATCCTGATCTTTCTCTTCCACTTCATTTAGTACTTCTCTCTCCTCTTTCAGTCCCATCAGGTCTACAGTGGAAAGAGACAAATAAAAGTTAGCCACATTTTAATGGAACAAAGCAACCAGCTGGAGGATCGGAAAGTAACTGCCAATATTACTGTAGCGTTTCAGTTTTCTCCCATATATTTTATTTCTTCTTTTTTACATGATGTATTGGCCATATTATTATTATTATAAGGGATGCTCCAATCGATCGGCATTGGCCGATAATCACATTTTATGACTCGATCAATACTCATACATTTGGCCAATCACATGAACCGATTGCACCTTCATGATGTCAACACGTGAAGACGTAAATTATGCGTGGGGACATATGCTGCAAGTAATTGCCGGTGTGGAAATGCTATGACGTTTCGAGAAACAATTAAAAATATGTTGTATGTTTTTCTTGATGACATGATGAATGGAAGGTTCATTTTTAACAGCAGACTCAGTGACCTTAGAGCTGATCTGTGCATAACTGCACACGTCTGCGGAGCGCAGACTTTATGGCTCCACAAACACTGTAACTGATCGCGGCCGCTCTATGAACATTTCTTTATAAAAAAAATATATTCTTCGGCCAAATTAGCCTACTAAATAGCATTAACATAGGCTTTACTCCTTTTAACCTTTATCTGGAATGTCACCGTTTCAGTCAATCCAACTTCCCAATCAGGCGAACACACACACGCACACATTTGTTTTTGTGAAAAGTGAAGACATCCCATAGGCGTAATGGTTTTTATACTGTACACATTGTATGTGCTATTGCCCTACACCTACACCTAAACTTAACCCTCACAGGAAACTGTGCATTTTTACTTAAAAAAAGAAAAACTCACTCTGTATGATAAGCATTTTGAAAAATGGGGACATGGGGCAATGTCCTAATAAGTCACCTTCTCCTTGTAATACCCCAGCTAACAGGGAACGTTCTCGTAACTTTGGCTAACGTTAACCTTTTGTGTTTTTGACAGTATTAGCGCAATCTGACAATAACTAAGATAACCAAGTAATCATGTGCTGTTTGATTGTAAGCCTTTAGTGTAACTTACGCACGCTTTCAGGTGCACGCGCTCTGAACAGCACGCGCATGAAATGTTTAACCAGCATGGCTTTAAACTAAAGCACAGGCAAATAATATACTTTTGTGATTGTGAATAAGTGCATTGTCTCTTGAGTGTAACTCTACCGCTGAGTCAATATTTTATGTGAATGTGTCTCGCGAGTCGCAGTTGCAGCTGGAGCCGGGAGACATAGTAAATACAGTGCATTCCATGTGTTTTGTTAGTAAGTGTTTCACTATATTACTGGTGTTGCTTCCTTTGTTCACTATTACACTACTGCATATATTGCATCTGACGCTGGTGTAGCTTAGTTTTGTAAAGTGAGCCCACACTTTTTCACTCTTGCCGCCACTGATTGCACGCAAACACACACACTGCACATGTATATGGATATCACACGCACGTCGAGCAAATGACGGCCACATCATTCAGTGAAGAAAAATGACAAGAAGCAGCTTCTAATTTGTCATTAACAATGAAGTATATGGAGATAAAACAACACAAGTACCAATAACAGTATCGTTTTTCCTGAAGCTAACCAGCAGTTCGGTATTGACCCAATTAAGTACCGGTCCAATAAAAAAAAAAGACCGGTTCTCGGTACCCATTCCTATTTGGGACTAAACATTGCTTATGTAATATTGCTTGAATCATATAAATATTGGAGACTAAACTCATAGAGGGGTATTTAAGTCCCAATCTCTTTAATTTTAGTGGCATATACTGCATTCTTTAGTAGGGGTTCTGATTTTTTAAAGTCGACTTTTATGTGATGAAAGTCAAGTCGAAGTCGACTAGTCGCTGATGACGTCATTAATGAACAAATAAGTCTGGAGCTGTGACAAACGCAGAGCTATGAAATATGACACAGTGCTGCCCACATGACTATTGCACCTATAACAGCTTATTTTTATCAGTTCTTTAGTTTTTGGGTTGTTATATTTCTCACAGATTCCTGCTCGTTCTAAATCAGATACAGAGAAGTAGTACAGTAAAGATTACATTCATATGAATGAATTAGTGAGAATGGTTGCGTGTGTGAATTAATTCTACCTGCAGCGTCTCTCTACTAGTAGTGAAGCCGTGGGATTTAGTTATTAACCTGTTAACTGTCACGCCCATTTTTGAGTGTAGGCCTGCAAATGTAATGTCGAAATTCAAATGAATATAATTCCGGAACGCTTTTGAATATGATCCTCATTCTGGTCTTGTTTTAAAGACACTTTGAAGTTTCTAGCACAGGTGTCTGTAGTTTAAAAAATTAGTTTACAAAAAAGTTATAGATATTTAAGTTTATTGTAATAAAAAAACTATAATAAATACAATTTTATATTTTATTAAAATAACATATCAATAAAAATTTGGTTCACCCTAAAAATTATATGAAATAAAAGCTATAGGTCTAAAGAAGTTGTGTTCCAAATTTGAGACTGATATCATAAAAAATGAGATTGTGAGCTGTTATACCAACAAAGGCCACTAGGTGACATTCATGTCCAATTGATGATTCCTAAAGGACACTTGGAGACCACTTGACCTCACACCACAGCAAAGATTGATATCCTTTTTTTTATTATTTAAAAAATTGTGTTCAAGATGAAAAAACAAAAAAAATTGTTTGGATTAACAACATAAAAACTGAAGTTTAAGTGATTGTAAGTGTGTTTATTGGCTTTTCATAACTCCTGGTATACTTTTGATTTTTTTGCTACCTTCTCTTGTCACAAATTAATAAATTATTGTCACTACATAATATTTCATCCAAAACAGTGGTCAAATATGAAAAGTACACACTTAGAGCTTTCCAACGATATATAGTTTGTCAATATTAGATCAGTTTAAGTATAGGATATAATTGTTTTAAACATGCAATGGCAAATGGGCCCACCGGTGGGCCAGTGACAGTTAACAGGTTAAGAAATATATGCATGAACCTTTCAGTTTCTAAGCTATTTTACTGAGAAATCACAGAATAGTCTTGACAATACATTTTCGCGCTGAATGATTCTGTGCCCACTATCTGCGCATGATGTATTGTATGCGCTATTCTCTGTAGCTATGTGTGTGCGTTACAGTGCAGCAGCGCATTAAATTCGAATGTGATTAATTTACCTGTACAATAAGCGGTTTAGAACCTGCATTCTGCCGTTCAATTTCGAGCATCCAGTAATATAATCACACATGTCTTGTGGAGCGCATTCAGAGTATGAATTAGTTTATATTTAACTGTTTTGAAACTACCAGTCGACTTCAAGCTTCAAGCGTCATGGCAGAGCACTGAAGTCGACTAGTCGACTAGTCTGTGCAACCCCTACTCTATAGTAGTGTTGTCAAAAGACCCGGTACTTCGGCCAAAAGTCGGTATAAAAAAAATGAAAATGTCACGTTACCATGTTTTTTCAAGTACCGGTGGTCCAGAGTACCCGGTCAACCCGGTTCTTGATGCGTATGGCCTTATGATTACCGCGATGCAGAAAATGCAGACGGAATCTCGGAAACCAGTTAAAAAAACGGAATTTACAGTTTAGCACGGAATGTCACAGAATCTGTCAAAGTTTGGATTAAATAATCAAAAGTAGGTCATTACACTTACATCAAATCGCAACACGAACTAGTATCTGTAAATATTAAGCCACAAAAGTTGATTCAAATATGAATCCCGCATGTTCTGCAAGTCTCTGCTTAATAGTTGTTTGGGAACCTGTGATACTCTTTTCTTTGATTAATACAATTTAAAAAGAGCAGCATTTATTCAAAATATAAATATTTTCTAACAATATGTCTTTACTATCAATTTTATCCATTTAACACATCCTTGCTGAATAAAGTTTCTTTAACTTTCTTTTATAAAGAAAACAAATTCTGACACCAAACTTTTGAAGTGTATATTATAACACAAAATCTCTATTTTGAATAAACACTTCTTTTTTACTTTTTTTTTTAAATATCACAGGTCCCAAAAATATTAAGCAGTACAACAGTTTCAACACTCATAATAAATCAGCATATCAGAATGATTTCTGAAGGATCACGTGACACTGAAGACTGGGGTAATGATGCTGAATATTTAGCCCTACGCCAACATAAATAAATGATACTTTAATATATATTAAAATAGAAAAGATTTATTTTAAATTACAATAATATTTCACAATATTATTTAGTGAAATAATATTCAGTATTTTTTATCAAATAGATAGACTACAGCCTTGATGAGCATAAGACACTTCTTTATAAAACTTTACTGATCCCAAACTTTTGAACGGCATACAGTAAAAACAAAATTTCTTAGGTAACCTAAAATGTACATCATTAAGTTGCATCAAGGGTCAAATCAAATAAAAATAGTACATTAAAGTTAAAGGTTACACTTTTTAGTGCGCGCTGTACAGAGTACATTTACATTTACATTTAGTCATTTAGCAGACGCTTTTATCCAAAGCGACTTACAATTGGGGAGTACATAAAGTGATTAATCTTGAAGAGGCAAACATACAGAGGAAGTTCCAATAACACTAAGTCTCAGGCATTGTTCAAATAAGTACAAGCTTAGCAAGGGAAGGAGAGAAAGATAAAGAGAAAGATGAAGATTTTGAAAAAGTGAAATATATATATATATATATATATATGTATTTTTTTTTTTTTATGTAGTCAAGTAGAGTTGAAAGAGATGAGTTTTCAGTTGTTGCTTGAAAATTGACAGGGATCCAGCATTCCGGATGGGGATGGGAAGATCATTCCACCGGCCAGGAACAGTGAAAGAGAATGTTCTGGAGAGTGATTTTGAGCCTCTCTGTGATGGTACCACGAGGCGTCGCTCACTAGCAGATCTCAGACCTCTGGAGGGGATGTAAATTCGTAATAGTGAGTGGAAGTAGGTGGGTGCTGAGCCTGTGGTTGTTCTATATGCAAGCATCAGTGTCTTGAACTGGATGCGAGCTGCAACTGGTAGCCAGTGCAAGGAGACAAAGAGTGGTGTAACATGGGCTCTTTTGGGCTCGTTGAAGACCAGTCGTGCCGCTGCATTCTGAATCATTTGTAGAGGTTTGATTGTGTTTGATGGAAGTCCAGCTAGAAGAGCATTGCAGTAGTCCAGTCTAGAAATGACAAGGGCCTGGACAAGAAGTTGTGCAGCATGCTCTGTCAGAAAGGGCCTGATCTTTCTGATGTTGTGTAGTGCAAACCTGCAAGATCGAGCAGTCTTTGCAATGTGCTCTTTGAAGGTCAGCTGGTCATCGAAGATTACACCAAGATTTCTGACCGAAGCTGATGGGGTAATTGTTGATGAACCTAACTGAATCGTGAAATCATGCTGTAGAGTTGGAGTTGCAGGGAAGACAAGAAGCTCAGTCTTTGCCAGGTTGAGCTGTAGATGGTTTTCTTTCATCCAAGCCGAGATGTCCACCAGGCAGCCTAAGATCCGTGCAGCTACCGTTGGATCATCTGGTCGAAATGAGAGATAGAGCTGTGTGTCATCAGCATAGAAATGGTAGGAGAAGCCATGTGCCTGTATGATGGGAGCCAGTGATGTAGTGTATGTGGAGAAGAGGAGGGGTCCAAGAACCGATCCCTGGGGAACCCCAGTGACCAATTTATGTGCTTTGGATACCTCCCCTCCCCAGGCCACCCTGAAAGACCGACCAGTGAGGATTCAAACCAGCGAAGTGGAATCCCAGTGATATCCAGTGATGAGAGGGTGGACAGGAGGATTTGATGATTGACAGTGTCAAAAGCGGCAGAGAGATCCAGCAGAATGAGAACTGATGATTTGGAATTGGCTTTTGCAATTCGCAGGGCTTCAGTGACCGAGAGTAGCGCAGTCTCAGTTGAATGGCCACTCCTGAAACCTGACTGTTTAGTGTCTAGTTTGTTGTTCTGTGAAAGAAACAATGAGACCTGGTTAAAGACAACTCGTTCGAGTGTTTTGGCAATGAATGGAAGGAGAGAGACAGGTCTGTAGTTTTCTATCAGAACTATCAACCAACGAAAATGCAGACTACAAATAGGAGGGAAACGAAATATTCCTTCCTAGCAGCAAGTAAATTATTTCAACAAGAGATCTATGAACAAGTATTAAAGGCACTCACAATCTGACGTCCGTCCGTTTCTTCTGGTGACTAATCGGCTTCTCCCAAATTAAGGCAAGAACCAAGCAGTTTAAATACTTTCACAGTTGCTGTGAACGGCTTCTGATTAGCCCAGCCAATAAGCCTAACAGAGTGTTAATGGCTCGAGACGAAACTAACACCTTGCCCAAGGAGCAATGGAGGCGCAAATGATTATAATTACCAGTAAGTGCAATCAGAACTATCAACCAACGAAAATGCAGACTACAAATAGGAGGGAAACGAAATATTCCTTCCTAGCAGCAAGTAAATTATTTCAACAACAGATCTATGAACAAGTATTAAAGGCACTCACAATCTGACGTCCGTCCGTTTCTTATATAATTCTTTAATAATAAAGAATAAAATTCTTATATAATTCTTAAATAAGTATAAATCTGGGGTTCTCAAAGTCTACATTCAAGGGTCCAAATCTGAATTTTCATCAGTGTCAAAGGTCTGGACCGGAACAATTGTTTATTACAAAACTTGTTTTAATAAACATTCAGTAGCCTACATAACATGCATAACAAATAAACACAAATATTTTGAATAAATAAAGTTCCCTTTGCATTCAAAATACATTAATAACAAGTGCAAAAGTGGCAAAACAATTAATTTAAGTGTCTGCAATAGAGGTCGACCGACAAGGGTTTTTCTCTGGCCGATGCCGATATTTAGAAATCAGGACAGCCAATGGTTGATATTAGATGCTGATTTATTTTGGGCTGATACATTTGGCCGATTTTCTTTTTTCCCTTTATTTCATAAAAAAGAGTTTGAGTAAATATTTATTGCAGGGCACAAGATGGTAATAGTAGTAGTAGTATTAGTAGCCTAATTCATAGTAATAACACATGGCTCAAAACTTAATCACCTTCTCAAAACAGTTCTGAAGCATGCTTTTTGTTAATGTTTGCAGACAGACACCAGTGTTTCCCACAGACAAAAAAAAATAAAAAAAATCCTACATTTCACTTTTGATTATACCCTGTATAATTTATTATGTGACAAATAAAGAAACCTTGAACTTTCAAATGCAAATTAATTCTCTGCCAGCAGGAGGCACTGTTGTAGTGGGAGATATAGTGGTTTCCCCGGTTACGGCTGTAATCGAAGTAATGCGCTCAAACACTGCTTTATCAGGCATTACAGGAAAAACTAAATGAAAATGACATCGATGCTTTTCAGAAGATTCTCGGTTCTTTTCAAAAATACATTCATGTAAAAATACCCACACTGCATTTCAATTTTGAAACGTGCAGTGCACAGGTTATTCAGGTTATTAACACTGGAGACTGCTATAAGTCAAATGGCCATAATCTAAGTGATAACAATAATAATAATAATAAAATACTCATATTTGCAGTGAAATGTTATCAAACGTCAAACTCACTGGATGTCATGACAACAAATGTCATGAAGGAAAAGTTTCATAGCCTGCGCTTTCATTTCGGACCATCTCCAAACAGACATTTAAAAACTAAACAAGTGATTTACAAGTTTAACATGCGTTTATCAAAGTAGGAAATATAATTAGTGATCTTTATATGAAATCGAGTCGGGTCCGAATTGAATTCCCTCTGGGTCCAGATGCGGACCGGAGTCCAGACTTTGAGAAGCACTGGTATAAAGAATGTTTTTGCTTAGGTGCCTGAAATGTCCACCCAATAAAGAAAAGTTTTGCACAGTAAGAAAAAAACATAATAATGCATTACAATTTAACCAAACCCTTTAGAATTTTGGTCAACTAAGTCATTTGTCAAAAGACTTTGACTAAAACTAAATCAAAATTTGCTGTAAAAATTAACACTGACATGAAGCGGCAATCATTGAAAACAGGGAGAGACAATGATAGCTTTAACAACTTTAGCCTTACAGAGTGCATGTGTATGTATGGAGACGTCTGGAATAGCTTCTTCCGAAAGAATGTTTATGATTTATTGGGATCATAAAAAATGAGTGAGTGGATTTTTACCATAATAGGCTGGTTGTTTGGACACTTATAAAAGTGATTTTTGCATAAAAGGTTCACTTTAAGGTCCCTTAAATTGACTGTTCAAACCAGAGGCACAAAATCAGGGTTGAAAATGGCCTTTTATATACGTTGTTATGGCAGTGGAATTATTTAGCTATAAATAAAAAACAGTATTTCTGCCGTGGACAACATAAGAAGGATGCAATGACCAAGTTCACCTTTAATTAGAAACCAACCTGTTTGTTCCTCAGTATCTTCTTTCACTCTGAATGCTTCTTCAATCTTCATCTCTTCACTCTCCTCTTTAATAAACGCCATCTTTATAAATGGGAGATTTCTCTGGACACTGTTATGTTTAAGATGAGAATAATTAACGGAAAGAAAAATAGCAACCTAAATTTCAGCAGCAGTTTTAACATTACGTGACATGACATCTGACGCACAGACGCCATGACATCTGACGCACAGACGCCATGACACATGCCAAACCTGTGGCATCTGACGCACCACATGCCAAACCTGTGACATCTGACGCACAGACGCCATGGCACATGCCAAACCTGTGACATAAACCTGTGACAATGTCGCGCACCTTCGGTAGTGACTGACACCTGCCCCTAGGTGCCGCTGCTTAATGTAGATTGCGTGACACAAGCACGTCAGCACGATATTGATTTAATTAACAGTATGTTGCGGTCAAGTATACGATTTATTGCATCGCGAAATTCATTTGTACAACAAATATTCCTCTGTTAAGATTAAAATGTGTCTAATGCCCCTTAATGTGTATTTTGTCATTGTAAGTTTATTTACAGTAGCCTGCTTTGTACAACAGCCATACATTCAAATACGTAAATAGGCTTTTTTCCTGACACTTGCCTAACCGAAATTACATAAAAAATATAATCTGTCATGAGAAAACTCCACAAGCCATTATAAAGTGATGTCTACTATTATAACGTGATTTATGAAACTTACACCAACCATTCAGAAGTGTGCCTGACCTTGACACAGGCTTTTCACAATGCAATGCAGTGTAGCCTAAGTCTGCAACATATAATGTAAGTCTAGATGCTATTTTAATAACATTTCTACTTATTAATGTAACCCCCCCAACACGGGTCCGCACCAACTCACCGAGCAGGTCGCGAACCCGGGACGCCGGCGCGGGAGGCGGGCGCTCTAACCAGGAACGCCAAAGGCTACAGCCTCTAGCGTCAGTCGCTAGAGCGCCTCTTTTTGAGGTCAGGAGAGTGAGGTTTACACACAGCCCTTACTGGCATACATCCGTTACACTCACCCCCCTAAACCTCACTCCCATCCGGGTCACGGCACCAATGTAACACCCCCGACACGGGTCCGCACCAACTCACCGAGCGGGTCGCGAACCCGGGACTCCAGTGCGGGAGGCGGGCGCTCTAACAAGGAACGCCAAAGGCTACAGCCTCTAGCGTCAGTCGCCAGAGCGCCTCTTTTTGAGGTCAGGAGAGTGAGGTTTACACACAGCCCTTACTGGCATACATCCGTTACACTAACATGTGTAAAGTCAAATGCTTTGACAAAACATTCAGAAAACTCCAGAAGAAATGCATGCTCATAATATATAGATTATGAGCATGCATTTTATCTGGAGTTGTCTAAATATGACAGTTTATATTTTTTATGTAATTTCGGATAGGCAAGTGTCAGAAAAAAATGTCTTTACGTATTTGAATGTATGACTCTTGTACAAAGCAGGCTACTGGACCGCAACATACTGTTAATTAAATCAATATCGTGCTGACGTGCTTGTGTCACGCAATCTACATTATGCAGCGGCACCTAGGGACAGGTGTCAGTCACTACCGAAGGTGTGACACGCAGCGCGACAATGTGACATAAGACGCAGTTCATTGATATGTCACAGGTTTATGTCACAGGTTTTTGGCATGTGCCACTGAAAACCGGAAGGTGTCACGGAGCATAGTGGCATGTGTCACGAAAACCTGTGACATGTCAATGGATGCCATTGGCACATGCCAAACCTATGACATCTGACGCACAGACGCCATTGGCACATGCCAAACCTGTGACATCTGACGCACAGACGCCAAACCTGTGACATCTGACGCACAGACGCCAAACCTGTTTGGCACATGCCAAGCCTGTTTGGCACATGCCAAACTTTAACATTACGTGACATGACATCTGACGCACGGACGCCAGCACAGACGCCATGACACATGCCAAACCTGTGACATCTGACGCACCACATGCCAAACCTGTGACATAAACCTGTGACATCTGACGCACCACATGCCAAACCTGTGACATAAACCTGTGACATCTGACACACCACATGCCAAACTTGTGACATAAACCTGTGACAATGTCGCGCTGCGTGTCGCACCTTTGGTAGTGACTGACACCTGCCCCTAGGTGCCGCTGCATAATGTAGATTGCGTGACAAGCACGTCAGCACGATATTGATTTAATTAACAGTATGTTGCGGTCCAGTAGCCTGCTTTGTACAAGAGTCATACATTCAAATACGTAAATAGGCTTTTTTTTCTGACACTTGCCTATCCGAAATTACATAAAAAATATAATCTGTCACGAGAAAACTCCACAAGCCATTATAAAGTGATGTCTACTATTATAACGTGATTTATGAAACTTACACCAACCATTCAGAAGTGTGCCTGACCTTGACACAGACTTTTCACAATGCAATGCAGTGTAGCCTAAGTCTGCAATGTATAATGTAAGTCTAGATGCTATTTAAACAACATTTCTACTTATTAACCTGTCTGCAGAAAGTCAAATGCTTTGACAAAACATTCAGACAACTCCAGAAGAAATGCATGCTCATAATATATAGATTATGAGCATGCATTTTTTCTGGAGTTGTCTAAATAGGACAGTTTATATTTTTTATGTAATCTCGGATAGGCAAGTGTCAGAAAAAAAAGCCTATTTACGTATTTGAATGTATGGCTATTGTACAAAGCAGGCTACTGTAAATAAACTTACAATGACAAAATACACATTAAGGGGCATTAGACACATTTTAATCTTAACAGAGGAATATTTGTTGTACAAATGAATTTCGCGATGCAATAAATCGTATACTTGACCGCAACATACTGTTAATTAAATCAATATCGTGCTGACGTGCTTGTGTCACGCAATATACATTAAGCAGCGGCACCTAGGGGCAGGTGTCAGTCACTATCGAAGGTGCGACACGCAGCGCGACATTGTCACAGGTTTATGTCACAGGTTTGGCATGTGGTGCGTCAGATGTCACAGGTTTATGTCACAGGTTTGTCATGTGGTGCGTCAGATGTTACAGGTTTATGTCACAGGTTTGGCATGTGGTGCGTCAGATGTCACAGGTTTATGTCACAGGTTTGGCATGTGGTGCGTCAGATGTCACAGGTTCATGTCACAGGTTTGGCATGTGGTGCGTCAGATGTCACAGGTTTATGTCACAGGTTTGGCATGTGGTGCGTCAGATGTCACAGGTTTATGTCACAGGTTTGGCATGTGGTGCGTCAGATGTCACAGGTTTATGTCACAGGTTTGGCATGTGGTGCGTCAGATGTCACAGGTTTATGTCACAGGTTTGGCATGTGGTGCGTCAGATGTCACAGGTTTATGTCACAGGTTTGGCATGTGGTGCGTCAGATGTCACAGGTTTATGTCACAGGTTTGGCATGTGGTGCGTCAGATGTCACAGGTTTATGTCACAGGTTTGGCATGTGGTGCGTCAGATGTCACAGGTTTATGTCACAGGTTTGGCATGTGGTGCATCAGATGTCACAGGTTTATGTTACAGGTTTGGCATGTGTGCGTCAGATGTCACAGGTTTGGCATGTGTCAATGGCGTCTGTGCGTCAGATGTCATGTCACGTAATGTACACTGCATTGCATTGTGAAAAGCCTGTGTCAAGGTCAGGCACACTTCTGAATGGTTGGTGTAAGTTTCATAAATCACGTTAAAATAGTAGACATCACTTTATAATGGCTTGTGGAGTTTCCTCGGGACAGATTATATTTTTTATGTAATTTCGGATAGGCAAGTGTCAGAAAAAAAGCCTATTTACGTATTTGAATGTATGGCTATTGTACAAAGCAGGCTACTTTAAATAAACTTACAATGACAAAATACACATTAAGGGGCATTGGACACATTTTAATCTTAACAGAGGAATATTTGTTGTACAAATAAATTTCGCGATGCAATAAATCGTATACTTGACCGCAACATACTGTTAATTAAATCAATATTGTGCTGACTTGCTTGTGTCACGCAATATACATTAAGCAGCGGCACCTAGGGGCAGGTGTCAGTCACTACCGAAGGTGCGACACGCAGCGCGACATTGTCACAGGTTTATGTCACAGGTTTGGCATGTGCCATGGCGTCTGTGCATCAGATGTCACAGGTTTGGCATGTGGTGCGTCAGATGCCACAGGTTTGGCATGTGTCATGGCGTCTGTGCGTCAGATGTAGAGGTCTGCTACCCGACCCGAACCCGCGGGTCCCGAAATACTTTCGGGTCGGGTTTCGGGTTAATGTTTAATGGATAGATTCGGGCTCGGGTCGGGTTTGTAGCTAAACCAAAACTATATGCAGAGGCTTCGCTGCTTTCATAGACGCACGCACACACATATCAGAGATCGCGCACAAACAGCACGGACACTTTTATTAGTAAAATAGCTTCGACAGGCTACTGACTCGCAAGTCACAACATTATATTTATCTGCAATGAGGCGGCAAAATCGCTGTTTTTGAAGTAACTAAGCCTCATTGCTTATAGAGAGACATGCGCAGAAGCAGGTTCACATGCACGCGCAACTTTCCTCGGTCTCTCGCTCGCTCGGTTTCTCTCTCTCTCTCTCTCTCTCTCTCGCTCGCTCGGTCTCTCTCTCGCTCGCTCGGTCGGTCTCGCTCGCTCGGTCTCGCTCGCTCGCTCGGTCTCTCTCTCTCGCTCGCTCGCTCGGTCTCTCTCTCTCGCTCGGTCGGTCGGTCTCGCTCGCTCGCTCGGTCTCTCTCTCTCTCTCTCTCGGTCGGTCTCTCTCTCGGTCGGTCTCTCTCTCTCTCTCTCGCTCGGTCGGTCTCTCTCTCTCGCTCGCTCGGTCGGTCTCTCTCTCTCGCTCGGTCTCTCTCTCTCTCGCTCGGTCGGTCTCTCTCTCTCTCGCTCGCTCGGTCTCTCTCTCTCTCGCTCGCTCGGTCGGTCTCTCTCTCTCGGTCTCTCTCTCTCTCGCTCGGTCGGTCTCGGTCTCTCTCTCTCTCGCTCGGTCGGTCTCGGTCTCTCTCTCTCTCGCTCGGTCGGTCTCGGTCTCTCTCTCTCTCGCTCGCTCTCCCTCGCTCGCTCGGTCTCTCTCTCTCGCTCGCTCTCTCTCTCTCGCTCGCTCGCTCGG
>QVTF01019740.1:600000-767500 GCA_003573665.1 Oxygymnocypris stewartii | reverse complement strand
AACTACAGATGTAGATGTAGAAATATCACTCACATTATGTATTTTAATGCCACAAATTTTTCTTTAGCAACAATAAAAATAGTATTATAATTATTGTGTTTGGAAAAGATGTTTAGGAAATGAAAAAAGAAAGAACAAACATGAATTGTAATTTGGTAACAATCCAGATAAGTGTAAAATCTCCTGAACATGATTAATGGCTTCATTTTACAACTGGTTTATTAATTTATTTGCTTCAAAATGAACAAGAACTGTGTTGGTTATTTCAGTAGGCTTTGAAATCATGGGTGGACCGCTCCAAAGCAAGTTGGAACATCTTGTTTGGACCCTACAGAACATACTGCAGCACATGTCTTGCTGTTTTAGTCACCTCTGTTTCTCTGGTTTTAAGTGTGATAAAGACTTAACAGTGTAACAGTGTTCTACAGGTGTTCAATGAAAATAATGGCTAAATGTTTATCTGTCTCTGTTGTATGACATCTTCATTTAATATTAAACTCTCACAATATCACAATGTATGTGCATTCATTGATATTTACAGTCCTGCAAAAATATCACTGTCCATGGTACTAATTATGTCAGATTATTGACAAGTACTCAGAAAGCATGACAGTAAACAGGAAGTTTATTTTGGGTGAACACTCAAAAACTAGTGGAAAAATTCTTCAAGATGGTTTATAAATAATTTGTGCCTCGCATATATATTCAATTTCTGTTATCACTGTATTCTATGGGGTTCTTCAATGGCACATCATCAGTTCAATAACTTTTGAAAAGAGGGTCACAGCGCTCCAAAACAAAATGCTAAATATTTATTGGACCATAAAGAACATACTACAAGTCTTTATCGTGCTATTATTTACTCTAGATGTTTAATTTCTATTATCACTGTATTCTATGGGATTCTTCAATGGCACATCATCAGTTCAATAACTTTTGAAAAGAGGGTCACACCGCTCCAAAACACAATGCTAAATATTTATTTTAACCGAAAGAACATACTACAAGTCTTTATCGTGCTATTATTTACTCTAGATGTTTAATTTCTATTATCGCTGTATTCTATGGGGTTCTTCAATGGCACATCATCAGTTCAATAACTTTTGAAAAGAGGGTCACACCGCTCCAAAACAAAATGCTAAATATTTATTGAAGCATAAAAAACATACTACAAGTCTTTATCGTGCTATTATTTACTCTAGATGTTTAATTTCTATTATCGCTGTATTCTATGGGGTTCTTCAATGGCACATCATCAGTTCAATAACTTTTGAAAAGAGGGTAACACCGCTCCAAAACAAAATGCTAAATATTTATTGAAGCATAAAGAACATACTACAAGTCTTTATCGTGCTATTATTTACTCTAGATGTTTAATTTCTATTATCACTGTATTCTATGGGATTCTGCAATGGCACATCATCGGTTCAATAACTTTTGAAGGAAGACACTGACTTACCCAGTACACATTGTATAATATACATTTTTCATTAAATAATAAACCCCACTTGAAATCAATAGCTCAATTGAAAGAACATACTACCACTCTTTATTTCTTATGTGAATTGTTGCTTTATGCTCCCAGCATGTTGCATTGGTTTCTTCATTGACACCTTACACAGTTCATTGTAAAAACAGATCAAGTCATCCAAGGAAGATTGTAAATTCTTTTTTTAGTCTCAAAGACCAAGCTACAATTCTATATTGTACAAGTTTTGCTTTATACGTTTCATACCTATTAATTACATGCTGTATAGGTTTATCCATTGACACATGGTCCACTTCAATAGCTTTAGAAAAAAGGGTCGTAGTGCTCCAGAACGAGTTGGTAAATTGTTTATTTGACCCTATAGAGCATACTCTTCAGTGTACATATATTTCAGTGTACATATATTACATATAAGCCTTTTAGGTTTTTATCAATCACACATTATCCACTTCAATAGTTTTTGAAAGGACTGAGCAACTGCTCTAAAACAAGTTAGAAATCCTTATAAATAGTTTACAAAATAAACTACAGTCCAGGTTTTCTTGTCTCTTCATCTCTGTTTTTGTAATTTTGTGTGATACTTTGTGTGAGCTGTGATCCTTATAATGAGGTATGCAACATTGTTGACAAGGTGTTGAATTAACATAAATATATTCTTATGTTTTATGTTTATGTTGTTTTCTGTATTCATCTAACATTAACCTCACTCAATATAATCCATGTTCACTGATCAATATTTACAGTCTTGCAGAACTGTCATTGTCCATGGTTCAGAATTGTTCATGTTACAGACAAATTTAATTTTCCAATTTGATAAGAAGCTAACTGCATTGCTTTTTATAGCTGCACTAAAACAAACAGTATAGCCTACCTACCACATCAGAACAATTTTTTAATGGAAAGACTTTCATTTTCACAGCTTTTAAGCAAGCCTTGATAATGTGATTATTTAGCTGAATGGCATTTTTGGCCAACATGTCATTGACATTTTTAGATGCAAATCGGCATGCTTTGCTGAAATGTGAACATATGCATGTAGTACACCCGCAGACAAGATGACTTTCCAGGGGGCCAAGTTTATGAAATGGGCCCTCTCTAACTGCTATAGTGGAGGATGGTTTGTAAAAATTTGATTGGATGCCAATGGACTAACACAATCAAACTTCCAGTGATATCAGATAAGGAGGCTAAGACTAACTTGGCCAAAAAAAAAGCGAGCGATCCCAGCACTTAGGAGAGGGCATTTTAATTGGTCCAAAAGATTCACCTTTTTACCCAAATTCTCATTTTACTTTAATTCTAAGGCCTAGGATGTTCATTCATTCCTTTGACCTACAAATGCAGCATGCAATTTTGCTGGCCATGCGGTAACAATGGCTAGAACAAAGGGGATCAAACTTTTCAACTTTCACACCCCAAAAATATAATTGCTATTCCTTAGTAGGTCCCTATTCGGCTATCCCCAAGCCGAAATCAAAATCTGATTTCCTAACTCCAGTGTACATATTTTTTCTTGTTGTATGATCCATTTGGATCATTTGTTAAGGTGATATTCCTTAGCTGGTGCTCATTTGACACACACATACACCTGAGATGATGTGGGACCAAACCCACTGCCTCTAGTGTCTTGTGTATGGCATACTACACAATTGGTACCCATGTGAAGATCACTACATATCTTTGTAACATGTAACATGTGAGTAAGTTGCTGTCATATTTTATTAATAATTATAATGCTAAAAAAATGAATATCTGTCATTACCTTTAATGGAGTATTTATAAATAAAATCTAAAATAATTCTTAATAAAATCTAATTTTTAATTTGTTAAAAGCTACTTGGAAAAAATACAAATCATAGTTTCAAGATTTAGTTTCTTTAAAGAAGCAGGAAGGATATTTAAGAAAGAAAATTTAATTTAATTTAAAGCTATGAACAACTTTATATGTTTTATCTATACATAATTGAAAAAAATAATATAGCTGCTAGCAATAGCAGCCTCCAAAATAACTTTAGGCCCATTAACGAGTTCGTTTGCCCATATAATCATTAGAGTAATCGAGTAAACTTGTTTGGCTTGCTGTCCACTGATGAGGGGCTTGATGAAGCAGCTTCAGCTCGAGCTCTGATATACCCCCCCAGGGACTTGATAAAAGGTGATTACGAAGGGCAAGGTACCTAAGAAGAAGGTGGAGATTGGGGAGGTGGAGGGATGCTGAAACAGCTGGGACTAGAGAGAGGTAAGCAGCTGCTTATATACTTTGGCTGTTGATTGAATGATTAGATGGGCTCGCTCCTCCCTAACTTACGTTTAAGAACTTCATTTAACAAAAATGAACTATGCATAAATCAACCAACCTAAGCTTACTAACGTATTGTTTCACTGTAAAATGTATACGTTAAGAATACTCAAAACATTTGAGGAGACTTTTTGCCTCAGAACATTTGAAAAACAAACTTTTTTTTAAGTTTGTAGAGCTTTAAAAATGTTGTGACAAGTGGGGTGGGGCTAAGAGCCATGGGAGCCGCCAAGCCTTACCTCCATGGATCTCAGTTGCACCCCACTCATCACAATGATAATTTTGTACAGCTTTCTTGCATACATATCACATTCAATCAGATCTTTATAGTTAAGTCCTATTTAGCAACAGCATTCTAGCATGTGCTTATGTAGTTCGCTCTCACTATACACTTGCATGTAAATAGACAAACAACATGCAGTACATGCAGTCCAAAAGTTTTGCTTTCCATCCTCAACCTAACTGTATTAGACTCAACCAAAACTTATTAAAAGGCAACAACTAAAAAATCTAAGAAAATCAACATTTATTTTATGACATTCAAACCAAATAATCATCAACATAACAAAATCATAAAAATGTAACTGCACAAGGCAAATAAATAAATAAATAAACAAGAAAAATAAAATAAAAAAGAATTACCCTCTTAGGAACATAATGGTATGAACCAATTTCCTGTGACACAGCATAAACCCCTTTGGTGTTCATATGTACACTGAGCTTGGTATAAGTATCCTTGTCGATCATTTACGCAGTAGGCTTCCTGTGTCCCTTTATCTGGATGCCACTGGAGGAGTGGTCTCAAAAATTGCAGATCAGCCAAAGCGAATTCTATACTACTCACTCACTCTTCCAGGAAGGGGTCGGGATGCTCCCCCTTTACCAATCTGTGAAATGCTATCAAATGAGCATTCGGTACCACCAATCACATATTGGCTCATGCAATTTACATTGCATTTGTCCAAATACACACAAATGCACATACACCAGGTTGAGACGGACTATAGCTGGGCTCTCATGCAAAGTGTTCTGCTAGCTTTCAATAGGGAGCACATCACATCCTACCTAGAACGAGCTTTTGATATCAATTATATAGCTCAATTATATCTTTACAGGCAGAAATAGTAACAGGTTGAAAATTAGACCAATTTGCAGAGCTCCATGGTCTCTCTATGATATCAGGGACAGATTGCAAAACTTGAGATCTCAACCAATCTACCTTCTCCACAAAAAATGTCAAAAAAAATTCACATAGTGTTTCAGACACATCAACAAAAACATCTACTGTTGGGTTAAGAACATAGTCAATAGTGGAGAAAATGGTTCTTTGGCAGTGGGAGTTGTTATTAATAATTTCAGACAAATATTTGGATTTTGCTAACTTCTTTGCTTATCTGTAGAAGATGAGGTAATACTGTCATTAATGTAAAGATTTAAAACTGTGTACTACATTTAATCAATTAAGTTGAGGGAAAGTAATTCATAAGGTGGATGTTATTGTAGGTTGAAATGTTATGGACAAAACCCTCAAATCTGAGATCTGATCTGGTTGTTGCCATTCTGAGGTCCCCTGATCACAAACAGGAGTACCTCTTGCATCATAGTGCATTCCAAAGTTTAAGGCCCCATGACTGGTTATTTGGAGAGGTATGTCTATCGGGAATAAAATATGAATGCCAAATAGTGCACCATTTGGCAAATACATGTATGAAACAAAATGTATGTTCAATTTACAAATTTAAGTTGTTAAATTACAATGTGTATGTGTGTATTTTCAGACTATTGAATGCTATCTAAGAGCAATTCTTAATGTAAAGGGTGCATCTGATAAACTCTACCAACTGAGTCTTTACACTACAGGTGTAATTTTAAACGGCACAAGAGAGCAGTTGGCCCAACAAAGATTAAGAAAAGTGAGTGAAACTCTAGTTATTATAGAGTATATACTATAGAGTATTTAGGTCATACCTACAACATTGATTGTATTTTTGAATGTCATACAGGTCAACTTTGAGCAATATGATGGTGTAATCGCTGCTGTGAATGTCAACAATGTACACTGGACGTTTGTGGTAAGTAGAAAATAAATATCTTGTTTAAAATACGTATTACACACAAAGACATTCCAATATTAATGTTTCAGCAATTTTAATTATGTATTATTTTGTCTTTTTAGTATGTCAATGCTGTATCAAAACAAATTGTTGTGCTTGACTCTCAATTTGGAAATAATGAAAAGGAGACAGCCACTAATTCTTTACAGGCCTGTAAAAAATTTGGGTACATTAGCTTTCTTTTAAAACAACCTGTAACGTTTTTGCTCTGTCAAAACACTCTGTTGTTGGTGTATTTGGGACTTTGCAGAAGAACACCAAAATCACAGTGCATTGTTTTTGTGCAACAACAGGGAATTATTCAAAATGAGGAGAAATCGGGATTCAATAGAAGACTGGGTAGACGCTAAATGGCAGTCTGGCACAATAGACCATACATTTCAGGATGATGGTTACAGCTGTGGTGTGTTTGTGATGCAAGTAATACAAATAGTTGCATACTTAAGCTTTGTTTTTAGCTTTTTCCACATCAGACTTTGTTTCTAATATTAATATTTGATGTTTTTTTTGTGTGTAGATGGCCAGGGAGGTTGTGGAAAACTTTCCAAAAATTCCGGAAAGCATTCACATAGATCCCAGCAAGGATTGGATGTGGAACTGCAGGAGAAATATGGCAAAAGACATTTTACTAGCATCAGGTATTTTAGCTTTTTATGTCCTTTGTGTATTTCTTTGACAGACCATTTATTAAAAGCATATCCCTATCTTCATGTTAATAATTGCAGTCTCAAGGGAAGAATATTGTTCCATCTGTGGGCAAAAACCTAAACCAAACAAGGACGAGATTTGGGTAATCAATATGTCATGATTTCACTAGTGACAAAATAGGAAGTGAATTTAAAAAATAACAAATCTAACAACATGTGTCCTTTTTGTTCTCAGATTCAGTGTCAATTGTGCCAGAGGTGGTTTCATGTAAAATGCCTCAACATAGTGGTCCCATCAAAAGACCAATCATGGTTTTGTATTTTGTGCATATAATTTATTTAGAGGTGTTCATTGTATGTGTTTGTAAATTGTATTTTTATTTGTTATGCTAAATGCATAAAAAACAGTACATTTTCTGTTTGTAATGTTTATTTTACCTTTGGCCCTGTGGCTCTATGTTTACATTAGTTTTTTGAAAGATAAACAAATATGTTTTGGGCTACTCAACTTTTGTGTGTGTTTTCTGTTTCAAAATGACTGATTTGAAATGACTAAAATGACTACACTAAAAACTGATAAATAGTACTTTATCATACTATTTAGAGTATCTTTGTAAAAGCAGCACTATGCAGAAAGACAGCATTAACAGTGTAGATATTTCTTCATAAAATTAGCGTAATCAAATTGAATTAGGTTGAGTAATTTGAGCTCTAGTACATTCAAGAGATAGCAGCTATTTCAGTATCTCCAATAGGCTATAGATGGCTTCATTGCCTAAGTTTAGATTTTTGTCCAAAGTGGATTTTTAATGCAATACATGCAGAAATTATGTAACAGTGTATTTATGTTTATTTATTTATTTATTTATTTATTAACACACTGGACACTAGAGTAAGGTTGAAAATAATCAAAGACTTTGCTTTCCTGTCCCAAACATCTATTGGGTAACAAAAGGGCTATTTGACATTCCTGAAAGCACAGATGTGCTGATAGTAATCTAAGGCCTATAGGCCAAGATGTGTATACATTGGGGTCTGTCGCACATTTTGCCCAGTGGGTGAAGCTGTAATCTGCTGATTGGTCAGTTTGAATGCCTCTCATTCAGTGTTGCCAACTTAGCGACTTTGTCGCTAGATTTAGCGACTTTTCAGACCCCTTTAGCAACTTTTTTTTTTAAAGCGCCTAGCGACAAATCTAGCGACTTTTGGAAAAACCTTAGCAACTTTCCAAATGTCGCCAGTACTGTCCTGCGAGCGCGAGATCTTGAGTTACATCTCTCCCTGTGTCTGTTCTGATCAGTGAGCGCTGGCTCCGGCTGAGAGGAGCAGCACAGCTGACATAGATGTGAATCAGCTGCACATGTGCACACGGTGTTGCCACAGACCAATCACTTTGCCTGCTTCTCCTTTGTTTGAAATAAAACTATTTAATTTGACCGTTTTTTCTTCTTTCTTTATTTGTTGTTGTTAATTCTTCTCATGCACTTATATTACTCACTGTCACAGAGCTTTAGTTCATTCCAGTTTCTGAACTCCTCTGAGATCGTTTACTGAGCTACGTCTGAGAGACTGTACGTGATTGTACTTACTCATACACAACAATAAACTTAATTAAACTGATTCAACATTGACTTTGAAGTGCTACCTATTGCAATACAGTATAGTCACTTAATAGCAATATAATAATAATAATAATAATACGTGTTCTCCCACATTTCTAGCTATTCTAACTGCGCTCATTTCCGTCGTTGGTGGCAGTGGGTGGTAATACACTAGAAATGTACAGTTTTATACCATCGTGCTAATAACGTTTCTTTAGTCATTCGGCAATCATACAGCCTGAGCCACCCTTACACTAGCGAAACACAAAAATCTTTATATATTTAGGGTGTAGAACATACAAATAATAAGCCTAGCTTAAGCCTAGCACTGATTTTTTACTGACATTTTGTATTGGTTTCTTCAATGACACATTAACTAGTTCAATAGCTTTTTTTCTTCAGTGAAGAAATATTTTGTTGAGATGCTCAATTTCTACTAGCAATGGGCTGTTCAATACACATCATACAATTCAATAGCTTTTCTTGGCTGAAGAGCTCTGAAACAAATTGGACTTTACAGAACAAACTGCAGAACAAAACTCCCCAGAGGCCTCATTTATAAAAATCTCCGTAGATTTCATCCTAAAAATGTTCGTAGCTACTCACAAAAGGTAGATTTTGCTATGCACAATTTTTTGTATATATACTGTATATATAAAATCAAGCATGCGCCAGAACCTGCGCAAAAAAAATCCCTTTATAAATTCCAGTCAGAGGAAGATTGTACGTGCATCTCCACCCCGTCTCCTCCCATAAATCACCATATATAGAACTTACAACGCCTAGATTTACCATGCATAACCTCAGCTGCATATTATTTCAAGCATATTCCCATCCACGCGACACCATAGAAGAATCAAATGCAACACACTGGCAGTGTCAATTGACCACAAAGAGCACATAATAGTTAATCGAAAAGCTGTAGTGTGTTATTTAATGTAAAATGAATATTATACAATGTGTACTGGGTAAGTCAGTGTCTTCCTTCAAAAGTTATTGAACTGATGATGTGCCATTGAAGAATCCCATAGAATACAGTGATAATAGAAATTAAACATCTAGAGTAAATAATAGCACGATAAAGACTTGTAGTATGTTCTTTATGCTTCAATAAATATTTAGCCTTTTGTTTTGGAGCGGGGTGACCCTCTTTTCAAAAGTTATTGAACTGATGATGTGCCATTGAAGAATCCCCATAGAATACAGCGATAATAGAAATTAAACATCTAGAGTAAATAATAGCACGATAAAGACTTGTAGTATGTTCTTTATGCTTCAATAAATATTTAGCCTTTTGTTTTGGAGCGGGGTGACCCTCTTTTCAAAAGTTATTGAACTGATGATGTGCCATTGAAGAATCCCATAGAATACAGTGATAATAGAAATTAAACATCTAGAGTAAATAATAGCACGATAAAGACTTGTAGTATGTTCTTTCGGTTCAAATAAATATTTAGCATTGTGTTTTGGAGCGGTGTGACCCTCTTTTCAAAAGTTATTGAACTGATGATGTGCCATTGAAGAATCCCATAGAATACAGTGATAATAGAAATTAAACATCTAGAGTAAATAATAGCACGATAAAGACTTGTAGTATGTTCTTTCGGTTCAAATAAATATTTTCCACCATGTTCTAGAATAGTCCATCAAGATTTTTAAAAGCTATTTGACTAAATGTTGTGTCATTGAAGAAACCAATACAACACATTATTAAATAGTACAAATTGACCACATAAAATTACTGCACAATAAAGAGTTGTAGTATGTTTATTAGGGCGAAGTTAAGATTTTCTAATGTGTCCAGGACCAGTCCAACAAGCCTTTTAAAAGCTATTGAACTTAATCATGTGTCATTGAAGAAACCACAGTAATTAACACAGTAATAGCAAAAAAATTGACTTGAGGCACTAATTCTTTATTAAATATATAAATCATAAATGTATCATATATCAACATGCTCTGGAACGTTTTAAATAAAAGCAAGCAGCACTTTTCAGCTCAAAATAGTCTTTAGCAGCTTGCCATAAAAGTATAATTTAATTTGTAGACGGCCCCTCTGATGGTGATGACGTCACATCATTCCATAGACATCAACGTGTTTTTCAGCCTTATAAAAACATCGACTTCTGCAGAAAAATGGATTGTAAGTACTGCTCATTATAGTCAGTAATGAAAATGTAATGTAAGTATACTTTTTAAATGCATATTAACAAAGCTATTGAACGTGGAAGTCCGAATGTGTGAATATAAAACCAACTTTACCGCAGTAGTGAAGAGATGAAGATTGAAGAAGCATTCAGCGTGAAAGAAGATACTGAGGAACAAACAGGTTGGTTTCTAATTAAAGGTGAACTTGGTCATTGCATCCTTCTTATGTTGACCACTGCAGAAATACTGTTTATTATTTATAGCTAAATAATTCCACTGCCATAACAACAACGTATATAAAACAACGTATATCCATACATACAGGTGCACTCTGTAAGGCTAAAGTTGTTAAAGCTATCATTGTCTCTCCCTGTTTTCAATGATTGCCGCTTCATGTCAGTGTCCCAGCTCTGGCAGGAAGTGTCCACGACTGAGGTGAGACCCTTGAGCAAGGCACCGAACCCCCAACTGCTCCCCGGGCGCCACACAGTCGGCTGCCCACTGCTCCACTTGGATGGGTTAAATGCAGAGAACACATTTCACTGCTCATTATACTCTGTATAATTGTGTATGTGTAGGTGCTCAAAATATAAAAGTGGCACATGAAACAAGGCTTTAAATAGGGCTGTGCACAAAATATCATAACAGCAATGTGACGCATTCCTGATACGCGTATTGATGCGGATGCTTCTGTATGATACAGTAGCAAATGCCATGATGCAGTTTTGAAAAAGAAACAGAACAGACCATTTTAAGTTTAAAAGTTAAATAATATTTTCTTTGCACCTGCCTCAAGCAGCTCCTTTTTTTGTTTTATTCTTCTCTCTTTGCGAGGCATCTTTGCACTGCAGAACACACACACACACACACACACACACACAGGGACATTTCTCACATTTTTCTGAAATCTATAAGGGCCATATCTTCTTCACTCTGCACTGTGATGTCAGGTCAGGTATATTATTTTATACTGACATTTTTAATTTATTTCCAGAGAGATGTTATTGACTTTACAGGCTAAGGTGTTTTTGCTATTGTAAACACTACTGTTGCTTTTGTAGAAAAAAAAAATATCATATTTAAAATATAATTGTATTCTAATCCTGTTCTGAATTTATTCATTTTTGAATGATAATGATAATTAAAAACAGGATTGATAAGTAAAATTCGGAGAATGAGAAAATCAGTATAGCCTTGTTTTACCAGTGTTGAGGTAATTACCTTAAGGCACTCTACATTTTTAAATAAATACTGTAACAATAAAAGTAAAAGTATGAACAGATTTTAGTCAAATGACATTAAAAAGACCAGACCCTTCCACCCCCATGAAACTTTTCTCCCTCAAATAGCACGAATGAAGTGAACACATGCACCTTTGTTTATGGTGCTGCTGCTGTGTATAACGTTAGAAGTGGCATTTGCTGCAGGCTAAACACGGCGATTTAAACAAAAGCTGTGCAATGCATGTTCTCTTCACGTTGTTCTTGTAAAATAATAATAATGATAAGTAAACAAGCATACCACTCCGCTGAGAACCCCACTTACTTAAGCTGCAACCGTGGCGCGGACGATATTGAAGTGGTGCCTGAGCGTGAGGGATCGTTCGGATGAGGTCGTCAGGTGAAAGGTTATCATGTGGGTGATTTTATTTACGGCTAAATTATTAATCATTAATTTTACTAATAGTTAGATTGGGCAGGCCTTCACAGAAGGGTGTTTAAAAAAAAAAAAAAAAAAAAAATTGCCTTGACAAAAGGGCACTTTGGGCATCATGTGGCCCTCCGCCCCCCCCCCCCCCCCCCCCCCCCCCCTGCACGTGCCTGGTTTGGTTAAATTCTAATGCATTATTATGCTTATTATTTCTGTTTTGATTATTTTAGAACATCAGGTTAAGCTAAAGCTTATAAACTAAATTAAATAAAATTAAAAAGTTATTTTTAATTTTGTATTTTAGATATTTACTTTTTATAGATGTGTTTTATAATTTCAGTTCACATTTTTATTTCAATTAATGAAGAATATTTTTGTATGGTTTTAGTTTTATTTTAATTAGTTTTAAATATGGTTTAGTTTGATAAGAACCTGATACTAGTAAAATGTATTTATTAATTCATATTTTGAATAATGTTCTTAGCCTATCCATCCTGTGACGGGGAATCCCAGAGAGAAGCAACAATAGTTGATAATTCAATGGAAATATATTAAATTCAATTAAGTACAGTTTATGTACCCAAAATATCAATAATGACCATGAAAAAACAGTGACTCTTATTATGAAATGTCTGCACTGTGGACTATACAGTTGCAGGCTGCACATTCAAGTTCAGATGAGGGAGAACACAAATGTAATGCTGTATTTTAGGTTACCTGAGAAAACATTTTTTTCTGTATAATGCACTGCCGTTAAAAAGTTTGGGATCAGTAAAGTTTTTTAAAGAAGTGTCTTATGCTCATCAAGGCTGTAGTCTATCTATTTGTTAAAAATACTGAACATTATTTCACTAAATAATATTGTGAAATATTATTGCAATAGAAAATAAATGTTTTCTATTTTAATATATATTGAAGTATAATTTATGTGGCGCAGTGCTAAATTTTCAGCATCATTACCCCAGTCTTCAGTGTCACATGATCCTTCAGAAATCATTCTGATATGCTGATTTATTATGAGTGTTGAAACTGTTGTACTGCTTAATATTTTTGGGACCTGTGATATTTAAAAAAGTTAAAAAGAAGTGTTTATTCAAAATAGAGATTTTGTGTTACAATATACACTTCAAAAGTTTGGTATCAGAATTTGTTTTCTTTTCTTATAAAAGAAAGTTAAAGAAACTTTATTCAGCAAGGATGTGTTAAATGGATACAATTGATAGTAAAGACTTATATTGTTAGAAAATATTTCTATTTTGAATAAATGCTGCTTTTTTTCAATTGTATTAATCAAAGAAAAGTGTCACAGGTTCCCAAAAAAATTATTAAGCAGCACAACAGTCACAATCACCGTTTTTCCTGTATTTTTTAAATTAATGCACCATGAGACCAGTCATTCATTTTATTGTGCTGTGCTCCCCGTATGTGTAATTCATAAACTTACATTTATTATGCTCCGTACAATCAGATGACAGAATTTTTAACCGCATGTTTTCTTTAAAGATAACAGGCTTGTACTAATAGTGGAATGTTTATTTATAAAGACCAGCTCCAGAGCTTAAGCTCTTGAAGCTCCGCCCTCTTCTGAAAGGGGGCCGGGAACACCAGCTCATTTGCATTTAAAGGGACAAACACAAAAGTGAAGTGTAGCAGCAGAAAGTTGGCTCACACCCTAAAAATGGCAAATTTAACTAGCTGTAACAAATTATCTGTGGGGTATTTTGAGCTAAAACTTCACATACACACTCTGGGAGTTTTGAAGTGGCCGGCAGCGGTGTATTTATGTGCGGAATTTACAAACACCAACAACCGGTGAATGGAGGACACTGTGATCGAAGCTGTTTTTGTTGAGTGTTGTGGGCTTCATGATAACAGATGAAGTGTAAATGTACAATTTTCGCGATTGAAAGAGCATGAACAACAAACTGAATAATGGCACTTAATAACATAACAATCTGCCAATAAGCATAAATCAACTGCTCATAAGGCTTGGATATATCCATTTTAGGGCTCGAAATTAACTTTTTTACTTGGTAGCACTGGTACTCCCAACTTTAAAAAGTTAAGAGCACCAGCACAAATTTAGGAGCGCCCACCAAAAATTGATGAGCACCATAACTTCAAATGCTATATTAACAGATTGCATATTTACATTCTTAACTTTAATGCAGATTTTAGATTGCTGTCAATCACCCAGTCACTGCTTTCCACTGTCAGATGACAGGGAGCTATCTACCGTGGGAAATGCAAAGGGCTAAAGAAGAGAGAAAATGAAAAGAACACTGACAGATTTATTTTGTAAACCACCTAACTTAATCTGGGTTTGGCTAAATGGAGAGTGCTCCTCTTTGGCGAGGGTCAGGGTGGTGTATGCCAGGGAAAGGCAACTTCGGGCCTGGAGGGTTTAGCTCCAACCCCTAATCAAACACACCTGCCTGTAACTTTCTAGTGATCTTATTTATGTTGTCGAAATGGTGCAAAACCATGAAATATGGTGTCTAAAACATAAGTTTCTTAATATTAACTTCTTGTTTATTAAATTGTTGTAAACAATCAATATCACATTGTAAATCATGCTGATTTTTGGAGGGGGAAAAAACGGCACTCTTCGTGTGATATTAACTATATGAAATTATAATAAAAGAACATATATCTTGAATTTTGTGATGCGTTTTAATAAACTGAATCATGCAGTAAAAAAAACGCACTCTAAGTGCGCGTGCACTAATCTAACCTACTAGACTTCATCCCGTCATGAATGCGAGCACTCTCTGTAGGTGTTTTGTTTAGGTTTTGCAATATACTCGACAATGTCAAATCGCACATCGTTAAAATAACAATTGCTATTTTATCGCAGACCCCATGTGAGCATCCTGACGATTAAAGGCCTTAACGATTGAACCTGATGATCCTGAAAATTTTGCCACACACTTGTCCCTGTGTTTTTATTGTGTTTGGCACTCTCTCTGTATTTAACCAAGCTTTCGAGCTTAAAATGTGTAGATTGGGTGGCGAATGCTGTTAGTGTTACCTGCAAACTCCATCAGGCTTTAAAGTGAATGCAGTGCATAGAGCACAGTGCATTTTCATAGCGGAGCCACTCGGAGTCTTTCAACCATTCTCTCTGAAAACTACACCGCCTTTTCGGCTGGTGGATCAACATTCACCACATGTAATGTAAAGATGAAATTATGTAACGTTTGATAGAATGGCAGACCGCCACTGTATCAGCACACAGAAGGCACATGACTGTGAACGTTTTTAGAAAAATGAAAACAGGTCACACTACAAATAAATGAGCCTGAACATTCATAGCAAAGCCCTCTCCTACAAAACTGATTGGAATATCTTTAGTGATCATCTTTGTTATGAGGGCCATTGTTTGCTTTGCCCGTCTAGCATCCAACTTGGTTGTCCTGATCAAGAAACTAGCCACTGACCTGTGGATGAACCTGCTGGGTGCTTCGCCCTCAAATGACTGTGCATTGTAGTTGACCTATGATAAGCAAGCTTCACCCTGCATAGTTTGCGCTGCACTTCATTTTCATTAAGTTTATTATAAGAGCTCCACACAGAACTCTTATTTGACATTGTCCCAAGTTACAGTAACCGTTATATGACAAGCAAGTCTACAGTGTAGGTGCATGAGATAATGTGTTCTTCTGCTATCTTTGACAGCTTTTAGGTGTTACTGGTAGCGCCACCCTCTGCTTATATGAGTGAGTCACCACCGCATCAGCACTGATTTTTACAATTGCACTACCTGTTTGATATTCTATAATTAAATAAACTAATCGAATATTTTAAAATCATCCCTTGTATAGGCATCATCACTAATTATAAAAAGAAGGTGGTGAGTGTGCAGATCTCTGTTGCTGATAAACTTGCACTGAACTGAAATTATTGACAGACCCAATGATGATAAATGGAGCATTCTTTGATTACTTTTTATTTTGATTGCAACCACAAGATTGTCTAACTCTTCATCAGTCAATTGACTGTATGTTCATTTCACTGTTATACCAAACTGTTGCATTCTGCGTTCTATGGTTCGTGTTGACATGCCAAGCAGTTTTGAAATGCAAGGTACAGTCAGACCAATTTCAACCAATCGTCTGAGGTGCTGCTCAGATACAATGGTTTTGGGACGTCCCGTTGGTCCAGCAATTTCATTCACAACAACGGAAGAGGTACATCGTGTCCAGGTGATTAAAAAGAACATAACACAGGTTTGAAAGACACTGCATTACCTCTTGAGGTACATGTTCACGACTTGTATGTGAAGTGATCAAACCCAAATCATTTGTGCAAATAAAATATAAATAATCCAGGTCTAGAGGCAAGCGCTGCATGGCCTCCTGTAGTCGTGACAACAGTCTCTCCAAGAGCAGCCTTGACACCGCCTGTGAATATACATGAAACATTAAGTAAAATTATCGAAATAAATTAAAGCAATCAATTAATTCTTTGCACCTAAACCAAAATCCTCAAAATTGGCATAATTCACAAAACAATCATATCACCTGTCACCCACTAACAAAATATTTATGGCTAATTACCTGAGACTGTCTGGCATTTGCCTGCTGACGCTGGTGGTTATCCATCTTCACACACCTTTTTTTTTTTTTTTTTTTATTATGCCTTGAACAACACACACATAACAATACAACACACAATATAAGACCAGGGAAAAAAAATTAAAGTAAATAATATTAATTAAATACCTTAAATAAATATACACTTAAAAACATGCATGACCTTTACATTACTCAAATATTTTGAAGACAGAAAACAAACGGACAGTTTTGATAGCCTTTCTATTAGTGCTACTTTGAATAGTACAAAAATAGCTTTCCAATTCTTTATAAAACACTGTGAAGCAGGGTTTCCTGTTTGAAAATTTACACCGGTGAATGTGAAACTTAACTAATAAAACAAGTAGATTAATGACAAACGCTTTGTTAGTCACATTATCTTGAATAAAATATCCAAAAACGACATTTTCAAAATGCAATATAAAGTTAGAGTACCTTTTCTGAGATAAATACAGAGACATCAAACCATAACTTTTTAACAAAACTACAGTGCCAGAAGATATGAGGTACAGTTTCCAATTGTAAAGAGCAAAAAGAGCAGTTAACGTCAATATCCTTCTTAAACTTACTAAGAAAATGTTTAACAGGATAGATTAAATGAATAATTTTGAAATAAATTTCTTTTACCTTGTTTGTAACAAAAAACTTATGAGGTAATAACCAAACACTTTCCCACTTAGGGAATCTAACAAATTTAGACCAATAAGATATAGAGCGAGGCATAGTAGCAACTTCCTTTAAAAATAGAGAGCGAATAGATTTGTTGTTTTTAGTCTGTGAAAAACAAATTTTACCACATATTGTATCCATTAGATTGACTATGGTCATATCAACCAATTTCACATCTCTAAATAAGGAAACAATACACGGATTAATTGCAGAGAAAACAAGAGAGAATTCCTTGAGAGTCACAGGAAAATTAAAGTGCACAAGAAACTCCTCATAAGTCATAAGATACCCTTGAGTGTTAAACAAATGAGACACTAAAACAATACCCTTATCAAACCAGTTTTTCAAAAAAATACTTTTGTGCTTATACAGAATACAACGATTGTTCCAAATAAAGTAATGCTGCGGAGAGAAGTTGTGCTTGTAAATCAATTTCCAAGCCAACAAGGCTTGAGCGTGAAAGGTAGATAGTTTTACAGGCAATTTCTCAATCTTATAATCACACATTAGCAGAAAAGAAAGACCCCCAAGTTGGTTAAAAATAAAATTAGGAATAAAATTCCACAAAGAAGGTTTAGTCAGACAAAATTTTAACCAATTGATTTTGAGTGTGTTATTTAAAGTAGAGAAATCCAAAAAATCAAGTCCACCACTTTTAAGAGAATTTACGACAACAGATTTACGAATATAGTGCACCCGATTTTTCCATAAAAAATTAAATAAAGTCTGATCAATAGAATTAACACTTTTATTGTCTAAATGTATAGTTGAAGCAATATAGGTCAGTCTAGAAATTCCTTCAGCTTTTGACAGAAGAACTCTACCTCTAAGGGACAAGTCCCTTAATAACCAAAGATTAAATTTTCTTTTTATCTTTTCAAAGGCAGGGTTAAAATTAAGGGAAACTCTATCTCTTTCAATTTTTGAAATGACAACGCCTAAGTAATTAACATCTTTTTTAACAGGAATACCATCCAAGGATAAAAGGGAAGAATTTTTTTAATCTAAAATTTCACATTTTTTTATATTAAGGTACAAACCTGAAGCATTAGAAAACAACTGAATAGTTTTAATTGCCTGATGGACCTGGGTCGGATTTTTTAAAAACAGGGCTGTATCATCCGCTAATTGACTAATTAAAATACTTCTATCAGCAATATGAATTCCTTCGAGCTTACTATCCTTAATAAAATGACAGAAGACTTGAGCTACAATAAGAAAGAGGTATACAGATGCTGGACATCCCTGCCGAATACCTCTCTCTAAAATAAATCTCTGTGTAGTGCCGTGTCCTAATTTCACTGAGCTATTTCCCCCAGCATTCAACGTTTTCATCGCATTACAAAAAAAAGGCCCGAACCCAAAACGCTCTAAACAAAAGAAGATGAAAGGATGCTCAATAGTGTCAAAAGCTTTGAAGAAGTCCAAAAACAGAATTAAACTATCATCCTCAATAAGTTCAGAGTAATCAATGAGGTCAAAAACAAGTCTAATATTATTAAAGATATGACGATTTTTCATGAAACCTGACTGATTTTCATCAATAATGGAGTTCAAAACAAACTTAAAACGTTTAGAGAAAATAAGAGCAAACAATTTATAATCATTATTAAGAAGGCTAACCGGTCTCCAATTGTCTAAAAGAAGAGTGTCCTTTTTAGGTTTAGGTATTAAACAAATGACACCTTGCTTCATACTGACAGGAAGCTCAGAGCAATTCAAACTCTCTGTATACACTTGCAGAAGAAACGGAGATAACAGCTCAGAATATAACTTATAAAATTCAGCCGTTATTCCATCACTACCAGGAGACTTGTTATTTTTTAAATGTAAAATTGAATCTTTAACCTCATCGATAGAAATTGGCGAGTCGCATACAATTTTTTCATCATGACTAATAGTATTAACAATACCAAGATGTTTACTGAAAGTGTCCAGATCGGCTTGATTAAATTTAGATTTATACAAATTTGAGTAAAACTTATAGCAAAATTGGGAAATTTCTTTAGGATTTTCTGAGAGAA
This sequence comes from Oxygymnocypris stewartii, assembly GCA_003573665.1. Classification (NCBI taxonomy): domain Eukaryota; kingdom Metazoa; phylum Chordata; class Actinopteri; order Cypriniformes; family Cyprinidae; genus Oxygymnocypris; species Oxygymnocypris stewartii. The sequence goes on along the minus strand of QVTF01019740.1, from coordinate 748,264 downwards.
CCCCTCCAATATTTAGTTGACAAATAGAATTATGTTTAGCCCTATTTTTCTCAAGCTTAAAAAAATAGGAAGACATTTGCTCTCCGTGTTCAAGCCACCTTTGCCTTGATCTTATAAAAGCACCTTCTGCTCTTGATTTATATAAGTCATCCAACTTAATTTGTAAATCAACTAAACAAGTTCTTTGACTATCGGACAGATTTTCAGGCAAGATATTGGTAATAGAGGAGATTTCACTAACAATATTAGCTTCTTCAAGACGTTTTAATTTAGCCAAATTACCACTAAATTTCCTGAGGTATTTCCCAATTTCATATTTTAACAATTCCCAGTTTAAACCAAAAGAATCTTCTCGTTTTGCTTTGTTCCAATAAAAACGAATAAGTTTTTCAAGCTTTGACTTAACCTCATTACGTTTAAGTAGCGAACTATTCATTTTCCAGTAAGAAGAGCCCTTGTTAAATCTAGCTTCAGGAGAAAATATAATTTTAATAGAAACAGCCTTATGATCTGTTAATGGCGTTGTAGAAATATCAACATGAATAAAGTCTTTATCTAAATTTCTAGAGACTAACCAAAAGTCAATTCGTGAAAGACTAGATAACTTTTTATTGCTCCACGTGAATTCTTGGTCATTGGTATTTTTAACCCTCCAGATATCTACAAGTTCTAATCTATGCATAAAATCTTTCAAAGCGGTGTTTGAGTTTGATCGGCGACCAGGTGGCCACCTATCAAGAGATTCATTTAGGACAGTATTAAAATCACCACCAATCACTAAGTAAGCATTTGGAAATTTTGACTGCCAATAAGTAAGCTTATCTTCCAAAACGAATAATAACTGATCATTTTCAGATCTAGAGTTATACCCATAATAATTAACAACAATAAGATTTATATTATAGCATTTTAGAATTAACAAAATAAAGTGCCCATACTCATCACAGTATGTGTGCAACACATCACCAGCAAAATTATTTTTCAAACAGGAAACGCCTGCAGAGTGCTCTGAACCATGAGAAAACCATATCTCACTACCCCACTGCGACTTCCAAAAATTAACATCTTTATCATTAGAATGAGACTCTTGAAAAAAAACAAAGTCAGAACCAAACTGTCTAGAAAATAAAAATAAGGCCTTGCGTTTAACAAGATCTCTTAAACCCCTGGTATTTAAAGACAAAACAGAAAAAGACATTTAAAGAACTCACATAAACTGGAACAATTAACCTGCTTTAAGAAAGTTCTATGAACTTAGATTTTTGAAAATAGGTCACGAAGTAAATAAAAAAAAATGCTGAAAAAAGAGCAGCACCATATTAAATATCCAAAATTACAAAAAGAACTTGAATGAAAAAACTGGAGGCAGCTTCATAAATGTATCAAACATACCCGTATCAATGTCTGTAAAGTGCACCTGACAGAACAGTCAAAGTCAAAAAAGGCTAAGCCCTGTTATTAAGATGAAAGCACTTTAAGTAGACAGGATGATTTCACCCTGCCCTTGAATGAAAGCTCTGCCTCCGACGAAGTATGCTGTCTTCCCCTCTGCACGTGCTTTTTGGACCTCTGGCCACAGCTTCCTTCTCCTTTCACGATCACCAGCTGAAAAATCCTCCATAAAGCGCAGACCGTTCTCTTTTAGAAAGGAAGAATTCTTCGCGGCCTTCCAGACTGCGTCTCTGTAAGAGCGAACGGAGAACTGCATAATGGTCACCCTGGGACGATCCGTACCACCTTGTTGTATCTTTCCGAGACGATGGACCACGTCAATAACATCTGAGACTTTGTCCTTTGCACTAGGAAGAATATTTTGGCAGATTTTGACCACCTCAAGCCGAATATCTTCGTGCGCAGATTCAGGAATCCCGGCTATCCTCAAATTACGTCTTCTCAAATATGTATCCATATCATCCATCCTCCGCTGCATCTGAGCCACAGGCCGTTCAACACCATCCATTCGCCGCTCGAGACTAGTAACCTTCTCAACAACGGCCTTCAATTCAGCTGACATGTCCGATATCTTTTTTTCGATTCCATCTGAGCGACTGTTGATCAGCTGTGTTATACCTAACAGCTGCGACGAGATATCAGCTCGAGTGTCATCACTTGCTCTTTTCTTTATTACCGGTGGTTTACTCGGGGTAATAGGCAATGCAGGGAACTCCTCTTCAGCTAAACAGAACGCTTGCTCTTGCTTGCTCGCGCAATAAACAACGTAATCATGGCCACTACTGGCTGGTGAGCATGCATTTGCACTAACGCTAGCCACATTAGCATCAGCCGAAGAGTTGCTCGAATGTCCACGTTTACGCCCCATGTCGACGCTATATAGGGGAAATCTTCAAATCGAAGCTCCAAAAAAACAACACACGTAGCATACAATGAATTAAAAGTCCCTTTTGCACTGTCTAAGCACAGATGGTGCAGAAGCTCGTACAGTTACGTCTGATTAGGTAGCCATCTTGGACCTCCAATCATCTTCACACACCTGCCACAGCAGCCACGAGTCGCATTGGAGTGACTCCCCCTTCGACTGATTGGCTAGAGGAGCAGCTGTCAATCTTGAGCTAGTGGACCAATGGTGACGCTGAAGCCCGCCCTGATTTACATGAAACTCTCACTGCATGGTACGGTTCGGCACGGCTCGGTACGGCTCAGTTCGGGTCGGTTTGCGTTTCCACTGCAGTTTAGTACCGCTATAGAGTGGGCGGGATTATTTACGCGTCGTTATAATTGCGCTGCCTCTACTACCGTGACATCATCGTAAATGCGCCACAAACAAACTCACAACGAAGAAAGGAGACGGAATAGTGTTCCTCACTCTCGGCATGTGGATGTTTTTAACAGCAATGGAGAGATCTATGAGAAAGCTTGTGATTTACCCCCAGCAGCAGAGACTGTGGTGACAGTGACACGGGCTGTAGATGAGGAGGAGAGCAGGGATGTTCGTGCAGGTGTGCTGCGTTACTTGATTAAGTTAGTTAACTATTCATGTAGTGTGTTCTGTAAAGTGAATTATCAATAAACTTTTGAATATTTCAAAATATACAATGTTTCCCTTGTTTTTTTTATTTATGTGATGGTTTTTATAATCGTGGCATTAATCATTTGTCTTTTTCAAGAGGTTCATTACGTGCTCATACAATAATACATATTTAATATAGTCTGGAGGTACACTTATTCGATCAGATTGTTTTTAATTGAAGCAAAACACAGATACAAAGGTAAAAATATAAACAGAAAACATACTCTGAAAATATAGCAAGTTCAAAAGTAACGTTATATACATAAGGCTTTTTCCTTCGGCGTCGCACCATCAAGCTCTCACTGGATCCGCTCCTCGGCTATCAACGAGAGGAACGTCTGTACTTCCTCAACAGACAACGACACTGCTATTTTGTGGTTGATGCAAAAATGTGCGTTTGTTTAAACAGAAGTTGCGTCCGATCCTTCGCTGGCTGTGCTGATTTAAATCTAGCGGGTCTGGCTGTAGAGGAGGGTCTCATGTCGCAAGTTCAGTGACGCAGAAATGACGATTCTCTCCGGCCAATCAGTGATCAGTAGAGTTTACACGTCATGTTTTGGTAACGGTACGGCTCGCTTGGAACGATCCGGGATGCCTGCACGATCCGTCCGCGCATGCGCATAATGACGTAGTAGAAAACGTCACGGTTTCCCTACATTATTGGTATCTCGCATGCGATGAAACACTTGACGGCCAGCGGCACAACTGGCGGCATATTTTTGTAGGCTACATTGTGTTTTTCATTTAACAGTTCAGGTCGGGTCTATTTTAATATTTTTAAATGTAGCTTACGCTATGCAACAAGGGCGTAACCATGGTATAGATATTGGGGGGGGGGGGTCCAAATGTGAGCCCTCCCCCAGATATTTTTTTTTAAGTTCAGTTGCGGATCAGATCGTAAAAACAAACAGGCCAGGCCATCAACGAATGAATAGAGGCTTATCAATGGAGTGGGAAGTGCGGGGACTCCTTGGTCTGTGACTCCAGTAGTTCATTATTCAGCCTATTTTCAGGGTATAATGCTAGCTAGCTATAATACTGAGCCATTTAAACGTGATATTTTTTCACATTTATTCAAAAATTACCGCGGTATTTTTTACCATGGCACTACTTTTTAGGTGTCTACTTGCTTACCGTCTGAAAAAAGGCGAATGTCCGCCTGTTCGTCCTGCTTCTTTCTTTTAGCTCCTACCTTCATTTCGTTAAAGTACGGTGACGCATTGCTGCCCACCCATAATATTTTATCCACTCAATTATGTCGTTATAACGAGATCTTTTCTCGTTATAACGAGATCTTTTCTCGTTAAAACGACATATTTTCTCGTAATAACGAGATCTTTTCTCGTTAAAACGACATCTTTTCTCGTTAAAACGACATCTTTTCTCGTTATAACGAGATCTTTTCTCGTTATAACGACATATTTTTCTCGTTAAAACGACATATGGTAGGGCTGAGGTGAGCGAGTGTCCGCGCTGCTCAGTCTGACACAAAGGAGGATCTGCACGCGGCTGAATTGAAATATACTGTTTTAAATGTATTTAATGTAATGGTTTTAATTATAGCAGCATGTTTATTAGGATTAATCTCCAATACAACATTATCCAATAACAGCACTCAGACCCATGACTTGTTTAGGCTATATATGATCAGATCAAAACAGTTATTTTTGAATAATTGACTCTGGGCTTGGAATATTTATTTATTTGAATTACTGAAGTTTGATTGAACAACAAATCGAAATATGAACAATAATGGTAAAGGCCTCCTCATGTCGTGGCCTCGCTATGTTGAGGGAACAACATCCATTTCTCGTTTAATGCATAAACAAACCTACTTGACCTTTTGTGAATTATTATAGAAATTATTTCATAATTAATTATTATATTGACCATAGGCTACCGGACTGTAGGCAATGGCACGCGATGTACACAGCATTCAAGTTTATCACGAATAGGCTAATATTACATAAAGTACATAAAATAAAACTGTGCACACTATTTAAACTAAATAAAATAAAATACATCGTGTTTGTCAATTAACTGATCGTCTGTAGCCTATTCATCATCATCATCATTATTATTAGCCTATTGTTATATTAGTTTTTTCCCTTCATTTCGATCTCTTTACATAACGTTCTGACTAATTTTGTAAGTCTACTGTAAATGCTCGACACGCTAAAGCTTGGATGTGACTGGAATTTCTAGACTATTGGAAATGCAGTTTAAAGGTTGAATTTAACATTTATAAAAAAATATTCTGCGAATTAATAATTATTGATATTATTGCCTACTGCCTAGTGTTTCTTTGAGGAATTAATCATTCGTAGTTTCATTTGAAAATGAAAGCACAACACCCTCATTTATCATCATCACGCATTGGCATAAATAGCCTACAATCATAAAGTATTGGCTTAATTGTCAGAAGTTTAAAGTTTTTGCTAAATATATGGTAGTAAGCAGAGCATGTGAGCGGAGCGCCCAAAATGCCCCTTTGGTAATTTGCCAATTCCAGAATCTGTGGAATAGGCAAAGCACTCATTTGTCTAAGCTAATGTTTCTAAAACCAAATTCTAAAATCCTGTGAAGATTGACAGGCGTTTTATAGAACGCATTTCCCCTCAGTTTTGGTTTATTTTAATTTTAGAAAGTGTGTTTCTTTTATTTACGCCACGAAATAATTATTTGTTCGGTGCATTTCATCTTGTGCGTGTTTTGAATATGAAGGTTGTTTTAATGGAAAAATATACTTTTTCAGTTATTTAACTTTTTACAAAAGTTTTCCAAGTGGCTTCAAAAACAAGACACGTTTTTAAATTAAGAATTTTAATTGTATACATTTAAATTAGGGATGTTCATTTCGGTTATTTTTCCTAACCTTTAACCGACAAGAATATTTGAAATTAGAACTGAATTAAATTAGAAAGAATAAGTGTCCGTGACCCGTTTAAAATACTAACATTTGTTTTTGGGGAATTAATTTTACATGCGCAAAAAACAGCAGACAACAGAACAAGGATTTACATGATCATTATCACCCACCTGCAGCACTTCTGCAAGCGGAGAAACACACAATAAAGCTAGGCGTTATATATAACGAATAAATAGGCCTATACTAAAAATATATTTTGACTTAAATAATAATTTAAGTGCAGAATATCGTTCAAATGTATGCAGAGCAACACAGGCGCGGGGTGTGAATCAATAAACAAACGTAGCTCACGTTGCCTCGGTTTTATTGCTTGATGAAGAATCGGATGCTTTGCATAAAATAAACGATGTATTTATAAAGATACAGAACACAAATACTTTGGATGTTAAAACATGTCCTCAGAGCTGTTTGCTGTTTGTTTTTGGTCAGGTTATGAAGGCAATCGCAGTTCATTTCGTCCATGAGTGAAGCGCAGGGCGGCGGTCTGATCCGTGATCAGTTCCCGCCGAACACGACTCCAGCTCGGCGTGAGAGCCAGCGCCGTTACGGTCAAAACAGAACTACAGAGTGGTCCATTTACTCGTGAATTACATCGGTTTAATGTTTAATCTTTACTTCTAATGTTTTTTAAACGAGATTAAATAGGGCAATGTGTAGGCCTAAAGCTTACATAAAAGCAAGCAAATTAGAAATAAAGGAAGTTATTAAGTAAACCAGTGGTTCTGGAGTATTTTACATAAGTTTAGAGGATTTAAATTAATCTGTAAATATTATTTCATGCATAAAGTAAAAAAAAGCTAATATTATAATAGAAACGAATAGACCCATTAGCTGGGTTAAATCAACCATTTATGATGGGTTAAATAAACAACCCGATTTACTGGGTAAAATTAACCCTAAATGTGTTCTGTCCTATATCTACCAGCCCAAATTGGGTTGCTTTTAACCCAGTGTTTTTTAGAGTATGCAGAGTTTTTTTCATTATTGTGCTGCGCGAAATTAAAGCAGACGGCAGAAAGCTGCATTCTATTTTTTGTCTTATTTTACAAAAAATGTTCAGAACTAAATAATAAAATGCGACTTATAGGCGACTTGTTTTTTTCTCTCTCTCTCGCTCTCTCTAAAAAACGTGTTTTTTATACGCGTATAGCTTATTTTAACCATGCAGCAAACCTTTTAACATATTTTAATAAATTACTAAAAATAAATAAATAAGTGACTTTAAACCGTTTAACTGATTAATCGGTCAAAATTCGTATCAGTCGGTTAACGGTTAATGAACATCCCTAATTAAAACAATTTCACCCTCAAACACAACTGTTTAATTGAGACATTTATTCAATAATTTCACTATAAACAGGAAAAAATAAATAGGCCTAACGTTACTGGAGACATTTAATGTGAGCGCGTGATCTGAGCGCGATTTGGTTCACCTGAGCGTGAGCGGAACATTATCGGAGCGTTTGATTTGGCCGTGAACGACTGAGCGGAGCGCACACACACACAGAGCGGAATATTGAACCGCTCCGCTTCTCTCACATTCTCTGGTACAAAACGTTAATTAGGTAAAGCGATACACGAATTTAAATGGGAAAGTAATACAATATTATATGAAATAGAAATAGGCCTATAGCCCTAACAAGTTAACATAACCTAATAATACTAATAATACACAAATATTAAATTAAATGTTTAATGTTAATAAAAACTGTTTTATCCATCTCTGATAGTCCCGGGTTGCTGTGAACCGAGGACGGCCCCTAAAAAAAATCTATGTTTTAACTCAGCTTGTCTTTAGGCTACTTTCTATCCCATCACGCAGAATAAGAGTGCATATGCACCGCTCTGCAAATTAGTCACAATAACGTTTCATACAGTCTGGATGTTGCTTTATCTCATTTAAAGCACACCACTGTTCTTCTCAAGTCGGCGACACCGACGCGATCCCTTAAATTGTGATAACCGAGGAAAGCAATTTTATATACTTCCACAGTAAGAACAAAATGTTACGAATTGCTTTTGTAAAATAACAGCGTGCGCTTTCTGGCACGCCTATGTCTAAAGGTCTACTTAAATAAAACAATCGAAAACAAGTTTGTGTTTATTTAATTCGTATAGCCTAAATCCAGCAAGAGATACTGTACAGTCTTTTCATCTGTACTATTGTGTTCAGTGCTCGCACCCAGCGCAGCGAAGACTGTTCCTTCAGTAAAGCAAAGCCTGCAATTTAACCCATAAGAAGAACGTGATGCGATGATTCAGCTAAAGATCGTTTAATAATATAAAATCATTAATACATCATTCATATATAATCAGACTAAAGTAGCTATCAAGGCCGCCCACACATGTGAAACAAATATTAAAACAGCTCATTTGTTTACCCACGAACAAAAATAGGCCTACGAAAAATCTAGCTTAATTTGTTTGCCCGTTTTCAAACAGAACGAAATAATAATAATAATTATTATTATTATTATTATTAACCAATGAGAAAATCTCTTTATTTATCTTTGTTCATATTTCGATTTGTTGTTCAATCAAACTTCAGTAATTCAAATAAATAAATATTCCAAGCCCAGAGTCAATTATTCAAAAATAACTGTTTTGATCTGATCATATATAGCCTAAACAAGTCATGGGTCTGAGTGCTGTTATTGGATAATGTTGTATTGGAGATTAATAATAAACATGCTGCTATAATTAAAACCATTACATTAAATACATTTAAAACAGTATATTTCAATTCAGCCGCGTGCAGATCCTCGTTCATGTCAGACTGAGCAATGCGTCACCGTACTCGCTCACCTCAGCCCTACCATATGTCGTTATTATGAGAAAAATATGTCGTTAGAAAAGATGTCGTTATTACGAGAAAAGATGTCGTTTTAACGAGAAAAGATCTCGTTATTACGAGAAAAGATCTCGTTATAACGAGAAAAGATCTCGTTATTACGAGAAAAGATCTCGTTATTACGAGAAAAGATCTCGTTATAACGACATAATTGAGTGGAAAAAATATTATATGGATGGCAGCATTACGTCACCGTATTAAAGCACCAGTGACAGTCGGATTGAGCGGTTTTTTCAAACGATGCCGCAAGCCGGCGTTTACGGGCTCAACCAAGTGTACAATCGATGGGGGGGTGGTCACACAGTTTTGTTTCCCTGGTTTTTCCTAAATTGAAAGTAAATCGGAAATAACAACAGATCCACTAGGCTACAACCAGGGTTCATAAAAGGAGGGCATATCATATGTCACATATTACAATATAATAGGCCTATTATTGGGGGGGACAGATTGGTATTTTTCCAATATTGCGGGGGACACGTCCCCCCCAAAGTATATGGTGGTTACGCCCATGCTATGCAATATGATGTGTTTACGTGGATGCCAATCCAAAATAATAAAGGAGCTTTTACATGACACGATTGCGGTTACATGTGGAATAAAGTCTGAATCTTTCTGTCACTACAAACCTTCAGTTTCCTCCATACTCCCCTTTGCGATTCATTGCTGTATGGCATTAGGCCTACTTAACTTGCCGTGTTTCGATCTGAGGTCATTAGTATTATCAAAGACGGTTCGTGTAATTTTTTTATTAAAAGCTGCTAATATGAGTTAACTTTAAGGTGAGTAATTTTGTATTAGTATGGCTAATTATACATATATAATGTATATACAGGCTAATATATCTATCTATATAATCTAAATGAGGAAAATAATCCCTTCAATGGTGTTTACAGAAGACAATAAGGAACATAATATGCATTTCTGCCTAGACTATCTGCACTTACATGAAGAAAGAACTACAAACATGTCTGGGGAAACTTTATAGAGTATTTCAAACTGACAATGGAAATTACTTGAAATAGTGTGCACACAGAAGTGACATGAGACGTATTGGTGAACCAGAGTATTTTTAATAAGAAATTAGAAAAAAAGTCACTCACTCTCACACACACACTAACAAACAGTGTGTGGGGTGCACAGTCACCCAGATACACTCACACACACACACTAACAAACTGTATATGGGTGAGCACGTCCAGCATTTACTCTCAGGTTGAGGGTGTCTCTGCAAATAATCATGAATGTTTCCATGTCCTGGATATTTTCAAAAATGAATGTAAAATGCTCCTTGGCATCCCACTCCGTCGACTCCATCAACCCCTCCACGCATTCATTTGGTCATCATGATCCATCATCATGTATGACGGTTCTTGCACCTGGCCAGTGAAAAGCCCTGGACTGTTCCTCACAATGTATTCCGCCTGGTACATATGTTTCAATGTGAGGGGCAGCTCCTCCACTTCTACCTGTTCCTCCTTTGATAAAGTAAAATACTGTAAATTAGGACTACCCTATAACATAAGACGTTTTGGGTCTTTCAAAAGGGGCCTAAAGACATCTTTTCAGCATAAATTAAATAGTTGTTATGAGTTATGGTTTGTATATTATGGTACTTTCATTAGGCTATTAATTGCTAACTTTTGTATTGTTTTTATTTGTAAGCCACTTTGGACAAAAGCATCTGCTAACTCATAACTATAACATCCACAATGAAAATACAGGCAGGTCTCAAAAAATTAGAATATTGTTGAAACGTTTGTCAATTTCTGTAATTGAATGTAAAACGTGAAACTCATACATTATATAGATTCATTAGACACTAAGTGAAATATTTCTAGCCATTACACAATATGCAAATTTTTTGAGACCTACCTGTATAGAGTGCATACATGAAAATGGTTGTCTGGTTAGTTTGGCCATACCTTGAATATTTGGGGTCGAGGAATCCTATAAATAGGTGGCAGCGTGCCTGCCATCAGCTGTTCTGCCTCCTCTGTCCAGAAGGCAAAGCGCTGTCCGAAGTGCTGCCCATGCCTTTTCAAAAGTCAGAGTATGGTACTTTTAATACAGCATAATTGTAAAGCAGACCAATGTTTTACTGTTTGAAATGTGCCCTACCTTGTGATTGAGAATTTCTCCAGAATCTGGAGACACCACCACTTCCGAATAGATGGTATGTCAATCTGTAATATTGGAGTCTTGCATTGTTTGTTTTTTAACATTCTTGGATACATACATTCCATGAATTACAACTTACATCCAAAAAGTGAAACTGGGCACCAGTACAGATGCAGAGGGCGTACTGTTAAAGAGAAAGATAATGATTACAGAGATGTAGGACAAACGGGAAAAATTGAGTAGAAATTGTATTTACCAGTTTACCATAAGCATGAAGATCCCACAGCTCTGTCCATCTGACTGAACTGGAAATGGCTGAAAAGTAATACACAGTTACTCAGATGTGATGTTGACAACCATTGCAGTATATAGTATATAGTGTCCGCTGAGCAAATTGAAATGCCAAAATTACATAGTAAGCAAAGTTACATCAAAATCTTTGCCCGTCTTCTCCACCCACGGTCCATTAGCCACTGCTCCTGCAAGTTGTCTGGAAAAAAATTATGCAAAACTGAATCCATACAACAATGTCTTTGCCCAGCCCCGAAGCCAGAGAACAAGGCTTTTACTCAAATCTGAAGCCATAGAACAAGGCTTTAACTCAAACCTGAAGCCAGAGAACAATGCTTTTTCTCAAACCTGAAGCCATAGAACAAGGCTTTTACTCAAACCTGAAGCCATAGAACAAGGCTTTTACTCAAACCTGAAGCCATAGAACAAGGCTTTAACTCAAACCTGAAGCCAGAGAACAAGGCTTTTACTCAAACCTGAAGCCATAGAACAATGCTTTTTCTCAAACCTGAAGCCATAGAACAAGGCTTTAACTCAAACCTGAAGCCAGAGAACAATGCTTTTTCTCAAACCTGAAGCCATAGAACAAGGCTTTTACTCAAACCTGAAGCCAGAGAACAAGGCTTTTACTCAAACCTGAAGCCATAGAACAAGGCTTTAACTCAAACCTGAAGCCAGAGAACAAGGCTTTTACTCAAACCTGAAGCCATAGAACAATGCTTTTTCTCAAACCTGAAGCCATAGAACAAGGCTTTAACTCAAACCTGAAGCCAGAGAACAATGCTTTTTCTCAAACCTGAAGCCATAGAACAAGGCTTTTACTCAAACCTGAAGCCAGAGAACAAGGCTTTTACTCAAACCTGAAGCCATAGAACAAGGCTTTAACTCAAACCTGAAGCCAGAGAACAAGGCTTTTACTCAAACCTGAAGCCATAGAACAATGCTTTTTCTCAAACCTGAAGCCAGAGAACAAGGCTTTTACTCAAACCTGAAGCCAGAGAACAAGGCTTTTACTCAAACCTGAAGCCATAGAACAAGGCTTTTACTCAAACCTGAAGCCATAGAACAAGGCTTTTACTCAAACCCGAAGCCATAGAACAAGGCTTTGCCTGAACAGGATATAAGTCCATTTCACTCAGTTTGATCTGTATTTGTTAAGGCTGTTACACAGTGTCATCAGATTGAAGATTTTCAGAGTGCTGTTCAGGCTTAACTGGATGAAAGAACTGTAGAAAAAGGCACCCATCATGTATTAACTTTAATTCCCATAGTAGCATGTAACTACATGCACTGTCTGTTCTGTGTTAGCCTTAAGCGATCACAGGTCAAACCTTGCTAATGTCCTCTGCTTATGTGTTTCAAACCTAAATATGGTTCGGTATTCCTCATCTCCAAACCCATTTGGACATAATGAGTCCAGAAAAATAGCCTCCTTCTTAGCAACTAATAATACCTGTGAAGATCATACGCCATTAATGCCAGCTATAGGGGCACCAACTGGTTTAAAAAAAATGAGGAAACACTAAAAAAATGTTTTTACTGTACACAAAGCATGTAGTGGCTTGCTGTTTGTGACCCCCTAGACCATGCTGGCAAAATGATAATATCTTTTGATTCCACATTGTCCTATGAAAAAAACAATGTTCAGATCTCCTTGGACATATCTTCACTTAAAGAGGTGTATCTGCTTGACTTGTCAACACATTATGCAACTTACTGGCAAACTAGGTTCCCTTAGTTTCCATGTAGGGACTTCATATAGGTCAGCAATGTGGACATCCATTCCCTGAATAAAATCATATGTCTGCATTTCATATACGTATATCTCACAAAAGTGAGTACACCCCTCACATTTTTGTAAATATTCTGTTATATCTTTTCATGGGACAGCACTATAGAAATGAAACTTTGATGCATCTTAAGGTAGTCAGTGTACAGTTTGTTTTGCAGTATAGATTTATTGTCCTCTGAAAATAAAATCAACATACAGCCAGTAACGTATAAACAGCTGGCAACAAAAGTGAGTACACCTCACAGCGAACATGTCCTAATATTTTGTGTGACTACCATTATTATGCACTGCCTTAACCCCTACGGACTTGAAATTCACCAGAGCTGCACAGGTTTCTACAGGAATCCTCTCCCACTCCTTCATGATGACATCACAGAGCTGGTGGATGTTACACTCCTTGCTCTCCTCCACCTTCCGCTTTTGTTGCCAGTTGTTTAGACGTTAATGGCTGTATGTTGAGTTATTTTCAGAGGACAATACATCTATACTGTTATACAAGCTGTACACTGACTACCTTAAGATGCATCATAGTTTCATTTCTATAGTGTTGTCCCATGAAAAGATATAACAGATTATTTGAAAAAATGTGAGGGGTGTACTCACTTTTGTGAGATACTGTAACGCAAATTTATGTGCAAGTCATCGAGGTAAATACAAATACATACATGTCTCCTGGCTGCCTCCTCTACCAGCCTGAAGCACTCATTCCCAATCTGAAAGCACAGAACGTTTTGCATAATTGCAATAAAGGCATTCGAACCATCCAAACTCTTTACGGCAATATCCACTTACATTGCTCTCCACCTCCTCATCTAGCCCCAGGCTACAAAAGTCCTCCCTTTGAAGACACACTGGGCCATCCAGAGCAATAATTTCTTTTGCTGGACGTGCTCTGTCCAGCACATAGGTCAGCTAGAAATAACAAAAAATATCCCTGTTAGGAATGAGCAATCATGCATTTATTATTTGAAGCACACCAACAAGCTGTGCATGTGAACTATCCAGTTTGGTTTGGCACTCACCAGTTGTTCTTGCTGAGGACCCAACCTCTTGGACCACAGTGGACCATTATCGGCATACTGGTGGTGCACCAGTCTAATGTCCTCTGCATCGTTTTGGCTGCCCTCAGATTCATGGCTATGGTCTACACAACAGGAAAGTAAATACTAATTGTCATTGTCAAGTGTCATGTTTATAATTGCCATGTCACCAAGTAGGATTATTACAATACCTTGTGTCTGAAAGTAGGGCCTCAGCTGTGAAACATTAATTTTCCGTATTTTCCCTGACATAGCCACACTTGCCACACCCAAGTATGGGCTGTACTTGGTGGATCTCTAATTTGAAACAAAAGGTTTTGTTAGATTGCATTGAACCACAAAATAAAACTCTTAAAACATGTATGTGATATACGTTATCTAGTCACTTTGAATAATAACCTGTTTTGCAGTGTTTATTCCATAAACTATGGCCTGCAGGTGGATGTCCCAGTCATCCTGGTGCTGATTAACATATTTTCTGAGAGTCCTCTTCACATTTTGATTAGTTCTCTCATCCTTCAACATAGAAAGGAATTACTACATGCACTTTAGTATACATTGGCTAAAGTTGACTTTACTGTTTTGCGGGATGTCATGATGGCAACACTTACTTGGCCGTTTGACTGGGGATGGTAGGCACTTGTGATGGCATGCTTGATGTTCAGCACCGCAAATATGTGTGCATTAAGCTGTACATAATTCAGACACACATGGTTATTTTCAATATTTATTGGTCTCAGAAATGACCAATGACCGCTTAAAACAGCGTGAATTGTGATGATGTCATATGACCTGTGTGAAGGGGGTGAAGGGATAGGGTAATCAGGACACACCTCGTTAATAAATGCACGGCCCCTGTCAGTGATGATTTTCCGGACCATACCAAATGTGTACAGCTTTGACACAAGTGCCTCAGCCACCTCAGTGCTGGAGCCACACTTCAAAGGCTCAGCGATAACCCACATGGTGAACAGGTCTGTCACCGTGAGGATGTATTGATGGTCTTTCACGGTTTTTTTCAGTGGACCAATAAGGTCCATACCGACCACCTTCCACGGCTCTTTCACCTGTGGAGATATGCAAAATTACCACATCACCTTATACATAACTTGTTGCTTCAAGTGGTACACCAAGGTAAGCTCTACCTTAATAGGGTGAAGGGCAGGAGACACAGTCTTTATGGGGTCATTCTTTTGGCATCTGTGACAGCTTTTGACCTGATGGATACATTTATTATTTAGACCAAATAATTAACTGAAGTCAAACAAAGCCACTAAATCAATTCATTTCCTGAGAGCCATAGTGTTAAATTCCAAGAGAGTTCCAAAAAAGTACCCAATCTGCCACATCTGCCTTTATGCTGTCCAAGTAGTACCCCACGACAACCCTGTCCATGGTCGCCCTTACGCCCCCATGGTTCCCTGTGCCAGGGTTGTTGTGGCACTCCTCCAGGACAGCCTGCCTCTGCTCCTCAGACAGCACAACCAGCCTCATGAATTGTGCACTGGGGCCAGTGTAGAATAATTTACTTTCTGTGATAGACAAGCAATGTTTGTTAAGTAATGATTTTGCTGCTTTGTTTGGTATTACAATACAGCACTTATGTGCACATGTGTCTTTGTTCAGGGATATGTGTGGTGAAAAATGTTGGCGGTTACTATGTCTGACTAGACTCGTGTTAACGAAAACAATGCTAATATTATTTCAAATACCCACTCTCACTTACCTCTTATAACGAAATTTGTAGCCATTCGTGAGACCTTCTTCTTCAACGCTGCATCCACCAGCCCGTCAACCAAATATTGCCTAACGGCAGCGTAAAGGGCAAACTTTTATTTTATTTCGCTGCACTCCATTTTCTTTCGCTGAGAGTGAATGAATTGAACGTCTCGCGGTACAAAGGTGCGCAAGCGTGGAACAGATCGTGCAGTGTCGTAAATCGTCGCAAAACAGAATTGTCATTTGCGCATGCGCGTTTTCTACTACGTCATTATGCGCATGCGTGGACGGATCGTGCAGGCATCCCGGATCGTGTACCGGATCGTGGTACTAAAAAAGTACCAGGTACAGTGGAAAACGCTCCGGTTACTATGGTAACCTCGGTTCCCTGAGAGCGGGAACGAGACATCACGGAGAGTTTCTCCGTTATGGGAACACCTTCCCTTCAACCTTTCCTGAAGTCCTATTGGCTCACGCCAGTCAAATGACTGGCCAATTGTCGCAAAGCATGCAAATATGACGAGCTCGAGACAGTATAAATGCGATGCTCGCGACAATTATATCAGAATCGGATACTGAACACCGTAAGCTGAGGAGTAGCGAACACGGCGTCTACCGTGATGTCTCGTTCCCGCTCTCAGGGAACCGAGGTTACCATAGTAACCGGAGCGTTCCCTATCGAGCTGTCACGAGACATCACGGAGATTTCTCCGTTATGGGAACGATATTAAATCCCGCCGTGAGAGAGGCTACGAAGCCCTACCCCACAACACAGCAGATAGAATACGCACGTAGATACTTCCCACAATAGTGACGCTGTAGGCGAGCTCACCGCTGATAGGTGGCTGTAAGCCAATAAGCGTCTAACCCAAAGGTATACAAATTTGCATATCTGGATAGAAATAACGTTGGCTGCGCTGAAACAGGGCAACTTGCACAACGAGCATAAGGAACTGCACAGACTGTATAGCATGACCCCAACCTAGCATGATAAAAGTATCGCTAGATAAAACAACACAAATACAGGAATCTGCACTGAGCACAGGGCAGAACAACCGTATTAGTAAAAGGGTATGCAGAGCAAACAATGTAGTAAACATGCATCAGCCACTTACCGACAGCACCTGGGAGGCAAAAGACTGAACGTCCAGCCTGTAAAACCTGGCGAAAGTATTCTCAGAAGACCAGCCGGCTGCAACACATATATCTTGAATAGACATACCTCTCGACCAAGCCCACGAGGAAGCCATGGCCCTCGTTGAATGCACCCTAATGTGTAAAGGACATTCCAAACCTTGGTTCGTATACGCAGCCGTAATAGCGTCTACGATCCAGTGGGAGAGCCTCTGTTTAGACACAGCACGGCCTCTCGCACAACCACCATAGCATACAAATAGCTGGTTAGATTGACGAAAGCTCGCCGAACGGTCGATGTAAATCCTCAAAGCCCTGAGTAGCCAACGCGAGATTCCAGGAATAACCTTCCACGCGTTATGAAACTGACGAAGCGGCTCTTTAGCTGGTCGGTCTTGGGTCGCGGCTATAACCTGGTGGAGCGGACTGCACTGACATGAGGCGGGGCCAAGGGGACCGCATTATGGAGTGAGGGGCGAGAGAAATCTCTTTTGTGAGAAAGTATTGCATTTTTATTTGAATGGACACTCAACACACACACATTTGAGCAGCTGATACTTCATTGGGCGCTTGGGAGCGGTGCCTCGCGCTAATCCTCCCCTTACCCCGGATCATCAGTAAAGCCGGCTTAGCGCCGGGCGGGCGAGAGTCGCGTGCGCGGGCTCTCCGCTGACCTGCGCTTCTGCCGGAGCCCCACACCTTCTCCGGAACGCTGGATCTGTGAGGACGCGTTAGCAGTAGCCCCAGCTGGGCAGGCCTGGCAAAATTCTCCGCTGGGCAGAGCCATGCGCTGACGAAGATCTGGATCTAGCAGTCTGTTGCTGGGGGGCGCGTCTAGGCATCACGTGACTCATCGCTTTCGCGCGCTTTTGAGTCTCAGCGAATCGCTCGGTTATGGTCTCCACGGCATCACCGAAGAGGCCGGAGGGAGATATAGGAGCGTTTAGGAGCACCTTTCGATCGGCATCCTTTAGGTCAGCCAAATTCAGCCAGAGGTGCCTCTGAAGGACGACCATAAAGCCCATGGCCTTACCCACAGACTGGGCCGCTCGCTTCGTCGCCATCAACGCGAAGTCCGTTGCAGCGCGCAGATCCTTCGTCGCCTCAGGAGTGAGGACTCCGCCCTCCGCCGTTTGCAGGAGTTTGGTCTGGAACACCTGCAGCACTGCCATGGCGTGCAACGCTGATGCCGCCTCGCCATCAGAGGCATACGCCTTATTAGCGAGATGGGCGGTGGTTCTGCACGGCTTCGACGGCAGGCTGATGTCCGGGCCTAGGGACTTCGCTGCTGCAGGGCACAGGTGTGCAGCAACGGTCTCCTCGACGGGGGGAGAGCGCACGTAACCGTGGGCCTCCGCCCCATCCACGTGGGAGAACATGGCCTGCGTGTTCGAATGGACGCGCGCCGATTGGGGCGCAGACCACGTCTTCACGAGCTGTTCGTGAACATCGGGGAAGAAAGGCACCGATGTCCTTGCGTCAGCTTTGCGTGTGGACCTGAAGTACCACGAGTCGAGCTTACTCCTGACAGGCTCCTCCGGAGGATTCCAGGTGAGCTCCAACTCCTGAACAGCTTTCGATAGAACCCTCATGAGCTCCTCCTGGAGGCCTGAAGGCTCTGAGCTGCCTAGCTGCTCGGGCTCCGATCCAGCCCAACCGTCCTTCTCCGAGGCCGAGATGGACATGGCCTCGTCGCCCTCCTCGTGGCCAAAAGCTACGAATCCCTCAATATTGGAAGGGGGGCGGAAACAGTCCTCGGGGAAGGAAATCGGCGAATGCGGCGACCGTTGGGTTCGGCGGCACGGCAAGACGGCGCTCCCGCCGCCAGGAGAGGGGGGGCTCACCAGCGGCACGCTGGCGGCAGTGAGCCCCACCCCGAACAGGCCGCGAACCACATCGCGGCGGGCCCGGAGCACGCGGACCGGCAGGTCCGCGCAATGTCCACAGTCGGACTCGTCCAGCGCCGCCTCGGCGTGGGCCAGGCCCAGGCAGGCGACGCAGTGGAGATGCTGATCCAGCGGTTCAATGGGTCCCGCGCAGATCTTACACACTGAAGCCATCACGAATTCCAGGTGAAGTAGAAGATTCTGATATAATTGTTGCGAGCATCGCATTTATACTGTCTCGAGCTCGTCATATTTGCATGCTTTGCGACAATTGGCCAGTCATTTGACTGGCGTGAGCCAATAGGACTTCAGGAAAGGTTGAAGGGAAGGTGTTCCCATAACGGAGAAATCTCCGTGATGTCTCGTGACAGCTCGATAGGGAACCCCCCAAAAGTGAACCGAACCATACTGTGCCGTACCATGCAGTGGAAAAGCGCCATAAGCGCAACATTTGGAAACGCAAGCGCAGAACGTGGGGGGAAAAGACTGTAAGCACACAAAAAATAAAAATATTAGCGGGAAATTTGATTTTGTTTGCGATTTGAAAAACGTTGAATTCACGTTTCAGTTTTGTGCAATATATTTTTTTATGTGTTTACATTTTTGATTCACGCTTATTATTTTTCGATCCGTGACCGCGTTGTTTGCCATTCGGAAAATTTTAGCATTTGTTTTTCGATTTTGTGCATTATTATTTTACATTTATGCATTTAGCAGACACTTTTATCCAAAGCGACTTACAGTACATTCAGGTTATACATTTTTTGTCAGAATGTGTTCCCTGGGAATCGAACCCACAACCTTTGCGCTGCTAACGCAATGCTCTACCACTGAGCCATAGGAACACTGTGTTTTGCACATTTTACACGTGTTTTGAATTTTTTGATCTACGCCTATTATTTTTCGATCCGTGACTGCAATAATTTTTGCGGGAATATGATCCCATATTTGATGAATCCACTGAGCGAAGACAACAAGGTCCGCCCGCCCAGCACCGCCAACTCGACCGGACCAGCAGCAACGGAGCGAAACCAGCAGGAGAGCAAAGATGAAAATAATCATGCCGCCTCTGTACGTCATGTTTCCATTAAATTGCCTTAATCCAATTCTCGGTTTGAAGTTTGATTTGCAACAAAAAACATTCTTATTGAGATTAATCTTGTACTTGTATTTGGTTTTGACCGAGCAATCTCCCGCAGCACCTGCCGTAATGCGCGTCTGCCATGGCTCTTTCACACGTGTCATCTTTTCCAATTCCTCCACATTGTAATACTTTTTGCATATGCAATTAGCGAATTAAAACTGGGTGTTTTACTGACAACATAAAAACAAAAATTGTGCAAATATATGATAATTTAATGTGCAAAAAAATTATTTTGTGAACCTTTCACTGTGTCTACACCAGACATGTCCACTGTTGGGGTGCACCACTCATTGTCGCAATGAATATCAAATATAAATATATAATAATAATAACAAATATTAAATTATTCATAAATAAGTATATATACATCCCACTGGACATAAAAAAAGGGAAATTTGTCAAGGACAATTAAATAAAAATCAAGCACATTTCCAACATTATTGCGGATATCATCAAAAGCCTTTTCCAAACTTTGTATGAATTGTATATTAATAACCTACTTCAACACATTACCACTGTTGCATTTTTGTTTTTAAAATTGTCTCTCTCTCTCTTTCTTTTTCTTTTTTTTTGTACAGTAGTACACCGTTTTTTTGCTCTGGATCTAGAAGAAATACATCAAACTAAACTAAAAAAAAGGCTGAGAGAAAGGAATCCTGAGCCCTGGTATAAAATAAATGATGTCAGCTTTGTCTTTAAAGGACAGGATGTCACAATCTTCCACTGGTACTTTTTATATTTTCAGAAAACGTGTTTAAATAGGCGTTTCACCGTTAAATAAACTCTGAATTAATCTGACATCTAATTTACTTATTATATGTTGTATGTGTATTTCTGTTCACTTTTTTTGACAGTGGCGCGTGAACAGAACTTTTATTTTGGACAGGCGACATGACGTCATAAGGCTGCACCACGCTCCCGCGTCACTTATCATTCTGCTGAAAAAAGGTCTGTTTTAACGCATGCAAGGTGTTTGAAATGATACCAACCGTTCAGTCAGTCGTATATGTTTTGCATGCGGTGTAACATTATTTGTTATTGAAAGTAACACCATTTGTACTTAACCTTTATGAACGGCATTGTCTGTGAGTAAAACGCATCATCAAACACAAAAGGTGCGTCTCATTTTGCTCCCTGTATCACGAATCAGTTTATTTTAAAACAAATTCGGCCATTGGGAAGTAGTAATGGGAGAAACGTTTTAACTAGTTTCCGTGTTCAGCTGTAATTTTTATGCAGACTTAACGTAAAGATCGGCCGCATATTTATTAATTTCGATAATATGAGAAGCAGCATACAGATTCAACTCATTTAACTGGATATTTTATTATTGCGTGGCTGTATAACACACAAAAACGTATCAAACGATATTATTCCTATTTCTTTAAAATTACTAACAATATTAAAGTGTTTTTTTCCTTCCACGTTCTTTAATGTAGCACACCACATCATATATCATTTATGAAGTAGGCTAGTATGTGACTAATATTTTGGTGGAGAAGATTTTAGATTTTTTTTTAATCAAATGTGGCTCTCTTGCTAATACATGCATGCGTGTTAATATTAGTCAATGACGCAATGAAACAATGCAGAACTCATAATTAGGGTTGGCGAATTACTGAATACATGTATCTTATTTACATATTTAAAATTATAAATATGAGTAACTATTACAGTACGTTTTAAATAGGTGTTAATCAAATTACAGTGACATCCCAAACGTTTTTGAGATTACTAAAGTGATTACCTTTAATTTGAATGTTATTTTCTTAATTTAAACATTAATGTAAACTGTAATGGGCAATTAATGTAATCAGTAATTGGTGATTCTCTGACACTCTGCAAAAGCATCCTAAGCTACAGTTCTTCTCACAAGTTTAATACTCCTTGTAGAACATGGACAATGTTTTAATTTTAACAAAAGAGGGATATACTTTTTTATATTTGCCCAGGTGAAAAACAAGTGCACTTCCATATTGTACTTAATGTGCTCTATTGTTAAGCACTAATTTTGTACGCAATATACTAAAAATAATGATTTTGTACATGCACTTCAGTTTGACTTGCACTTAATATCATCTAAGTGTACTCAACTATGCTATTTTGGGACACCATGAATATGAACTAAAATATACTTTTAACATATCTCTGTATTTAAAAAATATGTATATTTTTGTTACCACTTGTAATACACTTGAACCATCTTTCATACTCTAGTACACTCAAGTGGTGACTAAATACATTTTTAAATAAAGAGATATGTTAAAAGTGGATTTTAATTCATATTCATGAATTTCCAAAACAGCACAGTTGAGTACACTTAGATGATCTTTAGTTTATCTCAAGAAGTACTAAAGACACATTTTTAGTATATTAAGTACAAAATTAGTGTGCTAAAATAGAGCACTTTAAGGAATTATAGAAGTGTAATTTTTTCATCTGGGTGTACTGAATAAGCTATTTCACATAACAGATGTTTACATATACTCCACTAGAAAAAATAACTTGATTTATAAAAATTACCCCATTCAAAACTTCACATACCGATTTACATACGTAGAATCGTAACTTTGCCTGTCTGTCTTGATCCACAACTGTTTTCATGTTTTGTGATAGTTGTTCAAGAGTCCTAAACAGATCAAATGTCCACTATTCTTCAGTAAAATCCTCCAGGTCTTGCACATTCTCAGGGTTTCCAGCATCTCATGCATATTTAATAATTGGTTAAATTTATATAGCGCTTTACATAGAGGGAGGGGGGGGGGGGGGATCTCATCTACCACCACCAGTGTGCATTTTGTGGGATTTTTAATGACCACAGAGAGTCAGGACCTCGGTTTAACATCTCATCCGAAGGACACCTTTTCAACAACGACTGTATGATTTTAAGATCCATCTTTTCACACTAAGAACAACTTAAGGGACTCAAACACAACTATTACAAAAGGTGAAAACATTTACTGATGACCAAGAACGTAACACAATTCATTAAGATCAGGGGGTGCAAAGTCTGCAAACTTTTTTTTTTTCATCTAGCACTGCCCTTCAGAAGCTAATACTTAAACGTTTTCCAGAAGACAAATAAGTACATCAGTGATTTTTGTTTTTTTGATTGTCTGCATTCAAGAAATATTGTGGAAAACTGATGTTATTAAAAATAATATGCAGAGGAAAACCACAACAATACTAATATCATGTAGCGATAGTTAAATTTTTTTTATGAACATGTTGCACAGGTTTTTAGAAATTGACGAATATGTGATAAGAAAATTGTTATTATCTGCAGTAGAAGTAACAACTGAACAAGGACACCCAGGGGGCTGTTTCATAAAATCCAGGCTTTATTTAATTTAGTCTGATATATTTTGAACCAAATCAACTGACAATAAGTCAGACTAACTTAAATAAGCCTGGCTTTTTTGGTAAACTTGTTTTATGAAACAGCCCCCAGGTGTTAATTATTACACCTGAACTTTTTGAAACAGTCAATTCAATGAGTTGCTTAGCAAAATTATTAACTATTTTTTTTAAAGCAATTTGCAAAATATTGCACATTACCATCAACTGCTGCTCAAAACTGTGTAAATTAAACTTTTACAATTTGTACTATCAAATTTTAACAAATTGAAAATGTTTTCATGAAGTTGTAATCTTATAACTTTTATCAACAAATCATTAACTACCAATTAATTAAATATAAAGTCTCTGTATAATTTGTCTAATAATTTAATGGGCTAGTTTTTTGGAAGGGCTTGGCTACTGTCACTCTGACTGACCTCCCTGACCAGTGTGCTGACTGAACTAGGGAGCTGATTGAGAGGCATCCAAAGATTTAGTTTGGTTTTATTTTTCTTCCTTTTAAAGAATGTCAACTTAAACATGCAGTTTGTGTCCAAACACACAGAGAAACTCCAGCTGGCGTACTGTTATAAAGATGGCGTTTATTAAAGAGGAAAGTGAAGATATGAGGATCGAAGAGGACTTCAGAGTGAAACAAGAAGATGCTGAGGAACAAGCAGGTTGGTTTTTATTCTTAAAATTAAACTCAATAATATTTTTCCTTATTGAAATGTTTCACATTTCAGAAATAAATGATATTTTTGAAAATGACTGTATGAGTTGCCTGATTAAAGTGATTTTGCTTAACATAGTAGTCGCCTCATGTGTGAAGAAATGTTGAGATTTGTAGCAAAAACAAATAATATTACTGATAACATTAAAATTGAAGTGGTCATTATTAAAATAACGGAACAAGTTTTGAATGCAATTTTTTTTAGATTAATAGTGATTCGTTATTTTTATGTATTGACATCCATTTTGTTTTAAAGGGAAGCTACATCCAAAAATGAAAAGTCTCTTTATTATTTACTCAACCTGCCATCCCATATGTACCTGACTTACCTTCTTTAGATGAACACTCACAAAGATATTTAGAAAAACATAATCTATGTTTGTAATCTATACAATACAACCCAAAAAAGCCCACAACAACCATGATGGCAACCCATACAACCCCAGTGGATGAATCTGTCGTCTTAAGTGGATCGATCGGTTTTTGGAGAAAAATAATAATGTTTTAAACTTTCAAAACTATAAAACATTGCTACTGACCAACTGCCATACATCATACGTTCTCACTTTACATAAAGTTAACACATTGTTAAATGTAGGGCAAGGCAAGTTTATTTATATAGTACATTTCATACACAATGGTAATTCAAAGTGCTTTGCATAAAAGGAAGTAATATAATCATAAAAAAACTAATAATCACAACAATATGCTTCTTTAAAATAAAGAAATTTAAAAACGTTTAAAATGATTTAAAAATGAATTTAGAACAGTTAGAAATAAAAATGATTATACAAAAAAATACAGTTAAGTCAGTGCGGATAGTTGTAATGTTTCTGTGGCTCAGTGATAGAGCAGTGCGTTAGTAGCGCAAACATTTGTGGGTTCAGTTCCCATGGAACACACATGCAAAAAATGTATAGCCTGAATGCACTGTAAGTTGCTTTGGATAAAAGCGACTGTTAAATGCATAAATATAAATCTAATTCATCAAATGCACAGCTAAACAGATTAGTTTTGAGTCTGGATTTAAATGTGGCTGGTGAATTAGCACATCTGATCTCTTCTGGAAGCTGGTTCCAACTGCGGGCGGCATAATAGCTAAAAGCGGACTCCCCTTGTTTTGTGTGAACCCTTGGTATTTCTAACTGACTCGATCCTACTGATCTGAGTGGTCTGTTAGGTTTATTTTCAGTGAGCATATCAGCAATGTATTTAGGTCCTTTGCCATTGAGCGATTTATAAATGAGTAAAAGTACTTTAAAATCGATCCTAAATGTAACTGGAAGCCAGTGTAAGGACCTGAGGACTGGTGTGATGTGCTCAGATTTTTTGGTTCTAGTCAGAATCCTGGCAGCAGCGTTCAGGATGAGCTGCAGCAGTCTAATGGTCTCCTTGGGAGGGCCGGTGAGGAGACCATTACAATAATCCACCCTGCTGGTGATAAAGGCATGAACAAGTTTCTCCAAATCTTGACTGGAAACAAAACATCTAACGCCGGTTTCACACTGCAAGCGTAAGCAGGGCGTAAGCAGCGCGTATGTTTTTCGGCGCCCATGATAACGGATGAGAGTGTTCACACAGCACGCAGGGGCGGCGCAGCAGCGCGTAGCAGGAGCAGAGCAGGAGCGGCAGTGCCGCGATCGTTTCGGCGCCGAGTCTATTTTTGCTGCGCTGCTTACGCTCAATTAAAGTGACAGGACATTATTTATGATCGACACTCAAAAAAAAAAACATATTTAAAGTTTGTAAATGGGATGTAATGTATTTTAAACAGTTACCATGAAGTTCAACAATTTTGTAGCAAGTTATAATATATATTGTGTAGTTTATAGGCCTATATGTTGGCACAGAAGCAGATGTCATGCTGACAACAGGCATCATCAACAAACGCACGTGACAGCGCCCGGTGTAGCCAAATGGAAGTCTTCAGAGTATACCTGGAAGATGACCTAATGGACGACACTCGTCTCATCGTAGAAGTGGAAAAACAAAAAGTTATTTATGACCCAAAAAATGTAATGTATAAGGACTTACAAGCCAAAGAAAAGGCATGGGATGCAGTGGATTGATCATTTGATAATACACGAAGTGACAAACGAATAAATACATATTCAAATACGTCACATAATTATTACACATGTAGCTACACCAAATAAGTCTATGATGTGGGTGACTTGTTTGAAAGTGTTTTTTCGTGTGTTTGCTAATATCCCTATTAAAACGTTTAAACATAGTGTTAATAAATACATTTACGATGCATGTTGAAGATGTTAGCATGAGATTGCTTGTAAATCTGCTGTTTATGAGTATGTTTATCAGATATTGCTTCATTATTAAAGAAGCGTTCGTCAGCAGGCATTATGAAGAGGTTTGCTAATAAATGTTAAATGTTGAATAAAGATGCAAAATATGTCAACATTGTAGATGTAATCTTTTGAACAAAACTTCAAAGGCATGTCATTCTCCTATAATTAATGTGTTTTTTTTTACAAAGGACTAGTCATTTTGCGTTGGCAGATGGTACGTCATTTTTAATGGGTTTTTTTTGTATTGAAAGACAAAAAGTACAATCTGTCCAATCAGTACAACTTTTTACAATCTGTAAATAACAATCAATACAAACAAACATAAAGAACAGCAGCTTACAGTATATATGTACAAAAATAAACTTCTGGTTACAAGTACAAACCTTTAAAATATTGACCATATTCAATATAAACACAATGTATAAAATGACTATAACATTTCTGCTATGGTCAGTTATTGTTTTTTGCTGTTCCGTTGCCTGGGGGCACCCAAAATCTACGTCGTATCCTTCTTCGTAATCTCCGTAGTAACAAATACAGCGCAATTGCCTTTCTTCTATCTACAATCCGTACTGCACATAAACACAGATGCACATGTACAGTGTAAATAAAACAAATACAGTAAAATAAACTATTCTAATAATAAATCAAGACCAATTGTATTTAACAATAGATTCGAATTTGCCCATTCTGTACAGAAGACTCTGTTCAGCCGCGCTGCAAACGCTACAGGTGTGAAAGGGCAATGGGCGCGCGCTGCTCCTGCTCTGCATACGCACCGCTTCTGCGCCGCTCACGCTTGCAGTGTGAAACGGGCGTAATTCTTGCAATATTTTGGAGATGATAGTATGCTGATTTAGGATGGATTTACACTGCAGGTCTTGATGACCAATTCCGATTTTGTGAGTATATCCAATTTTTTGGGCGACGTGCTTACATTTCTTTTAAAAGTGACTCGTATCCAATGTGTGCATTTTACACTGCACTTGGTGAAACAAGCCAAAAATAGCATGACATCACACATCAATTTGAATGGTACATTGAGTTTAATTTATTGACATGGAATTAATATAGAAATGTTTTTAATGCAATAGTTGCATCTATACTTAAAAATAATTATATAGCCTAAAACTAATTCTTCAGGACAGTGATGAACAGACAGATTCTTCAGCTCCGCTGAAAGCTTGCAAGTGGAATAATACTCAGGTGGTAGATATTGTTAATCATGTCACATCTTCTGTGTTTTTTTAGTAATTAAAACCAAATGCATTCATCAGTGATTGTATTTCAAAGGCAGGGCCTTTTTTTTTTTGTGGTTTCAATGAAATTAACGAGACTGAAGCGCTCGTCTGTGCATGAGCCGTCGTCACTGACAACAGTAACAACGAGCCTTCCGCGTGATTTCATAAGTAACACATTTCAGTGTCAGATTGCCTTTTATTTTACACAAACAAATAAAATTAATTCTCTGCTACTCAACTAGAGATGTTTCATTTGTTACAGGTATGTCTGTACTGCGAAATGTTTCAAAAACTCACATTTTGATGACGTAGGAGTCGCATTTACAGGGAAAGATCCGATTTGGCCGCTTACACGGCAGGTGCAAATACACATATCTGATTCATATCTGATTTATTTCCACATATGGATGAGGCCTGAAACCGAACAGAGAATATCGGAATCCATGTGACTTTCTCCTGCTTACACGGTCATGGGCCATATCCGATCTGTGCCACATGGGAGGAAAAAAAATTGGAATTGGGTCACTTGAACTATGCAGTGTAAATGCGGCCTTAGTTACTGTTTTGACATGACTACTGAAACTAAGGTCTGTCTCCAGAATCACACCAAGATTCTTGATTTGATTTTTAGCTGTTTAACCCTTAGAGTCAAGGTATGCATTTCCTTGAGAACTTCATCTTTGTTTCCAAATGCAATGACTTCAGTTTTCTCCTGGTTTAACTGAAGAAAGTTCTGGCACATCCCAACTGTTAATTTCATCAATGCATTGGCAGAGGGAGTCAATGGGGCTATAGTCATTTGGAGATAAGGCTAGGTAAATCTGGGTATCATCAGCATAGCTGAGATAGGCAATTTGGTTCCTTCTCATTATTTGACTTAGTGGGAGCATATACAGGCTAAACAAGAGTGGTGCAAGAATTGAGCCTCGTGGGACTCTGCATGTAATGGACATCCACTTAGACCAGGGGTCTGCAACCTTCAACATCAAAAGAGCCATTTTGGCCCATTTCCTACCGAATAAAATTCACTTGGAGGCACAAAATATTTGATGCCCAAATAAAGATAACACGGCATATAGCTAAAGTTTTATATTCAGTTATGTTACAGGGCAGAGGAGTAGCAATCATTTCAGAAGTGACGGGAACAAAAATTTAAAAATAACAATAAATATTATAGTATTTTTGCATGTATAATTGACAAAATATTATAATTTCTTACTTTTAATTGGCTAATAAATAAAATATACTGCTGCACAATAATAACATCATATGGTTATGATTAATACAATGATTATACAGATTCAACAAACACTTTTATTTTATCAATTTATTTTACAGAATAAGGCAGAAAATATATGTGACCCTGGACCACAAAAGCAGTCTTAAGTCGCTAGAGTATGTTTGTAGCTATAGCCAAAAAGAAATTTTATGGGTCAAAATGATCGATTTATCTTTTATGCATTAGGGTAAATCATTAGGGTATTAAGTAAATATCATGTTCCATTAATATACTTTGACCTGTAAATATATAAAAACTTCATTTTTGATTAGTAATATGCATTGCCAAGAACTTCATTTGGGCAACTTTAAAAGCGATTTAGATTTTTTTTTTGCACCCTCAGATTCCAGATTTTCAAATAGTTGTATCTCAGCCAAATATTGTCCTGTCATAAACCATACATCAATGGAAAGCTTCTTTATTCAGCTTTCAGATGAAGTATAAATCTCAATTTCAAAAACACTTAAGACTGATTTTGTGGTTCAGGGTCACATTGTATCATTCGTATTTATTACCTGGAGAAGACTTGAAAAACACAACCATATCTTCTTGTTTATCGTCTTAACTGTTTCATCAGTTAAGTTTTATGCTTGTTGTTCAGCTTAGCTACAGCGATAGCGGGATGCCTGTCAAACATTACTATTACTTCTCACATGAGTCCGTTTTGGACTTTCTGTGCGAGAACACCCTCTGACTTCGAGAATGGAATTAGAATTTTAGAATGTTTTATTTGTCACATACACAATTATACAGTGTCAGGGTTCTGTCACTTCGGTCTAGTGTTATCCATGGTTTTGTGACAGAGCCCTGATACTCCCATCATGTCCGCGTTTTCATGTGAGCGCGCGGCTTCAAGTGTGCTCGAGTCGCGCGCTCTCGTCTGCGTGCCTTGTTTCATGTTGGAGCGTGGTGTTTGGATCCCGGCACTCATGTCTTGAGTTTTGGTCACGTGACGGGGTTCGGACACTCGCGCTCCATTTTCTGTCATTGTGTGAGTGCGCGGTCTCGAGTTCGCTCGGCACCGCGCACTCTTGTCCACGTGTGTTTTGTTGTGTTGCACGCAGTTCGTGTTTCTATCGGCTGCGTGCAGTTATGTTATATGTTGTGCTGTGTGGCACGCAGCTTTTATATTCATTGGCTGCGTGCTTTCATGTTGTCTTGTGTGAACACGTGGCTTATGAGTTTTCTCATTAGCTGCGTGTTCATGTCCTGTTTTGCACATGGCTGGTGATTTGTTTGCTGGCCATGTGCTTGTGTTTTTGTTTTATGTGAGCACGTGGCTTCTGTCCTAGTTTTCTGTGTGCCACCCACCCATCTTGTTACCTGTTTATTGATTAATTTTCCCCAGCTGCTTTCCCTCATTACCCTCATCATTTGCTCCCTTTATAATCTCCTTGTGTTTGCAGTTCCGTGTGGGTTCGTTACCTAATGTTAGATGTCGTCTGTGTCCTGTCCAGCCTTGTCCTGCCTTGTCCAGCTCTGCCTTGCCTGCTAGCCAGCCAGTTTTGTTTTCCCCTACGGGGTAGTTTTTGTTAGTTTGTTTTATTTTGTAAATAAAAAGCCCTTTAACCTCCTGCAATTGGGTCCTCGTCCTCTTCCATCTCCGATACCTGACATACAGAGTATAAATAGCAGTGACATGTGTTCTCTGCATTTAACCCATCTAAGTGCACACACACTTGAAGCAGTGGGCAGCCGGCACTGCGGCACCCGGGGAGCAGTTGGGGGTTCGGTGCCTTGATCAAGAGTCTCACCTCAGTAGTGGACAATTTCTGCCGGAGCCGGATTGAATGAAACATGCGAGAGTGCGAGTGTTCAGTGCTCCGTGATGTTCACATCGTTTTGGATATTAATAAAACGTATCGAAAATGGCATGACTATCTTTTCTCTTTTAATTTAAATTTACTCCCATATGCCCATGAAAATGTGTACTTTAACACACTTGACCTAGAAAAAGTGCAGGGTAAGAGTTTAGGTTGTATTAAAAATCGGGGGACTCCTCCCCTGCGTATTGTAGACCCATGCTACAGGGAGCCGCCGCAGAGGGATGAAAGAGCCGCATGCGGCTCGTGTTGCCAACCCCTGACTTAGACTTATTCACATAACAACCTCTCCCTTCGGAGTATGACCTGAACCATTTGAGTACATCCCAGAAAGCCCAACCCAGTTTTCTCTCTTAAAGTATGTTATGATCGACAGTGTAAAATGCAGCACTAAGATCTAGACGTTCAAGATGGCGCCGAGGATGGCAGCCGTGTTGCGAGCTCCGGGAAAACTTTGCAGTTTTTCGTATGTTTTATTTGTTTTTTTGTTGTTTTACGTGTTAGATGTTGTTAGTATAACTGTCTACGATAGAGACACGCTTTTGAACATTGGTTCCTCCGTCGCGCAACGCAAACCGGACTTTGAGTTTTTGAATGCCGGTGGACTGTTCACAGACACGGCATCTGAGCCCTTTGTGTGGGTTGCGAAAGCGAGGAGACGCCGCCGACGCCAAAAACGAGGAAAACGAGCTGGCGTTCTCATCAGACTGAGACGCCGTGCTTTCCGACCTCCTCTTCCAACCATTTTACTGGCCAACGTTCAGTCACTGGATAACAAACTCTGTGAACTGCGGGCGCGCATCTCATACCAACGAGAAACAAGGGACTGCTGTGTTATTTGCCTCACAGAAACCTGGATGTCTGCTATTGTTCCAGACTCAGCCATCGAGCTCACGGGCTTCTCCGTGCACCGCTCGGACAGAACGGAAGAGCTCACAGGGAAAAGCAGAGGCGGGGGTGTTTGCTTCTACATCAACAACTCATGGTGTAATGAAAGGAACATACACTCTATTAAATCCTTCTGCTCCCCTGATCTGGAATTTCATACGCTTCTGTGTCGACCGTTCTGGCTACCGAGGGAATTTACAGCGATCATAATCACGGCTGTTTATATCCCCCCCCAAGCCAACACAGACCAGGCACTCAGGGATCTGTACAGGAATATAAGTGAGCAGGAAACCGCGCACCCAGATGCAGCTTTTGTTGTCACAGGGGACTTTAATAAAGCCAACTTCAGAACAATAGCTCCAAAATACTTTCAACACGTCACCATCAACACGCGTGGAGATCGTACACTCGACCATTGTTACACCCCCTTCCGGGACGCATACAAGTCCCTCCCCCGCCCACCTTTTGGCAAATCGGATCACTCTTCCGTTCTGCTCCTGCCTGCTTATAGGCAGAAACTGAAACGTGAAGCACCCGCTCTCAGGACAGTCCATTGTTGGTCGGACCAATCGGATGCTATACTACAGGACTGTTTTGATCACGTGGACTGGGACATGTTCCGGGCAGCGTCTGATGACGACATAGAGGCGTATTCAGATACGGTCACGTGTTTCATCAGGAAGTGTATAGACGATGTAGTTCCGACCAAAACAATCCGCATCTACCCCAACCAAAAACCGTGGATTAACAGCGATGTTCGATCAGCCTTGTCAGCGCGGACATCTGCCTTTAAATCCGGAAACACTGACGATCGGAAACAAGCCAGTTACGATCTCAGGAGATCCATCAAAGCAGCCAAACGAACTTATAAAAACAAAGTTGAAGAACACTTCAACAACAATAACCCAAGAAGCATGTGGCAGGGCATTAACAACATCACAGGCTTTAAAGGGAGTAAACCAGCTACTGTGAACATCGCCGCCTCTCTACCGGACGAGCTCAACAACTTTTATGCTCGGTTCGAGGCTGATAACACCGCCCACACAGAGAGCGCTGCCGCGGCTGCCGCAGAAGAGGTGAGTCCACTCACGCTTTCTGTCGCGGATGTAACCCGAGCCTTCAAACGGGTGAACATCCGTAAAGCTGTGGGCCCTGATGGCATACCAGGCCGTGTGCTCAAAGCATGCGCTTTCCAGCTAGCCGGGGTTTTTACAGATATTTTCAATCTGTCCCTCTCTCTGTCTGTGGTTCCCTCATGCTTCAAAAAATCCATCATTGTGCCCATACCTAAGAAAAACAAAATCACATGCTTGAATGACTGGAGGCCCATTGCTCTGACCCCCATCTTCAGCAAGTGTTTTGAGAAGCTTGTCAGAGACTACATCTGCTCTGTGCTGCCTGCTTCACTGGACCCACTACAATTTGCATACCGCAGTAACCGTTCCACAGACGATGCTATTGCCTTCACCATGCACACTGCTCTCTCCCACCTGGAAAATAAGAACACCTATGTGAGGATGCTGTTCGTGGATTATAGTTCGGCATTTAACACCATAGTGCCTGCCACACTGGTTGCGAAGCTCCAGACTCTGGGACTGAACAGATCTCTGTGCAGCTGGATCCTGGACTTCCTGACAGGCAGAAGTCAGGTGGTCAGAATGGGCAACAACACATCATCTCCCCTGATCCTCAACACTGGTGCACCGCAGGGCTGCGTCCTCAGCCCACTCCTGTACTCCCTGTACACACACGACTGTACAGCTACACACAGCTCCAATGTCATCGTCAAATTTGCTGATGACACAACGGTGATAGGCCTGATCACCGACAACGATGAGACGGCCTACAGAGAGGAGGTGAGTACCCTGACTAAATGGTGTCAGGAGAACCACCTCTCACTCAACATCGACAAGACCAAGGAGCTGGTGGTGGATTACAGGAGACAGAGCAGAGAACACACACCCATCACCATCGACAAGACACCTGTGGTGCGGGTGACCAGCTTTAAGTTCCTCGGCGTTCACATCACCGAGGATCTCACATGGTCTGCTCACACAGATGCAGTGCTGAAGAAGGCACATCAGCGTCTCTTCTTCCTGAGACGGCTGAGGAAGTTTGGAACGAGCCCCAGAATCCTCAGGTCCTTCTACATCTGCACTGTGGAGAGCATCCTGACCGGCTGTATCACCGCCTGGTTTGGAAACAGCACCGCTGGCAACCGCAGGGCTCTGCAAAGGGTCATGCGAACTGCCCGCCACATTGTTGGAGGTGAGCTTCCCTCCCTCCAGGATATCTACACCAGGCGGTGTACAAGGAAAGCCCGGAGGATTATCAAAGACTCCAGCCACCCGTCCCACAGACTGCTCTCTCTGCTGCCCTCAGGGCGACGTTTCCGCAGCATCCGATCCCGCACTAGCCGACTGAGGGACAGCTTTTTCCCTCAGGCTATCAGGCTAATGAACAGTCACAAATAACTCACCTACATCACACTCCCACTCACACAACATGCCATGCACTGCA
This sequence comes from Oxygymnocypris stewartii, assembly GCA_003573665.1. Lineage (NCBI taxonomy): Eukaryota > Metazoa > Chordata > Actinopteri > Cypriniformes > Cyprinidae > Oxygymnocypris > Oxygymnocypris stewartii. Next base: position 714,203 of record QVTF01019740.1, on the reverse strand, counting down.
CTTTAACACAGTTCAACTGGACTACACGCACACACTGCACTAACACAACCTATCTGCTATCACTGGACACCATACAATGCACATCCACGACACTGCATATGAATAATCTGTTGCACCTTTGCACATCTATCTGCTGCTCAACCAATCTGCTGTTAATTTATAATCTGTTGCACCTCACATTATTACTATGTATAGACCACATTATGTATAGATACTGTACATAATGTAGATGTGCCCATACGGTGTATAATGTGTCGTTGATAATTGAGTATGTCTTTATAGTACACTAAGCGTACTGAGTATATGTATGTGTATTTTGCACATTGTCTTCTGTACAGTCTGTAAATATGTACTGTCCATATGTAAATTGCTGTTGTTTTTTTGCACTGTCTGTCCATATGTAAATTGCTGTTGTTTTTTTTTGCACTGTCTGTCCATATGTAAATTGTCTGTTGTTTTTCTGCACTGTCTGGAGCACGCTCATAAGAATTTCACTCACCAAGGCACTTGTGCTGTGGTGATGTGACAATAAAAGTGATTTGATTTGATTTGATTTAGTTGTACCAGCACTGATGTTTTGCCAGAATCAGAATGAAAGCAAATATAATTTATTATATTAATGAGTGCTGTCTCTGTGCTGTGATGCGCTCCGAAACCAGATTGAAAATTGTCCAGGTATACAGTTTAAGTAGTTGTTCAGCTGATTAGAAACTACCTTTTCAATAATCTTACATATGAAAGGAAGATTTGATATTGGTCTATAGTTTTTTGTTTGTGTGAACAATGTTTATTTAGATGTAACAAAATATAAGAATGTAGTACAGCAATATTGTAGTTACATATTTTCATATAAAAAATTAATACATTTAAAAAAGGAACAGTTATTTCAAACAGTAACACAAGTTGTTCCAGACAGTAATACAATAGGAAGGAGAAGTTGAAAATCCAAAACATCCATAGAAGGCATACACCAAATCAATATTCAACAATGATTTAATTAAATAAATCTGGGAAAAAGGGGAGGGGGGCTCAAATGTCAAGTTATCTTGTCTTCTCCGGTCTCATTCAGTATGTCATTTTATATCAAATTCCAAATTTGATATAAAAGATATAAAGGGTGTACAAATTTTCTCAAAAGAAGAACATTTACCTTTTAACACAAAAGCTATATTTTCCATTGCTAAACAGAAGGACATGTCATTTCCAAAATAGATGGCCTTTCCACTTTCTTCCAGTATGGAGCTATCAGACGCTTTGCTTTGAAGTATTCTAGTATCAACAAGTTTACGAGTACTGCCATGGTGAACAATATTTTCAGGAATAATTCCCAAAATAAAAATGTCTGGTTTCATGGGTAGATTTATAGATGTAATCTGGAAAATAAATATAGCCACCTCTTTCCAAAACTTCTGCACCTTCAAGCAGTTCCACATGCAATGCAAAAGTGTACTTTTATCAACTGAGCATTTGATGCATGTGTCTGGAATATTCTGGTTAATTTTATTTAACCTAACTGAGTAATATACGTTCTCGTAATCCAGTTATACTGTATTCATTTGAGATTACTATTACATGTTTGTAGTTAAGCTTTCATACATATTTCTACCCAATTTAGATTATGATTAATTCTTTGGAGTAAGATTTTAACATTTTATAAAAAAAAATAGATATTAAACCTTTCAATTGGGCAGGTTTTGAGAACAGATCTTCAAGAAGTGTCTTAATAGGTTTTGTAAGCTTTGCCCTTGATAAGAAGAAATATAGCTCCTAAATTGAAGGAATTTAAAGAAATGCTTTTTGGGAATATCAAATTCCGCTACAATTTCCGCAAAGGACATTAGATAATGTTCCTTATAGAAATCCTACATTTTTGCAGCCCTGTGACGGCCCGAGCGTTGGCCGCACAAGAGTGGTAATGTGGAGGTAACCTCTCACACATGCATCTATTTGAATTAGGTTTATTCATTTAAGGTTAATCTTTATTTAAATTGCCTTTGTTGTTTGCATTCATTTTCGTTTCAGTTTATAATAATTACATGCCACAAACAATATTCATTAGTTCTTTATCGTTAGGGTTACATTTACAATCCATCTTATATACTTCGTTGCTGATTTGGAGTGCACACAAATTAGTTTCGTTGTATAGGTTACTTACATTTGTTTCTATTTTGAGTTTAAGTTTACCGGTGATGTATGGTGATCTTCAGACGTGGTTCGCTGCAGCTGCATCCTGGCGTGACAAAATTTAGAGTCCGGGCAGGAACAGAGAATTTAAGCATTAGGGGTTCTGCCCGGACATACCATTCACTCAGGTTGCCCGGGGGAAGGAGGAAAAGTTGATTTCTTTATCTATTGATTTATTTAGTTGTACATTCATGATATATAATTACACTTATATTTTATTTATCTTGATTTAATGTGTTTCTCTGTTTGATTTGATGTTGATTCATTTAACGTTATATGTTGAATGTAAAGTTTGTTGCTTTCCCTCTTAATTTGTAATGGGCACATCTTTCCCTTTATAAGCTGTTGCTTTGTTCGTTTGTGAGTTCAGTTTTAGTTATCTGTTTTCTGTCTGAATGACTTGATTTAATTTTCTTTTTTTTTTGCTGTTCTATCTTTTTGTATGATTTATGAGTTTATTTGTTTTTCATGGGTTCAAATAAAGACCCGTTTTCTATCGAAAAGCTTGTGTTCCTTTCTCCTGACTTCTCGGTCCCTCACAAGCCCTATCAAACCACATCTTAAATCCTGGGTCAGATCTGGCTGGTTTAAAATACTTGTTTCCCCATATTGGGGTAAAACATGATAAAGTATTTCAATTACCTAAATATTTATATACAACACACCCGACGTTAATTGTATTAACGAGGATAGGATTAAAAAATATGGTATCTTTGACTGTTCTGAAAGATATAATATCTGCTGAATAAAGGTAAAGTTTAAGGGGTAATTTTGACTTTATAAAGAAAGATTCAATGTCCAACCAAGATGTAGAAGATTCAGAAGAGATATAATATAAAGTAGATTGTAACTGTGCTGCCCAGTAGTACCACTGTAGATTTGGAAATTGGAGACCACCCCTATTATAAGGTAAGTATAATAATGATAGACAAACACAAGCTCATTTATTATTCCAGATAAAATAAGTGAATAGTCTCGAAGTGTTGTAAAAAGGAAGATGGAGGGCAGAGAGGAATATTTTGAAACCGATATAATAGTCGTGGGCAGTCGTGGCTCTAATGGCTCTAATGGATAGAGCGTTGGACTTGTAACCCGAGCTTGTGGGTTCGAATCTCGGCTCCTGTAGGAATTGTCCACGACTGAGGTGAGACCCTTGAGCAAGGCACCGAACCCCCAACTGCTCCCCGGGCGCCACAGCGTCGGCTGCCCACTGCTCCAAGTGTGTGTGCACTTAGATGGGTTAAATGCAGAGAACACATTTCACTGCTGGTTATACTCTGTATAATTGTGTATGTGACAAATAAAGCTAATCTGAGCTTAATAATTAATATTTTAGGTAGTAGCCTCATTTTTATTGTATTTACACAGCCAATTAGCGATATATGTACGTTTTTCCATCTTTCAATAAATTTAGAGATGGTGTTCAAAAGAGATTTGTAATTAACTGAAGATATTTGATCTATATTAGCGGTTATTTTAATTCCTAAATAAACAAAGGAATCTACCACATTAAATTGTTACAGCTGGTATTTGACTATCACCATTATTCAGTAAAAGTAAACATGATTTAGATTGGTTTATTTTATACCTAGAAAAGTTACCAAAGAGTGAAAGAAGTTGTATTAGAGAAGTAATGGAATGAGCCAGATTTGTCAATTACAAAATTACATTGTCTGCGTACACCGAAATGCGCAAATCTATTGTGTCTGATCTGATGCCTAGTATATTACTATGAGACCTTACTGCAGTGGCAAGTGGCTCGATTGCTAAGATAAATATTGGTCTATAGTTGCTCAACACAGTGTTATCAAGATTGTGCTTTTTCAGAAGGGGCTTAACAACTGCAGCTTTCAGGGAGTTTGGAAAAGTCCCAGAAAGAAGTGAGGCATTTCTAAGAGATCTGCTTCTAATCAGATAAGCACACTTTTGAAAGAAAAAAAATGTGGGAAGTGTATCAAGATAGCAGGTTGACGCTTTGAGGTGCTGTACTATTTTTTCAAAAATGTAGCTATCAATTGCTTCAAAAACATACATAGTCACTTCTTTTTGAAATAGCGGTCGAATCTGTGTGACCTCTGCATAACTTGATGATGTGCCAACCGCCTTTCTGATATTTTTGATCTTAGAAAAGGAAGCAAACTCATTGCATTTTCTGTCGGAAAGCATTTTACTGGGAATCTGACTTGGGGGGGGGGGGGGGGTTGTTTAAATGACTATTTATAAGGTTTTAGAAGATGGTCTGTCTTAGAGCTGTGCAATTAATCGCATGTGATTCTCATGAGCATCTCATCAGTAAAATTGGCTCCGTGATTGGTGGTAAATCTCCATCACCTTTTCTTCAAATGGTTTGGCAGTTAATACACAGAGCCCTAGTTCACTGAAAAGCTCGCCAATATCGTCTTCAATATTACAGATGAATCACATTCTATTATAAATGCGATATTGCATAGTTTGTCCGTTAAATACGGCTCTGTGTATTAACTGCCAATCCATTTGAAAAACAGGTGATGGAGATTTACCGCCAATCCGGCTTTTACTGACGAGATGCGCATGAGAATCACATGTGATTAATTGCACAGCCCTAGTCTGTCTAGCTGTGGCTAATTCCACATTGAAAGCATGAAGGCTGTCTTTATAGATGCTAAAGTGAATTTAGAGTTTTGTCTTCCGCCATATCCGCTCAGCATTTCTGCATTGTCTATTCATACTTTGAACTGCTGTAGATTTTCTCCAGGATGACTTTTGTCTGCAAGTCTTCTTGCTGACCTTTAACGGAACAATATCATCAATAATATTCTTAACTTTTGAGTTAAATTAATCCAGGAGAAAATCAACAGAGTCTGCAGAAATGCTTGATGTTAAAGATATAGCCTTCATAAATAGCGCACTAGTGTTCTCGTTTATGCATCTTTTTGTGAAAGAGACATATCTAGATTCAGTGGTAACAGAGATCAATATATCAAAGAAAATACTGAAGTGATCAGATAGTGCTACATCCTTAATAATAATGGATGAAATATTTAGACCTCTACTGATGAGTAAATCTAGAGTGTGTCCATAATTGTGTGTGGGTCCATGCACATGCTAAATCAGGCCAAACGTGTTTAAAATAGTTTTCTTTTCATTTCTTTTGTAGTTTTGATTTCTGCATTATCTATGTGAATATTAAAATTCCCTGCAATAGTATAACAGTCAAACTCTGAGGAAATCATTGATAACAGTTCTGTGAATTCTTCAATAAAGGCTGGAGAATATTTTGGAGGCCTGTAAATAATGATAAATAGAATGCGTGGAGCACCTTTCAGCACAATACCTAGGAATTCAAAAGACAAATATTGACCAAATTTCACTTGCTTGCATTGATATACATCTTTAAATCAAACAGCTCTCCTAACAGTCCTGCAGACACTTGTAAAATGTAATAGGAGGGGCTGTTCCATTGAGGACTGTTGCACTTTAACTGTCTTCTAGCCGTGTTTCATTTAGAAACATAAAATCCAGTTGTTAGTGGTTATTAAATAATTGATCAGAAATTATTTTTTTTTTAGTGAGCAAATGTTTAAAATTGCTAACTTGATGGAATTACATTTGGTCTCTACAGCAATCTTAGATTGAAACATTACAGGCCGCAGATTAGATGGATCAGCCATTAGGGTTGGGAATCAAAAATCGATTCCGATTCCAGAATCGGATACTTAAGGTCAGGAATCGGATACTTGTTGTCAAATTAAAATATCGATTCTGCCTATCGATTCCTATGAGCTTTTTTTTCTTCATCTGTGAGGACCGGTGTGACCAAGCGATCTGCCAGGACCTTGCTCGCTAATCTAAGCGCTCCAAAGTTTGGCTGCATTTGCGATCAGAAGCCAAAAAACTAAGTATAATATCTGTGATAGCTAAACATGTTGCAAGAGAGGTGTCACCACCACCAACATGGCATTAATGTAATAGATTGTTAAAGATCGCGAACATGGTTCAAACACCAACGTGATTCTATTCCTAAATTAAAATGATTTGTCGGTTTCATTCCTCAACCTTTGAGGTGTGCGATCACAATGTTGTGATCACTTGGTTCATCCGTGCAGCAGTGGCGGAGCCAGGGGGTGGCCGTGGCCACCACTGATCTAAACTTGGCCACCCTGCTCAAAACTGCAGTTGTTGTCCCCTTTTTCTTGACAAGAAAAGCCTTTATTAAGACGCGGAACCGGTGTGTTTTTTTGCATCCAAATCAAATGGGAGAATTTTCAGACACGCACTGCAGCTTTGCCTCAGCGCCAGGCGCGAGTCAAATTAGCGCGGAAAAGGTACACCAGCCAAATGAGCTTCAGTAGAACAATGAGATGCTGTTAGGCTGTATGTCAGTAAAACAATCTTTCCTGTCCTGTCAGCCGTCACTGTGCTCACGGCGCACGCTCTGATCGCGTCATTATAAATTAGCACACAAGAAACTTAATTTGAGTCTGTCGTCAGTTAAGTCATGAAATTACCAAAAAAAGGCGATTAAAGCTGCAAACTGTGCATGCATGTATGAATGCATTACATTTCAGAACGTCTCTCAAATGCATACTAAAATATAGGCTCTTGTGCGATTCCAGATCACAATAAGGTGCAAGCTGATATGTATTTTAATTTGTAATTTAATGCACAAGTAAATGTGAGCACAATGCATTTATACTAGAAAACATGCACTATTTTTTCATTCATTTTAAAAGTACAAAGGAAAATAAAACCATTTAAATGCATAAAACAACTAATTTTACAATCGGGCATTTATGTGCTGTTGTCTTCCGGCCTTTTTCACATTCTTATTATCACTAACTGCATGTCTCATCCATGAGTATGTAATGTTAGAGAACAAGTTTTTTGGGGTTTTGAGAGCCAGAACCAAACTGACAGAGAAATTAAACTATAGTGACCCCTTTATTAAAAAACTGGAGGTGAGGAATAAAACAAAAAGTTGTCATATTCACTCAGTTTTACTTGATATAATAATTTACAAATATCTAAATTACTCAGCTGTGTTTTAGGCACTAAAATTGTCTAGTACTTTATAGTCAATCACATTTTTATATAGAAATAATGTAGATTTCTGTGCCACCCCAGGCTGGTTGCTGGCCCCTCCCAGGCCACCCCTATGAACACATCCTGGCTCCGCCACTGACATGCAGCAAATGATCACATCAGTCAGTGTGATTTAAACATTTAAACCTGCATTCTCGCTGCCGCTGACCTAAAGAGAGTGTCTGTTAAAATGTATTTGTCTTTGAATCATACAAGAGATTCATTAAAGGATGCTCATCCAGTAATGAAACAAGTACATCTTGATTGAGTAATTCATAAATTACATGTGATGTTGTTTAGTTGTCTAATATTATTTTCAGAATCATGAGAGAACCACAACTTCCATTGAAAAAAAAAAAAAAAATGCAATTTATCCAGAATCATGCAGCTCTATTTTGCACACAAACAGCTCTTAAAGAGTCCAGTTTTCATGTAGCCTGTTGATTTTTTTCATGGTATTCAGCTCCAAACAATGGTTTGCTAAAAAGAGACACAGGATAAATGTTTGATATCATTATTTAATCACATTGGAATCGAAACTGGGAATCGAAAATAATCGAAATCGATAAAATTCAAACGATACCCAACACTATCAGCCATACGGCTTGAGAAGGCCTAAGACTTTCTATCACATGATGAAACAGAAATATAGGAGATTACATGCACACTGGGTTCCCGCTTGTTCTGTAAACATTTGTGAAGGTTGCTGCTAATATAGCGGGGACACGACACATATCACTGAGAGCTGTTATCAGTTGTTTTTGGTTCACCTACACCCAATGGAGGAGGGTTTGGGCCATGGCGTTGTGACAGCGGTCGGAGAGCTCTCTCAGGAGGAGGAGGGAGAGCTGGGCCTGCAGTTTTCGGCAAGAGTTGCAGGCCGCCACTTTTTAGTTGATATCTGGGGGCTTGCAGCGAAAGAGTGTGAGAATTTGGTCCCAGCATACACCAGTTCCTCCATTTTCTGTGAGAAGCTTAGAAGTAGAGATGTTGAAAGGAGAGAGGTAGTGTGTCTGGTGAGCGGGGCTCTGGCATTGGTGTTTCCGGTGGCTGTGATATGTTGTCCTGTCTTCCCTGGCTATTTACTAGAAAGTCGTCCTTGGGTGCTGAGTCTTAGGGTGAATCCCAATTCTCTGTTTTACCCCTTCCCCTTACCCCTTCCCCTTAGTTTTGCGCGTTCACATGAGAGTAAGGGCTGTCCCAATTCTTGTTTTGATCGAGGGGTATGGCTAAGGGGAAGGGGTAGATACCCCTTAAAACCAAGCATTTTCGCGAGCTTACTTGAAACCAAGGGGCACCCAGAATACACTGCGCCCAGATCATTTAGAGAGTCCCATAAATGTAAGTATTTTCGGCTTAAATAATTGATTAACAAATTATGACAGTCTTGTTTTGTGCACTACACATTCCTGTACATATATATTTGCAACCATGTTCTTAATTGAAACGTTTTTAAAAATCGCTATTTTTCCTGACTAGAGAATACATCACTAAAACCCACGCAATCAACATACACACACTTGTAGACGGCAAGTTTGTGATCAACACTTGACGCCTCTGGTGATGCAGCAACCAGCTAGTGATGATGTATGATGACGTAACCGTAACCAAGTGGCGTTTCATTTCATAGGGGTATGTTTTCACCCCTAGCGCTTACCACTCGGTTTCGAGGGACAAGGACTAGGGGTAAGACGAAGGGGAAGGGGTAAGATAGAGAAATGGGATTCACCCTTAGAGCTGTTGTAGTACATCACGATCTGTCTGTGATGAGCTCTGTGGGTAGGGCTTAGCCGGTATGTTTATAAGTATTGTCATAGCCGTAGCTGGGGTAGAGGATGCTACGGCAGCAATACGACAAGTTTTCCCATTTACAAAGAATGGAGAGATCTGTAATTTTCATTGTCGGTACACCTCAACTGTGAGAGTAAAAATCCAGAAAATCACATTGTAGGATTTTTTAAATAATTAACTTTCATTTTATTGCACGAAATAAGTATTTGATCACCTACCAACCAGCAAGAATTCTGGCTCTCACAGACCTGTTAGTGTGTCTTTAAGAAGCTCTCCTATCCTCCACTCATTACCTGTATTAATTGCACCTGTTTGAACTCGTTACCTGTATAAAAGACACCTGTTCACACACTCAATCAATCAGACTCCAACCTCTCGCAAAAGCTCCACTGTGGCGCTGCTATGTTCAGTCGCCGTTCAGGTAGCTCCGATAAGATTGTGCTTTTATCTACTTTGTTACATATTTTTACTTTCTCTTTTTACACGCATAACATCTGCACTGATTATTTATGACAAAAGAAAACTTTTGGACATTGGACACTGCTACACAAACCTGCTTCAGGACACTTTATCCACGAATCCAACGTGACCATTTGAGATTCTTCGGAACACCGCAGAGAACAAATGCCACCTGCATAATCCCAGGAGGCGAAAGAAACACCACAGGAAAGCGCTGGAATCCACAACAGACTGAGGGAAAGGGCTCACAGTCCACCTCTACCGAGTATTCTGCTCGCTAATGTCCAATCCTTGGAGAATAAGATGGAAGATCTTAGAGCCAGGATAAGTTTCCAACGGGACATAAGGGACTGTAACATCCTTTGTTTGACTGAAACATGGCTCACGCCCTCAGTCCCAGACACCGCTGTAAAAAAAAGCAAAAGTGGTGGAGTGTGTTTCATGATCAACAAGAAATGTTGTGACCCCAGGAGCATCTTCATTCTGTCGCGTTCCTGCTCGCCTCATCTGGAACATCTCTCCATTATCTGCCACCCATTCTATTTTTCCCGGGAGTATTCATCGATCATTGTTACTGCTGTTTACATTCCACCACAGGCGGACACTAGCTTGGCTTTGTCCAAACTCCACGATGTGCTCAGTGGATACATTAACAAACACCCTGACTAGGGGTCGACCGATTATCGGCGTCGATATTAATAATTTTTACGATTATCGATATCGGCCATTTTCAAAACAGATTTGCCGATAATTTTTTTTTTTTTATATATATATTTTTTTTTATTATGCAAACAAACATACTATTTACAGGTGACATTATTTATTGATGAATAAATAATACAGATGAAATTATTTAATTTTTAAATGCGCTATTTGGCTCGATGTAGCCTGTCTGAGCTCAACACTCTAGAGCAATCTCCGCCCACCGCTCATCTGATATGTAGAGAGTCACGAGTCCGACCAATCAACGAGGAAAACTGAAGGCGGTCTCACACTGAAAGCACTTGCTAACTGGAGCTGCCTCAGTGATCACGCATCAGTTATCTCTCAAAGGTAAGGCAGCAGCAGACGTTGCAATAAATCACAATCCACTATGATGTCCGCGATGCGGAAAATGCGGGCGGAATCGCGGAATGCAGTCATATAATGGAATTTACCGTATAACGCGGAATGTCATGGAATGTGTCGAAGTTTGGATTAATTAATCAAAAGTAGGTCAGTACACTTAAATCGACTCGCGCTATGGACTAGTATCTATAAATATTAAGCCGCAAAAACACTATTTAAATATGAATCCTGCATGTTCTGCATCTCTGTTAATGAATGACATAGACGTGCGGTTTCATTTACTGCAATAACGTGTGATGCTCGCGGTGTTTTCAGCATCTGCCGTCTCACTAAATGAGGACATAAATACATGAACAACATCCCCAGAACTGCTCGGAGAGTCACTTCATGAGCATTTGACCGTTTCATTTGAGTAAAACGATCGTCATATCATATATACATAGGCTACAGAAACTTAAAAGGTCCTCATGGCAACCTGACAAAATATAAGTTCGGTTTAGCCGAATATATTACTGTGGTGCAGTAGAATACACGTAATACAACTACAACAATTATTACAACATTTGTTGAGAATAATCACACAATACGCTAAATACGTTTACTTTAAATTTTACAAAATGTTTACAGAATGCTTCTGGGTGATCCCTGCACTTATGTTATTATTAATATTACTGTTTATTTAATGTTGTTATTAACAGTTTTCAGAATTAAAGACATGTTTAAAAGCATTTAAAGAACGTTTTTTGTCAGAGCTCTTGTTATTATTAATTTTGGCATTCATTTTTACACCAGACACGTATATCGGTTCAAAATATCGGTTATCGGTCTACTTGATCTGTAATAATCGGTATTGGCCCTGAAAAACACATATCGGTTGACCCCTAACCCTGACGCTGCCTCTATCATTGCGGGGGACTTTAACAAAGCCAACCTCAGGCAGGTCATGCCGAACTTTCACCAACATTTATCCTGTCCAACTGGAGGACCGAATACACTGGATCATTGATACACTCAGTTTAAGAATGCCTACAAAGCCCGCTCACTACCGGCTTTTGGCAAATCGGACCATGCTGCCATTTTCCTTAAACCAGAATATAAACAAAGGCTCGTTCAGGAACCCCCAGTGGAGAGAGAAGTGACGCGCTGGTCCTCCCACTCTGAAGCTATGCTACAGTCTACTCTTGATGACGTCGACTGGGACATATTCCGGGTGAGTTCATCTGACGTCAACGAGTTCACGGATGTAGCATTAAGCTTTGTCAACACGCTAACCGAGCAAGCCACTGAAACTGTAACTATAAGGACATTCTCCAATCAGAAACCGTGGGTGGACAGATCAATCCGTGATTGGATTAACCATCGCACTGCCCCATACAATGCCAGTCTTCTGTCGGGTAACATGACCGAGTACAAAGCATCGTGCTAAGGTCTCCGACATGCAGTAAGACCCGCTAAACTCCAATACAGGGAGAGAATTGAGTCTCATTTTCAGCTCAATGACTCTCGACGCATGTGGCAGGGACTGAAGACCATCTGTTCCTCTGGAAAAAAATCCTCCGCAGATGTGAGAGCAGATCTGTTGCTGGCCGAAGAGTTAAACACCTTCTACGGCCGCTTTGAATGCAATGGTGGCAGCGTGACTCTGCCGATCAGCGCGTCAGGAAGCAGCAGCTAGAGCAGCGATGATCATGTCATCACCGTGTCGGAGGACGAAATTCGGAGGGAACTAAAGAGAGTGAACGTCAGGAAAGCAGCCGGACCTGATGGGACTACTGGCCGTGTTCTGAGAGCCTGCGCTGATCAGCTTGCTGGTTTGTTTACATCCATCTTTAATGAGTCCATTGCTACCTCTGTGGTTCCCACCTCCTTTAAAAAATCTGTCATCGTCCCTGTGCCTAAGAACGTAAACCCTCTTGCCTGAATGACTATCGTCCAGTTGCCCTCACATCAATAGTCATGAAGGTTTTTGAGAGACTTTTAAAGAACCACATTTGCTCCTCCATCCCTGTTACTTTGGACCCTCTTCAGTTTGCCTATCGCCCAAATAGGTCTACTGACGATGCCATCTCTCAGGTCCTGCACTCTTCCCTTACACACATTGACAGCAAAAATGGCAACTATATAAGTTTGCTTTTCATTGACTATAGCTCAGCTTTCAATACTATAGTCCCCATCAAGCTAGCTGTTAAAGTCACAGACCTCGGCCTAAACAATTCACTCTGTGACTGGATTCAAGATTTCCTCACCGGCAGACCTCAAGTAGTGAAAATGGGCCAGTTCACCTCCAACTCCATCACCCTGAACATAGGAGCACAACAGGGTTCAGTCCTGAGTCTCCTGCTCTACTCTCTCTATACACACGACTGTGTGTCCTCTTACAGCTCCACTTCTATTGTTAAATTTGCTGATGATACTGTGGTTCTGGGCCTCATTTCCAACAATGATGAGACCGCATACTTGGATGAGGTAGAGAGACTTACATCATGGTGCCAGGACAACTGTCTCTCTCTGAACGTGAGCAAAACTAAAGAGCTGATTGTGGACTTCAGGAAGAGACCGCAGCGGCCCTACACTCCTCTTATGATCAGTGGGACCCCTGTGGAGAGGGTGAGCAGCTTCAAGTACCTTGGTGTAATCATCTCAGAGGACCTGACTTGGACTGCACACATTCAGACTCGGGTCAAGAAAGCCAGGCAAAGACTGTGCCATCTGCGACAGCTGAGGAAATTCATGGTCTCACCAGCAATCCTGAAAACTTTCTATTCAGGGGCCATAGAAAGTGTATTGACTCAGTGCATCTCAGTGTGGTATGGAAACGCCTCAAATCAGGACTGCAAAGCTCTGCAGAGAGTTGTGCGCTTAGCTGAGCGCATCTCAGGGTCTGCTCTCCCCTCTCTGCAGAACATCTACCTCAAAACTCAAAATAAACCTAAAAATAAAAAAACCTTGAACCTTGAGCCACTATGGGCAAGACCAAAGAGCTGTATAAGGACACTAGGGACACAATTGTAGACCTGCACAAGGCTGGGATGGGTTACAGGACAATAGGCAAACAGCTTGGTGAGAAGGCAACAACTGTTGGCGCAATTATTAGAAAATGGAAGAAATTCAAGATGACTGTCAATCTCCCTCGGACTGGGGCTCCATGCAAGATCTCGCTTCGTGGAGTATCAATGATCCCGAGAAAGGTGAGGGATCAGACTAGAACTACACAGGAGGACCTGGTCAATGAACTGAAGAGAGCTGGGACCACAGTCTCAATGTTTACCATTAGTAACACACTACACCATCATGGATTAAAATCCTGCAGCGCGCGCAAGGTCCCCCTGCTCAAGCCAGCACATGTCCAGGCCCGTCTGAAGTTTGCCAAAGACAATCTGGATAATCCAGAGGAGGCATGGGAGAAGGTCATGTGGTCAGATGAGACCAAAATATAACTTTTTGGTATAAACTCCACTCGCCATGTTTGGAGGAAGAAGGATGAGTACAATTTCAAAAACACCATCCCAACCGTGAAGCATGGGGGTGAAAACGTCATGCTTTGGGGGTCCTTTTCTGCAAAGGGGACAGGACGGCTGCACCGTATTGAGGGGAGGATGGATGGGGCAATGTATCGCAAGATTTTGGCCAACAACCTCTTTCCCTCAGTAAGAGCATTGAAGATCGGTCGTGGCTGGGTCTTCTAATTGCCACTATTTGCAACATGTAGCCTAGTATACATAGCAGAAAACCATGCTATTTTAACAGTGTAAATAGGTATTTGCACAGTGTAAATAACTGCTATAGCTATTTGACAGAACTATGTCCAATTTACTGTCACTCCCATATATACTGTATTAGAAACACCCTCACATAAGCGTTAGCAAGTTTTTTTTTGTATTCTGATTCAAAGGTCAAATAATACAGAGTACAGTGTTGTAAATGTACATGCATATTTTTAGGCAGCAGCTATTTGCACATAGTGTAAATAGATGCTATTTATACTATGTGCAAATGACTATTTACACTGTTTCCTTAATTTCTATTGAAAATAAATGCCTTTACGATGCGATACGATATTTGAAAAGGGAGAAAAAAAAGTTTGCCAAAAAGGGTCTTGAACCCGGGTCGACCGTGTTAAAAGATATACTGGCGCGCGATTTACCATCTGCGCCACTGGAGTTAGTATATTATGTCGACTCTGCTGTTGTATCTGTAATCCCTCCTGTACATCTTGATTGACAGCTATATCGTCCAGTCAGTGGTGAGTCATCTATTCCCAAACCAATGGCGCTGCCTCAAACTATACCTACTTTTTCCGGTTTGTCTGATTTGTCGTTGTGTTTTCTGACTTGTTGTTTTGTTCAGATTTGTCGTTTTTTTTTAGATTTGCATTTGCGTTTGTAATTTGTTATTTTGTTTTCAGAATTGTGATTTGTTTTACACTTCTCGGCCACCGTAGTTTTGAGAGCCAGAACCAAACTGACAGAGCAATTAAGCTATAGTGAGCCCCTTTATTAAATACCTGGAAGTGAGGAATAATTAAAAAAAAGTCATTATTCTCTCAGTATTACTTGATATAATAATTCACAAATATCTAAATTACAATTAAGTAGAAACTCATTGTATTCAGCTGTGTTTTAGGCACTAAAATGGTCTAGTACTTTATAGTCAACCACATTTTTATACTGAAATAATGAAGATTTTTGTGCCACCCCTATGAAAACATCTTAGCTCCACCACTGACTGCTCCTGAAGCTTAACTTTTAGACGCTGCAGGCAACTGTCATATAGATTAGTCTGTTTGTTGCTAGCTAAATTTATGATTGCTGACACCTCTGCCATCAGAGTGCAAAGTACCTCATGGGTCAAGTGAGCATGTTTCTTCTGCAACAGCATACCATCTAGAATTCTACGGGTTACGCCGATCATGTGTTCCCATGCTCCACCCATGTGGGATGCGTGTGGTGGATTGAATTCCCATGTGCAGCTATTCTCTTGGAGGTATTTCAGAAGACTAGTCTGTTTTTCTTTTGCTGGTTGCATGCCTAGTTCTTGACTTGCTCCGATGAAGTTGGTTCCTCTGTCTGATCTGAGCTGTTTTGCTGGTCCTCTCACAGCAAAAAAACCTTTGCAGAGCATTGATGCAACAGGCAGTGTTCATAGACTCTATGACTTCTATGTGTACTGCTCGTGTACTCATACATGTGAAGAGTATAGCCCACCTTTTGTTTTCAGCTACACCGCCTCTAGTGCGCCGAGTGACCACTGTCCATGGACCAAAAACATCCAACCCCACGTACGTAAATGGAGGGGATGTACTGAGGCGCTCAGGAGGAAGATCTGCCATCTTTTGAACTTCTTGCTTTTCTCTGAGTCTGCGGCATGTCACACAACAGTGAAGGATAGAGTTTATCAGTCTTTTCCCCCCTACAATCCACAAGCCAGCCAGTCGGATTGCTCCTTTTGTGAACTGTCTCCATTGATGGTGCACTTTAGAGTGGTAGTAACTCACCAACAGTTTAGCAACATGACTTTGCTTTGGGAGGATGACTGGATTCTTTACCTCTGACTCGATTGAAGCATGTTTCAACCCTCAAGAGACCATCATCGATGTAGGGGTCGAGATTCCACAGTGCACTTGAATGTGGAACTTGTTAGTTTCTCTGCAAAGCAGCATACTCCTCTGGATATAGTTATTTCTGGGCGTGTAAAAGTATTAGTCTCTTTGCTGCTGTCTGCTTTTCAGGTGTAATTATTTTGCTGCACTGATACCATCCTTTGCATGTACTGATGGACGTGTGAGAACGTGCTTGATGAATCAGAAAAGAAACCGCTCTTAGCAAAGATTCCCAGGTAGAAAAGCGTTGAAACCGTTCTGAAAAGAGGCTTCTTTCAGCTCGAGTAGCGAAGCTGGTTACACAAGGTCTGACTTCTGCGTCTGTCTCAGGATTAACCATTTTGAAGGACTCACACTGTTGCTCTTGGGGCGACTGGTAGAGGAAGCTGGGTCCTGTGAACCATATGGTGTCATTCAGCTGTGACGCAACCACAGATCTTGTTGCCAGGTTAGCTGGATTCTGAACCGTAGGCACCTAACTCCAATGGTCTGGAGAATTCGACTGACGTATCCACTGAACACGGTTGTGCACATAAACAAAGAAGCGTCTGGACTGATTGTATATATACCCTAGGACCACTTTGCTGTCACAATAGAATTTCACTGCATTCGGCTTGTGGTCTAGCTCATCCAGAATGTGTTCAGCCCTCTCTACAGCCAGCCTTGCACCGCACAGCTCCAGGCGAGGGATAGAAGGCTCAGGACGAGGTGACCGCTTTTCTTTGCCCAGCACAAATCCCACTTTGACCTCACCTTCATCAGTCAGAGCTCTGAGGTAAGCCACTGCCCCTATGGCCCAGCTCGAGGCATCTGAAAAGACACAACTCCATGTATGAAGTGTTTGAAAGTGAATGGTGTAGGTATGTGTGTGTGATGTGAAGGTTTCTTAGCTTTTGAAGTGAGGTTTTCCATTCCTCCCACATATTTTTCTTCTCGTCAGGAAGTACCGTGTCCCAATCATGTACCTCTTTGGTCAGCTCACGTACCAACGCTCTGCCCCAGATTGTCACTGGTGCCACAAAGCCCAAAGGGTCGAAGAGGCTATTCACGACAGAGAGCACTCCGCGATGAGTGTAGGGCTGGTCATTTGCTGCGACTTTGAAGGTGAAAGTATCTGTTTTTATGTCCCAGTACAAATCCAAACTTCTTTGTACAGGCCAACTCTCATTTCCAAAATTCAGATCTTGGAGACCGGAAGCAAGATCTTCCGGTGGGAAAGCTTGCATGACTTTGACACTGTTTGAGGCTATCTTGTGGAGCTTAATATTTGACTTGGAAAGTGATTCTTGAGTGCACTTGAGCAGGTCGATCGATTCGGCTTCTGTGGGAAAGGACATGAGGCCGTCGTCCACATAGAAGTGCCTGTTAACAAAGTGTGAAGTGTCAGTTCCATACTCTTGTTCACCTCGCTGTGCAGCTAACCGTTGACCATATATAGCCACTGATGGAGAAGGACTGTTTCCAAAAACATGTACCCTCATACGGTAGTCTAGCACCTCCTTGCTCAAGTTGCTGTCTCTGTACCAGAGGGATATCAAATAGTTTCTGTGGTCCTCTTTCACCAGGAAACCATAGAACATCTGTTGGATGTCTGCCATAACTGCAGTGCGATTCTTTCCTGAACCGTAGCAGCACACCTAACAACGAGTTGTTTAAGTCAGGGCCTGAGAGGAGCACGTTGTTCAAAGAAATGCCTTGGTGTTGCGTACTGGAATCAAACACCACCCGTTTTTGTGGATGATACACTCCGAAGATGGGTAAGTACCAACATTCTTCATCCTCATGGATAGGTGGTGCTCTTTCTGCATGGTGGTTCTGAAAGAGTTTCTTCATGAAAGCAGAAAACTGTTCCTTCATCTCAGGGTTTCTACTCAGCGTGCGACGCAAAGAATTAAGGCGAGACAAAGCTTGTTCTCGATTATTTGGGAGTGATGGTCTGAGTGACCTGAATGGCAAAGGAGCGACCCAGTTTTTCTGTTCGTCTTGATGGAACTCTGCTTACATGATCTTCAAGAAGGTCTTATCCTCGAAGGACTTGGCAGGTTTGTTATCATTTTTAGTTCTGTCAAATACCTTGAGCCCAAGTTCGTATTCTGATTGCACACCATGAGTAGCATGATTGAACGCATGAGGAAAAACGACAGACTTATGCTCCCCGCCATGGCACAATTTCTCTTTCACTTTTATGTGGCTCTGGCATGGAGTGAGAAGTGATGGGCGGCCATTGTCCAGGATGCTAGTTTTAAAGACACTCACCATCGGCTTATGGGCTCTGTCAATGCAGACATCACCTACTATCACCCAGCCTAAGTCTAACCTTTGTGCAAAATTTGCAGTGTGAGGCCCGTTGATTTGTTGTCTCGCTTTGTGTACACGGATCATGTCTCTTCCCAGCAATACTAAGATCTGAGCATCAGGATCTAGCTTTGGGATAAACTGTGCCACAGATTTCAAGTGTGGATGAGCAAGAGCGACTTCTGGAGTGGGTATTTCAGATATGTTGCTCATTATTTCATTACACTCAATCAAGACATGTCTTCCCATCCAGGGTCTCTACTTGGAAGCCAACCGCTTTCCTTTCAGATGTTTCCATGGAACCAGCGCATGTCCTCAAAAAATACGGAGAGGGGTTATTTTGGATCCCGAAGAGTCGAAAGAATTCTCTTTTGGCTAATGAGTGGTTGCTCTGATCATCAGTTATGGCATACATCCTGATAAGCTCGTTCCCGTTGTTCTCAAGGAAAGACACGCACCAAGCTCATTTTTGCACAGGATCGCATTGGAGCACCTTCTCCACAAACTTCTGTACACTTTGAGGTTACCTCAGGGGTAGTGACATCCTGTGACAGGTCTGTGTCTGGTTCTTGCATCGGAGGTGTGAAGAGAGGCGGAGCTGTCTGGATGCATGACTGTGCAATGTCTATCAGAATCACACTCAGCACATTTGAGGATTGCAAGACATTCTCTGGCTACATGATTCTGAGAGCAACACCTGAAACACCTCTTATGTTCTTTCAGGAGGTTCTTGTGTTCTACCAACAACTTTTTCCTTAAGGCTCTACATTTCAACAGGGGATGTGATTTGTTGTGAATAGGGCAGTAATTCGTCAAGTCTCTCTTAACGGTCTCTTTCAAGCTCGTTAAAACAGACTCATGATTTTTGGACACATCTGTCTTATGCACCAACACAGGAACTCTGCTAGCACCATGTTTATAGAGGGGTCTTTCAAATCGGACAACTGTGTGGCTACTGTTTGAAAGCTTGAAACTAGGATTATTCCTTGCTTTAGCTTCACTGCAAATGAAATGAGTAAAGAACGTGAATGGAGGAAAACTGACCTTATTTTCTTCCTTGAAGCGTGAGCCAGCGAACAGCCATTTCTCCTGCAGACTCGCTGGTAACTTCTCCACTATAGGATTAATAACTCGAGGGGTATTAAGGTAAGCTAATCCAGGTAAGTATGCATCTCCTTTTGCTGCAAGTATCTCCATGAGCATGTCTGCAAGCTCTCTGAGTTTCACATTGTCCTTTGGAGATAGACGTGGAAAGTTATCCAGGCGCATAAATAAGGCACTTTCAATCACTTATGGGGTGGCATAGCATTCCTGAAGTCTCATCCTCGACGTCTGGAGAGCAGCTTGCGGATTAGTGACATACACTGCTCGAATCCTCCTAACATGATCTGACGATTCCTTCCTCAGCCACTTAACTAACAAATCTAACTCATCACTAGCTGAGAGCTGTAAGTCTTGTGTGGCGTTAATAAGTGAAGACTCCCAGGCTCTGAAGTTTTCTGGATTATCGTCAAACTTTGTAAGCCCTGTGGTGACTATCTTGTGCTCTGTAGACGTTCACTATTGCATAATCTGCTCCGCTTCTGAATTGTATTTGTGTCGCCATCATATGCAGCATTCATTCTCTGAGACTTATCGATCAAATGTGGAGTTAATTCTTGTGCACAGGTTGATGAAGAGAAATTCAGAGGTAGTGTAGAAAAGTCAGAGCTCATCTGAGTATGCTGTTTTACATATTCCTCCATTCTCATTGAAATCACATGTGGTGAAAGTGTGCTTATTTCACTGCAATTGTCATCACGTTCCATTGCTGCCGCCTCTAACACTTCCGCTTCTGCCAGAGCAGCTGCAGCTTCCTTTTCTAATTCCAATGCTTCCAGATTTGCTTCTACCTTAACTCTCTCCTGTTCCAGCCTTGCTTTCTCCTTTTTCATTTCAAGCTGTCTCTTTGCAAACGCCATCTTGGCATGTGCAGCTTCTGCTGAAGCTCTAGCTTTTGCAGCAGCACTAGCAACTGAAGACTTGGAGGAAGATAATGAGCGCTTAGAACTGACCTCTGAAGGAACCTTTTCTTTCCCTCTGCTCCCTTCAGTTTGCATGTTTGCTTCTGAGCGTTCCTCTTGCCCCTGCTGATCCATGACTTTTTACTGTACTGTTCTCTTTATACGTTTTGCTTTCCTAGCGTGTAATATAAATAAACAGCAAGCCAAACTCTGTTCATGAGCCAGCATATGAGCACCTTGCTCCTTTAATAGTCCAAAGTGTGGTTTACACAATCAAACTCTGCGGCCATTGAACCGAGTAAAAAGTCAATGCTTTCGCTAGGGTTTAGAAGGAGTAATTTAAATGCGGCACAAACATGTCAAGGCTTGCTGCTTCACGAGTTCACTACTTCCTGTTACCAAATGTGCGTTGCTCGCAGAAACACGTCAAAATAAGAGTCCTCACATATGAACCTACAAAATAGCGGCAGGCACAATAAAACTTACATAGAACATTAAAGTATCACATAAATATAATATTGATAAATGCAAATGTCCATCATAAATTGTACACCGCTTCTAACAGAGGCAGAACAAGTTTTATTTGTGGGGTCTGTTTTAATAACAATGATAAAATAAAAAATAGCTAAATTAACAATTATATAGTAATTATTTTAAAGAAAAGAATAGGAAGAAAATATGCGACGTTGTTTCATGATTTTGCTTTGGAATCTTCAGAAAACTTGAACTCAATATTTATCAGAATCAACTCTGCTGACTCTATCGCCTTCAAACTCATTGTTTGCTCAGTAATTTTTTGTCCGATTTCAACAAATCATATATAATTTTTAAGGTATTTTAATGGAGAATGTGAAAACAAAAATAAATAATTTGGGAAAATTTGCTCATTAACGACTCCTTTGCCAGCACCGGCTCCCTTTCTAATCACTAAAAGGCTGTCATTAATTTTAGTTCATCGCAATCTCACAAACTTACGTTATAATTAATGAAGTTCTCTACACTTCACAATGAATCTCTTACATCACTTCTACACGTAATGAGGTTATTTGTATGCCTGAACACCTGAACAAAAACTGTGGCAATTTAAGTGGTAAGTGGATTCTATTTTAAACGCCTCTGATTTACTGTTAGGCTCAATAAATCAACAGATATGTCAGAAATTGGATACAATGCTCAACACAGAAAAACACGTTGAAACAGAAACCAATCTCCAGAGCCCAAACCCTAACATGCTGGATAGTTTACCAAATCTGCAATAAAATGCCATTATTACAGCTTTAACTGGGGTGCTTAGCACCCATGTAGAACCAGGCCTGTTGTCGATCAGTGACAGAGCAGACTAAGAATGGAGCAAAATGTAGATGCGCTGTCTTTGAAGGACGTTCAACTCTTATTTTTCTCTGCGACACTTTCACAGAAAAATTGCTAATTAATTTAGTATTTTGACAAGACTAATAAAATAACTAATAGGCTATTTTTGTACAACCTACATTTTAATTTTCTCTGTGACAATTTTTTTCCCCCTAAAATGTTAAGCGAATTTTGTGTCTTAAGATTCATATAAATGAATTCATATAAATTAAAATCAAGTCAATAAATTCAAGACTCTTGACAAGATGAATAATAACAAATACAATTTTGTGCACTCTACACATTTATTTATTAGCCTATCTCTCTTTTTTTCAGTAGAGGAAATTTAAATGTGAGATTTAGAAATGAGATCTAAATTTCGCGGGAATGGTCAGGTCGGGAAGAAAATTATTCAAAGCGGACAGCGGGTGAAAAAACAGTGAATATACAGGTGCATCTCAATAAATTAGAATGTCGTGGAAAAGTTCATTAATTTCAGTAATTCAATGCACACTAGAGGGTGACACGGGAGTGAATTCTCAAACCTCTCCCGTCCCACTCCCACAAAAATTAATCTCTTCCCGTCCCAATCCCACGACAAAACTGGGGGAAAATCCCGTCCCGTTCCACTCCCGGAAGAATGACTCCCATTCCCTCCCACTTCCGTGTTTTTTTTTGTTTTTTTTGCCGAAATCTGTCAGTTACAGTAAAAATATAGTACAGATCACAGCGTGCCCACCTTATTAGTTGAATAAAAACCCAAAATGTAGTTTTTTGTTATTATATTGAACTGAAAGCCATCTTATGCACAGTGTTGCACAGATAACATTTAATGTAAATCATCCATGCTAACACACACGTCTTCTATTGTTTTTTATTTATTTTTTATACATTTCACTCTCTATATGTAACGGATGTATGCCAGTAAGGGCTGTGTGTAAACCTCACTCCCCTGACCTCAAAAAGAGGCACTCTAGCAACTGTAACCTTTGGCGTTCCTTGTTAGAGCGCCCACCTCCCGTGTCGGAATCCCGGGTTCGAGACCCGCTCGGAGCAAGAACGAGTTGTGGTGGTCTGGACCCGGGAGGGGGTGTTACATATAGATATATTTTTCAAAGACGGAGTTTCGAAGTTTCTCGCTCAAGTTCACATGAGACCTAAAGCGCATCCTGTTTGCTTAAAAGCGCAACGTTTCGTTGTTATTCTGAGTGCACACAAATAAACGTAGAGTCTTTACAGATTCGAAAGATGTATTAGGCTACTTTTATCTGTATGACCAAAAATTACGGAGATTTTAAGAGCAAGTGAGTGCACCGGAGCCTGTCCTGCAGCAAACGCGCTTCCACTCTCCACACAAACACTTCAATAGCGCACATTTCTCTAGGTTAACATCATATTGAGCGGCCATGTAAAGTTGCTATTACATACATCTTTCAGATGAAAAGCCATATTTGAGGTTGATGAATAAATGATAGGTGAGCGTTTGGATGTCCTGCCCGAGTGTATTACCACATAGACCAGCCGTTAACAATCTGTCCATCATGGACTGCGTCATTCACTTAACCAGCCACACCAAAGCAAACAGGAAGAGAGCATAAAGAGACAGGGCAATTAGAATTGAGTTCAGAATTAAAATATACAGTTTATAGTTTATTTATATAAAAGGTATATTTGTGTGTAAAGTTGGGTATCATTACTATTCCCGGTCCCGCCCACTCCCGATTAAATTTTTTCCTCTCCCGTCCCAATCACGTGATTCGTAGCGATTTTGTTTCCCATCCCGCGGGATTCCCGAAAAAATGTCAGCCTCTAATGCAGGGCTCTAGAGTGCGACCTAATTTCTCAAGGGTGCGACTAAAAAAAACTTTGGTCGCACTGGTGCGTCCAGCCATTCGAGAGAAAAAAAAACAAAAGTCTCCGCGACTTAGAAAGTCTCTCTGCTGTTCGACAACAGACACGTTAGTCTCATATCGTGGTCTAAACCAATCAGAGATAGTGAAGGGCGGACCCCCCCTCTGATTGGCCGTGGTCCAGATATTCCTGTATGTGTGTGTGTGTGTGTGTGTGTGTGTGTGTGTGTGTGTGTGTGCGTTTGAAGATGCGTGTGCTGCTGCTGTCAGACAGAGAGAGAGGTGAGTAGTAGAGATGCACGCAGCTCTTTCTCTGAATCTGCTCTGTTCAGTGAAGGTCTGACAGTCCCTCCAGGATTCTGCGATCGCTGAATATATCGCAAAATCAAGCAAACTCCGCTATTTTCCAAATTGCCGCAGATTTTGCGCTTAGACGTCTTGTGACGTCATCGCAATGCGCATTCAGTCAAAGAAAGGTTGTTTCTCAGTTCCAAAAATGGAATGAACAGCTTTGCGTTCTCTTCATGCCCGATTTACAAGAGCTACATCGGACAAACGAACCGAAAGCGGAACGAATCCGCGCTACTCGTTTGGGCCATACAGCGCAGACCATTTATCTGCTCGGACCGGAGCCGCGGGCTGCTCTCGATCACGCGACGCCGTTATACACCGCAACGGGAGATACAGTGAAGAAAGAAGAATCAATAACATCTCTGTCAGATCTTGTGAGAAGCATTCAAATTCGGCACAGAATTATGTTAAAGCTACAGACATCAGAACAAACGCCACTGATGTGGAAACCAGGATAAACATTGTTCAATAAACACATCACCACCATTCACCATGGATTTAATATAACTAACGTTACAGGAACAACTTGTGGCAGAAATGGTCTAATGTCTTAAACTGTTTTTAAATGCTTCACACAACTTTTCCCAGAACTTCAAACTTTAAGTATTACCGAATTTTAAAGTTATTTTTAATGTGATGACATTATTTGTTCATCCTTCATAAGTTGCCCCATTTATAAAACGAAACGTTTCATAATGTAGGAAAGCAACCACTTATTTAAAAATAAAACAATACATTAAATTACCACTATTAGATGGCTGCAGAGAAGTGCTTATAGGCTTATCAGCCATTTCCACTCCCTAATATATATATATATATATATATATATATATATATATATATATATATATAGTATTTATTAAATTACATTTAGACATTATGAATGACATTGATAAAAGTTCATTTTGAACTGCATCTCAACTACCCAGACAGCACAAGTATATCTGTAAGATGTCTTGTACATGTGTGTGTACATGTGTGATTAGGGTGAGTGCTTTACTGTCAGGTGCTGGTTCTGTAGAACTTAAAGGCACTGGTGCTGGTGTCCTTAAATGCTAGTCTGGAGCCCTACAATGTTTCTCGAAGTTAGAAAAGTCATAACGATATTAGAAGAATGTTGTCTGTGGTATATTTTGAAGGATTTTTTAATAGGTTTAAGGGGAGGGTTTGAGAATCACTGCACTAGAGCATCTTCATTCAGACACAGTGGAAATTCTGATAAGAATCAGTGTAGAGGGGCAGAGTCTGGAAGATGTTGATGCTAGAGAGAGTGTGGCAGCGGGTTTAGCTGAGGCCAAAGATCAAGAAGGACAAACTACAGGAGATGGCCATCCGAGGGGCATGTGACTGCAATGGAGGATAGTCCATAAGACATTGAGCCATGAGATGTTCAGTTTGACACCCTTAAAACACTTAATTTAGATGTTCTTTTTATTTAATTTATCTTGAGATGTTTTTAAGTTTAAATATTAGCTCAGCGAAGCACTTTAAGCACCATCACTTTTTCAGTAAGTTACCTTTCTTGTAGAATTGGGCTTCAAATAAAGAACTTTGTTGACCAGATTGTTAGTTAATCGTTTACTAGTCAATATTGCCTTTATGAAAATTTGGGTGCACCTAACTTTTGTGCCGGTGCACCTAAGAAAAAAAGTTAGGCGCACCAGTGCACCCAGTGCAAAAAGTTAGTCTAGAGCCCTGCTCTAATGCACACAGACTGAAGAAGTTTAAGTCCTTGGTTCTTTTAATTGTGATGATTTTGGCTCACATTTAACAAAAAACCCACCAATTCTCTATCTCAACAAATTAGAATATGGTGACATGCCAATCAGCTAATCAACTCAAAACACCTGCAAAGGTTTCCTGAGCCTCCAAAATAGTCTCTCAGTTTGGTTCACTAGGCTACACAATCATGGGGAAGAAAATCATTGACACCCTTCACAAGGAGGGTAAGCCACAAACATTCATTACCAAAGAAGCTGGCTGTTCACAGAGTGCTGTATCCAAGCATGTTAACAGAAAGTTGAGTGGAAGGAAAAAGTGTGGAAGAAAAAGATGCACAACCAGCCGAGAGAACCGCAGCCTTATGAGGATTGTCGCGCAAAATCGATTCAAGAATTTGGGTGAACTTCACAAGGAATGGACTGAGGCTGGGGTCAAGGCATCAAGAGCCACCACACAAAGACGTGTCAAGGAATTTGGCTACAGTTGTCATCAGAGGCGTCTTACCTGGGCTAAGGAGAAGAACTGAACTGTTGCCCAGTGGTCCAAAGTCCTCTTTTCAGATGAGAGCAAGTTTTGTATTTCATTTGGAAACCAAGGTCCTAGAGTCTGGATGAAGGGTGGCGAAGCTCACAGCCCAAGTTGCTTGAAGTCCAGTGTTAAGTTTCCACAGTCTGTGATGATTTGGGGTGCAATGTCATCAGCTGGTGTTGGTCCACTGTGTCACTGCACCCGTTTTCCAATAAATTTTGGAGCACTTCATGCTTCCTTCTGCTGACCAGCTTTTTAAAGATGCTGATTTCATTTTCCAGCAGGATTTGGCACCAGCCCACACTGCCAAAAGCACCAAAAGTTGGTTAAATGGCCATGGTGTTGGTGTGCTTGACTGGCCAGCAAACTCACCAGACCTGAGCCCCATAGAGAATCTTCTCTTCTGAATATCTGAATCTGAATATTTTCAAGAGGAAAATGTGAAACCGGATACCAAAAAATGCAGATAAGCTGAAGGCCCCTGTCAAAGCAACCTGAGTTTCCATACCACCTCAGCAGTGTCACAAACTGATCACCTCCATGCCACACCGAATTGAGTCAGTAATTAAATTTAATTTAATTACTGTCACTATCTAATTTGTTGAGATAGTGAATTGGTGGGTTTTTGTTAAATGTGAGACAAAATCATCACAATTAAAAAAAACAAAGACTTAAACTACTTCAGTCTGTGTGCGTTTAATTTATTTAATACACGAGTTTCACAATTTGAGTTGAAATACTGAAATAAATGAACTTTTCCATGACATTCTAATTTATTGAGATGCACCTGTATAGCGGGAGTGGGTGGTTGTGGGAAATAACCTTGCGGGAGCGGGACTTAAAAAACAGTCCCACGCAGACCTTAACTTGACAGTGTAAATTTACTTGGTAGTCAATGGGACAGTCAAAAGCCTCCCGGGTGACAAAATTATTATTTTGGGATGGAGTATCCCTTAAATGCTGGTTATGTTGGTTTTTATGTGTATTTTGTGACATTAAAATGGTGTTAACTTGCAAAGATTTTTTTATTTGTTTTATTTTTCTATTTTAGATCTGATCATACTGAAAGAAGAAAGTCACGAACTGAATGAAATGGAAGAGAAAGATAAATGTGAGAAGCTTCATGATTTCATAATCGGAGAGAAATCCCATCAGACTGGAAAGACATCTTCACGAAAAGGAGTAAAAAAAACAGAATATAACAGTTATTTTACCTGCTGTCAGTGTGGAAAGAGTTTTAATCAAAAACAAAACCTTGAAGTCCACCAGAGAGTTCACACTGGAGAGAAACCTTTCAGCTGCCAACAGTGTGGAAAAAGTTTCACTCAAAAAGGAAACCTTAAATGTCACTTGAGAATTCACACTGGCGAAAAGCCTTACACCTGCAAATTGTGTGGAAAGAGCTTCACAGCAGAACCAAACCTTAAGTATCACATGAACATTCATAGTGGAGTGAAGCCATTCACTTGTGATCAGTGTGGAAAGAGTTTTACCCGTAAAGTAACCCTTAATTACCACGCAAGAAGTCACTCAGGAGAAAATGGATTTATATGTAATCACTGTGGAAAGAATTTCAGTCATAAAGTAAGCCTCAAGACTCATATGAGGCTTCACACTGGAGAGAAGCCTTACACATGCCCTCAGTGCGGAATAAGTTTCACATTCAAAGCATCCCTTGATTCTCACATGGGAAGTCACACTGGAGGAAATACTTACACCTGCAAACTGTGTGGGAAGAGCTTCTCAATAAAAGGAAATCTTAAGACTCACATGAGAATTCACACGGGAGAGAAGCCGTTCATGTGTGTTCAGTGTGGAAGATGTTTCACACGTAAAGTAACTCTTAATTACCACATGAGGATTCACTCAAGAGCGGACTGTTTTATATGCCATGAATGTGGAAAGAGTTTCCCAGACATGAAACACCTAAACAGACATGTAACAATTCACTCCGGAGAGAAGCCTTTTAAATGCCAGCAGTGTGGAAAGGGATTCCAATTCAATAAAAACCTTAAGACTCACATGAGAATTCACACCAGAGAAAAAATATTCAAATGCCATGACTGTGGGAAGAGTTTCAGTTATAAAGTAAGCCTTAAGACTCACATGAGACTTCACACTGGAGAGAAGCCTTACACTTGCCCTCAGTGTGGAAAGAATTTCACATATACAGCAACGCTTAATGCCCACATGAGAAGTCACACTGGAGAGAAGCCGTTCATATGTGGTCAGTGTGGAAAGAGTTTCACACGCAAAGGAAACCTTAATTACCACTTGAGGATTCACTCAAGAGAGAACTGTTTTAAATGTTATCAGTGTGGAATGAATTTTACAGACAGGAATCACCTTAAGAGTCATGTAATAACTCACACCGGAGAGAAGCCTTTCATGTGCCATCACTGTGGAAAGAATTGCACAAACAAAGCGAATCTTGAGGTTCACATAAGAGTACACACGGGAGAGAGGCCTTTCACCTGCCCTCAGTGTGGGAAAAGTTTTACACTTAAAGGGAATCTTAAGACTCACATAAGAGTTCACACAGGAGAAAAGCCTTTCACATGTCTTCAGTGTAAAAAGAGTTTTACATATCAACGAGACTTGAAACAGCATTTGCAAACTCATTCTGAAAAGAAATTACAGTGTTCCGAGTGTGGAAAGGGATTTCGGAAAAATAGTAATTTCAACAATCACCTGCGCATTCACTCCGGAGGGAGGCGATTTCATTGTCATCAGTGTAATAAAAAATGTATTTTGCCATCACACTTACAGATACACATGAAGAGTCATGCAGATGTGAGACGCTATTTGTGTTCCTTGTGTGGTAAGAGGTTTAAATGGCTCAGCAATTTAAAATGGCATCAGAAAATACGGATCTGTGTGAAGCTGAAAATTTCACCTCAGCTGATTGCGGGCAAAATCTGATTGTCCAGTTCATGACCATTTGCCTCTGTATATTTTTGTCTTGAGACTTCTTATTTCTTTTTGTCATGTGCATATGATTTTTGTGGCCACACCTCACCCTCTCCTTTTTTATACAGTATAAAATATTGAGTGGTTGCGGTAGACACCCTCTAATTTAGACTCTATTGAGACGTCGCTCAATATATATATTTATATCTCAGAATTGTAATGGTTAAACTTCTGTCTCGTTGTGAATTGCTATGATATACAGTATAAGAAAGACTACATAAAAGGACATGAACTGAATGAAAAACTGAAAAATGCACAGTTAAAGATATGTTATCTGGACTTTAACTTGGATGTTTGGGATCATCTGGTGACATCTCAAAGCAAAGTTGTGGAAAAGCAGTCCCACTTCTGATCTTCTGTGTTTTTAGCTTATATAATGGATACTGTTAACACAGCATTACAAAAAATTAATTAAAGGTTAAAGTATACATCGGCTTTTATCCAGATGCTTAGTATACTCCGTTTGATAGCATGTGCAAACACAGGTGCACTTGAAAGATTCATCTCTGTCCAGTGTCTGCACTATTTCTCTCCAGAAGTTATTAGTAATGAAAATGTCTTAATTTACTTGTTTAAAGTAAAGTGGTAGTCTTTAAAAAAAACTTGTCTAAAACTCTGTCTTTTGGTTTTTTAGTAATTTATTTGTTAGCTTGTTTTCTTTTTTCACTTGTTTCACTTTGTGAACAAACTAGTATCCAAGTGCAAAAAAACAAAACCAATACGCATGAGGTGAGTGTGCCTAGATATGCACATACTATTTACAAGCGACACCTGAAAACTAATCTCTTCCATCATCACTAAAAAAAACCTCTCTCTATCCTTAACGTTGCTCTCTTTCCCTTAACCTCTCACTGTCTGGCTAGAATTTGCTCTGAACAATGCCTAGAAATGTGTATTACAAGCACTTCCTGTGTCTGTTTGCCTCTTTATAATGTATCGCTTATTGTATTCCTAAATTGTAAGTCGCTTTGGATAAAAGAGTCTGCTAAATGAATAAATGTAAATGATAAGTTGTAAGGAACACTGTATCAAGTCCAACAACATTTAGTTTAACCTGGTTATCTTTTTTTTACTTGCGTTTTCATAGCTTCCCTATTAAATTCAGTCATGGAGTACTGTAGGCTCTATTGCCACTCAGTCCGGCTGAATGGGTGTGTTCCGATGAGAAAGTGACATCAATGAATACCCTCTATTGTGCTGATTGGATTTTTTTTGGAAGTCCAAAACACACTGCAAGATTTTAGCAATACTGTAAGATGTACTATAAGATGGGGAAGTTGTGGCCTAATGGTTAGTGGGTCGAACTTGAAATCGAAAGGTTGCAAGTTCGAGTCTCGAGCCGGCAGGGATTGTAGGTGGGGGGAGTGAATATCCAGCACACTCTCACGGTGTGTGTGTGTGTTCACTGCTGTATGTGTGTGCACTTTGGATGGGTTAAATGCAGAGCACATATTCCGACTATGGGTCACCATACTTGGTTGTGTCATGTCACTTTTCACTTTTTAAGATCATTACATACCACGCTTTGCAACGTGGATCTAATAAACTTGGCTACGATATGTGTGTGTTGACTTTACGAAGATGACACCTATTGATTTGTACCCTCTGACGCACATTACTATTATAAAATAATAAAATGTCTTCAGCATGTGTTAGTGGTGAACAAAAAGAGCATGATACATTTTAGCAGTTGTATTTTTTATGTGTGCTGAAAAAAAGTGGAAACGGCGAAAGAGGAAGGGATAAGAGCTTGAGGTAAACAGTTTTATATTTTAGCGCCATGTCGCATTGGTTTCATGTCACTTTTTTATTGGTCGGTCAGTAAATGTGGATCGTACCAGGACTGCAATGCAAGGTTATTATACACCGAACAAAATTATAAACATAACAATTTTGTTTTTGCCCCCATTTTTCATGAGCTGAACTCAAAGATCTAAGACTTTTTCTATGTACACAATAGTCCTATTTCTCTCAAATATTGTTCACAAATCTGTGTTAGTGAGCACTTCTCCTTTGCCGAGATAATCCATCCACCTCACAGGTGCTGCATATCAAGATGCTGATTAGACAGCATGATTATTGCACAGGTGTGCCTTAGGCTGGCCACAATAAAAGGCCACTCTAAAATGTGCAGTTTTATCACACAGCACAATGCCACAGATGTCGCAAGTTTTGAGGGAGCGTGAATTTGTCATGCTGACTGCAGGAATGTCCACCAGAGCTGTTGCCCGGGTATTGAATGTTAATTTCTCTACCATAAGCCATCTCCAAAGGCGTTTCAGAGAATTTGGCATTACATCCAACCGGCCTCACAACCGCAGACTGCGTGTAACCACACCAGCCCAGGACCTACACATCTAGCATCTTCACCTCCAAGATCGTCTGAGACCAGACACCCGGACGGCTGCTGCAACTATTGGTTTGTATAACCAAAGAATTTCTGTACAAACTGTCAGAAACCGTCTCGGGGAAGCTCATCTGCATTCCCGTCGTCCTCATCGGGGTCTCGACCTGACTGCAGTTCATCATTGTAACCGACTTGAGTGGGCAAATGCTCACATTCAAAGGCGTCTGGCACTTTTGAGAGGTGTTCTCTTCACGGATGAATCCCGGTTTTCACTGTACAGGGCTGATGGCAGACAGCGCTATGGCGTCGTGTGGATGAGCGGTTTGTTGATGTCAACGTAGTGGATAGAGTGGCCCATGGTGGTGGTGGGATTATGGTATGGGCAGGCATAAGTTATGGACATTGATGGCATTTTGAATGCACAGATATACCGTGACAAGATCTTGAGGCCCATTGTTGTGCCATTCATCCATGACCATCACCTCATGTTGCAGCATGATAATGCACGGCCCCATATTGCAAGGATTTGTACACAATTCCCTGGAAGCTGAAAACATCACAGTTCTTGCATGGCCAGCATACTCAGAGGACATGTATGTTAGACCCTATTCCTTCTAAACTACTAAAAGAGGTGCTTCCAGAAGTCATAGATCCTCTTTTGGCTATTATTAATTCATCATTGTCATTAGGGTATGTCCCCAAAACCTTTAAATTGGCTGTTATTAAGTCTTTCATTAAAAAACACAACTTGACCCCAAAGATCTAGTTAATTATCTCAAATCTCCCTTTTCTGTCAAAGATACTGGAAAAGGTAGCATCCTCATAATTATATTCCTTATTAGAGAAAAATGATATCTGAGGATTTCCAGTCAGGATTTAGACCATCTCGTAGTACTGAGACTGCTCTCATTAGAGTGACAAATGACCTGCTCTTATCATCTGATCATGGTTGTATCTCTCTATTAGTGCTCCTGGATCTCAGCGCTGCGTTCGACACTATCGATCACAACATTCTTTTGAATAGACTTGAAAACTTTGTTGGCATTAGTGGAAGTGCATTAGCATGGTTCAAATCATACTTATCTGACCGCCATCAATTCGTAGCAGTGAATGAAGAGGTATCATATCGATCACAAGTGCAGTATGGAGAACCTCAAGGCTCAGTACTAGGGCCGTTACTTTTCACACTTTACATGTTACCCTTGGGAAATATCATCAGGAAACATGGGGTTAGCTTTCACTGTTATGCTGATGATACTAAGCTCTATATTTCTTCTCGGCCCGGTGAAACACACCAAATTGAGAAACTTATGGAATGCATAGTCGATATAAAAAACTGGATGACGAATAATTTCTTTCTACTAAATTCTGAAAAAACAGAGGTGTTAATTATCGGACCTAAAAACCACACAAGTAATAACCTAGAACACTGTCTAACACTTTATGGCTGCTCTCTCGATTCTTCATCATCAGTCAGGAACCTAGGTATGCTATTTGATAGCAATCTCTCCTTTGACAGCCACGTTTCTAGCATTTGTAAAACTGCATTTTTTCATCTTAAAAATATATCTAAACAGACTTATGCTCTCAATGTCAAATGCAGAAATGTTAATTCATGCGTTTATGACCTCAAGGTTAGATTAGTGTAATGCTTTATTAGGTGGTTGTTCTGCACGCTTAATAAACAAACTACAGATGGTCCAAAATGCAGCAGCTAGAGTTCTTACTAGAACCAGAAAGTATGACCACATTAGTCCGGTTATGTCAACACTGCACTGGCTCCCTATTAATCATTGTATAGATTTAAAAAAATCTTGTTAATTACTTATAAAGCCCTGAATGGCTTAGCTCCTCAGTACTTGAGCAAACTCTTATCGCATTATAGTCCTCCACGTCCGCTATGATCTCAAAACTCTGGCCATTTGATAATACCTAGAATATCAAAATCAACTACCGGTAGCAGATCCTTTTTCTATTTAGCGCCCAAACTCTGGAACAATCTACCTAACACTGCTCGGGAGGCAGACACACTCTGTCAGTTTAAATCTAGATTAAAGACCCATCTCTTTAACCTGCCGTACACTTAACACACTAATGCGCTTCTAATATTCAAATCCGTTAAAGGATTGTTAGGCTGCATTAATTATGTCAACCGGAACCGGGAACTCTTCCCATAAAACACAATGTACTTGTTAAATCGTAAGAAGACTGACATCTATGCTAATATTAATCTTTTTCTTTCTTATTCCAAAGTCACGACAGCCAACTAATCCGGTCCTTATCCAGCCCAGATGATCACTACAGTCACCAGATCCAGTCCGTATCCAGATCAGATGGTGGATCAGCACCTAGAGATGACCTCTACAGCTCTGAACGTCAGCGGAGACCAGGGCACCTAGATGAGCCCCAGAGACAGATCTCCAGTGAGGACCTCGTCACCTAGACAGCTTTCGGGGAAAGACCACTGGAACCAGTGGACCACTTACACTCTGACTTTGCTGCAGTTGGAACAAACTACTATTTTCCAATTTTGATATTGTGCAGTTGCTTTGACACAATTTGTATTGTTAAAAGCGCTATATAAATAAAGGTGACTTGACATGCCACCCACTGCGCATGTTTGGGATGCTCTGGATCGGCGTATACGACAGCGTGTTCCAGTTCCCGCCAATATCCAGCAACTTCACAAAGCCATTGAAGAGACGTGGACCAACATTCCATGGGCCACAATCAACAACCCGATCAACTCTATGCGAAGGAGATGTGTTGCACTGCGTGAGGCAAATGGTGGTCACACCAGATACTGACTGGTTTTCGGACCCCCCCAATACAGGAAAACTGTTAGAGTGGCACATTTGCAATGCAATAATCATGCTGTCTAATCAGCATCTTGATATGCCACATGTGAGGTGGATGGATTATCTTGGCAAAGGAGAAGTGCTCACTAACACAGATTTAGACAGATTTGTGAACAATATTTGAGAGAAATAGGCCTTTTTGTGTAAATAGAAAACGTCTTAGATCTTTGAGTGGAAATGGAAAATGGGGGCAAAAACAAAAGTGTTGCGTTCATAATTTTTTTCAATATAGTTTTTAATTTTTAAATTAGTTTTATTTTAATATAGTTTTCAAATTTGCTATAATAATACGTTTAGTTTTTATTAGTTTCATTAATATTTGTGTTTTTTTATTTAGTTTTAATATAATTTAGTTATATATAGTTTAATTAAAGCTTAGCAGAATCAACAGATCACTTCCAGAGCGAAGTCCAAAGACGTTTAACCTTATAGTGAGCTAGTTTTTCTTGCTACACAAATAAAATGTACACATGCTGAGATTGTTTAGATGGTAAAAGTATACAAATATACACCAAAGGAAGAAGTCAAGCCTTTTTACTAAATAAATCTACACAAGTTGTGCTTAATGTTATATCTAATGGTGTGTTGAAATATTTAATTTAAAAATAAATGTAGCCTAATTTCTTGTCTTGCTCACTTTTCCATGAACAGCCGCGCATAATTCATAACTGGGACTAATGTAATACAATAATAATGGCAATCGTATTTAACAGTAAAGGCTCATATTGGACAGTGGTGGTCAGTAACGAAGTAGTTGTACTTTTCAAGTATCTGTACTTTACTGGAGTAGTTTTATTTTGAGTAACTTTTACTTTTACTTCACTACATTCCAAAGCATAAGATCGTACTTTTTACTTAACTACATTTCATAAAACATATCGTTACTCATAATACATCACGTGCTCCGAGACGCAGAAGTGGTGTCTGATTCATGAACAAACTGATTATTTTCAATGAACCTGTTCAATCGGTTCGCAAATCGCAACAAACGATTCATTCACGAATGGCAATGATCCGATTGCAGCTGTTCTTGAGTCGAAAACTCACTGATTCAAATGATCCGTTTAGAGCGAGTCTTCTTCAGTGAACTGAACTCACAAGTAAAGAACCGGGAGATCTCGTGAGCGCGCGCTACTGATGCTGTGAAAAGTAAGTTACTAATGTCGTTTTTTAGGATTAATTATTGTAACTGAAAATAATATTTAGGTCAAAACTGTCAGTGAACTAAATCTGCTGTAAAGGGTGATCTATTAAGCCCACTGAAATGCTTGAATGCAGACAGATCGACATCAGTGTCTCTAACGTTATGTTTTAGGTCAAAAAACAAAACATTAAAATAAAACCGATTAAATACAATAACTCATGCACGTTCATAATCCCCGCTGCTGTAACGTTAGCAGTTTTATTAAAATGCTATGCATTTAGACCTATGTGACGTCTGTTTTTGTATTGTTTATCAACAGTATACATTTTTATATTGTTCAGATCAACTAACGTTAGCCGAGTAGACAGATATGAATGTTTATTCATAACCATACTGAAAATAAGTAAATATTGTTAGCGAATGCTAGCTGTCTAGCTAACAAGCTTGCTGGTGCTAAGTTGAGGAAATTTTTAGATATAAAGTCCAAATATCTTTATTCAGCCACCTAGATAGATTACATCTGAGGGAAAAAGAAAGGATGTGATGTTCAGAACATAACTACAGTAATTATCAGAGTGGGAAGTGATGATGCCCTCTGGGGGCATTGGGCCAGGGGTGTTTTTACACCACAGACAAGGTTTGAGAAGAAAAAAATTCATTATGAAAATATAATTCGATTTTCCTTAAAATGTTCTTCCTAATTTCAGGCCTAATTCTCATGTCATATATAACTGACGTTCTGCAAAAACTAAAACTTCTAAAACACTTTTTTCTTCCTGGTGAAAATTAGATGGTGAAATCTTTTTTTCTCAGGTACATGGCAGTGTAAGCTTCACAGTGAACTACTACATCACTCTCATCAACGTAGTCCATATCAACAAAATATATATCTTGACTCTATATAGTGGTTATTTTGGGAAAAACCCAGGTATTTTGGGCAGTAGGATTATAAAAATATGTGCTAATATAAAATTAAATAAAGTAGTCTATATAAAATTGCAAAATAAATCTGTCTATCGGTACTTTTTTACTTAAGTACATAAAAAATTGAGTACTTTTGTACTTTCACTCGAGTAAAATTTAAAAAGCAGTACTTTTACTTTTACTGGAGTAATATTTTACTATACGTATCTGTACTTTTACTCAAGTACTTGATCTGTGTACTTTGTCCACCACTGATATTGGAATATGTTATTTTATTTATTTATGAAGAATTATTAGCATGTGTATGATGTGATATAGCCTATGCATATTTGTTCGAAAATGTAAAAAAAAACGGCAGCCATATCACCTGCAGCCCAAGACCGTTTGCCCATTGAAGCTAAGCAGGGTTTAGCCTGGTCAGTACCTGGATGAGAGACCTCCTGGGAAAACTAGGTTGCTGCTGGAAGAGGTGTTAGTGAGACCAGCAGGGGGTGCTAACTCTGCAGTCTGTGTGGGTCCTAACACCCCAGTATAGTGATGGGGACACTATACTACTGTCATAAAGCACCGTCTTTTGGATGAGACGTTAAACCAAGGTCCTGACTCTCTGTGGTCATTAAAAATCCCAGGGCACTTCTCGTAAAGAGTAGGGGTGTAACCCCGGTGTCCTGGCCAAATTCCCACTACTGGCCCTTATCAATCATGGCTTCCTAATAATCCCCATCCACTTGATTGGCTCTATGACTCTCTCTCCTCTCCACCTGTAGCTGGTGTGTGGTGAGCACACTGGCGCAGTTGTCCTGTGACAGCCATCGCATTATCCAAGTGGATGCTGCACACTGGTGGTGGTTGAAGAGAGACCCCACCCACATGATTGTAAAGTGCTTTGGGTGTACAGCAATACATAATAAAGTGCAATATAAATGCATCATTCATTCATTCAAAAAAAGGGCACTTAAGGGGTGGGTTATTAAAACAAATTATCCATTTGTTACAAATATACAATTAAAAGAGTACACTCTGTAATAATTTCAGAATTTAATAGATGTTTTAATAAGAGTGGCCTCTCCCTCACTCTCTGACGTTAGGTGTTTTCGCGTTGTGTGTGACGTAACACGTCATAAAAACGCATGCGCATACTTAACAACAGAATACTCTAATAAAATGTAAAAGTATGAAAGCTAAGGTGGAAAATAAGAAGGGAAAAAAAAACAGTAAAATGTAACAGCACATACCCACGATTTTAACCATGTTTCATCTGAGGTAAAATTATACGGAATTACAGAGTTTATTCTGTAATATCTGTGTAGTATTTTATTTACAATTTATTAGCATTCTGTTGCACTTTACTTCACCGTGTATATTGTAATATTACACTTTAATGGCACCTTATATATCTCTTATTGTGATAGTCAACACTACAAAAGATAGAGAGTAATCATCAGCTCTAATGGCGCAGATGGTAAAAGTGACGCGATCGACCCGTGTTTGAATCTGCCTTTTGGCGAAGTATTTTCTTCCTTTTCATAATTTAAAATCACATCAGAAAAACATTTATTTTCATTAAAACAATGATGGGTGAGAAATAAAAAAGTATGACAGCATTTCAGTGCCACGTAACAAAATAATCTAAAAAAAACCCACGAGAATAAAGCTATAGCAATTACAAGAATAAAATCTAAATATTGCGAGTAAAAAGTCAAAAATAAATTAGACTGATTTGGCACACACATTGTTTCATGTAATACATTATATTATTTTCCTCTAAATGATTAACTTTATTCAAAAAATAAACTTCTTATTTGCTACTTTATTCTTGTAATTTAACAACTTTGCACTAATTATAATAATATATATATTTCCAAACATTATTTTGGCCATTAATTGTAATAATCCAGTGAGATTTTTGTGCTCCACACAGAGATCTGATCTGATCATCATCCAGTCTGACTTTGAATGACATGAAGAAACAGAACAAACTGAGACAGACTAAATCCAGAAGAACTGTGGAGAACAAGAAAGCTACCTGAAAAACTATGCACGAGTGTACCAAGGACAAAGGCTGTTTTAAATGCAAAGGGTGGTCACACCAAATGTTGATTTGATTTAATAGAAGTTAATTGATAAAGAAAATCTATGGCATTATTTTTGACAGCGTCCTCACTTTACAGCATTTTTACACAAGTGCCTAAAACTTTTTACAGTACTGTAGCTCTGCAGGAAGTTTTCTTGGAGCATCTTGGAGAAGTTGCCACAGTTCTTCTGGATTTAGTCTGTCTCAGTTTGTTCTGTTTCTTCATGTCATTCCAGACAGACTGGATGATGATCAGATCACATCTCTGTGTGGAGCACAAAAATGTCACTGGATTATTACAATTAATGGAAAAAAAGAATGTTTGGAAACATAAACTGATATGTCCTACTGACACACTACAGTAAAATAAAGAAATAACTGACTTAAAACTATTTTTTTGTTGGTGAAAATACTAGTGGCCTTAAGGCTGATGATACTGATAAAACTTTGGGTAATATATTGCTGTCAACAGGCAACCAGGTGAGACACAGGGCCCACAACGGACCTAAAATATCCAGATAGAAATGTTACCCATTCTCAATAGGAAAGTGTCCAAGCAACATTAAGCAATTTTGCCGGGCAACTTTTTTTTAAGCAAAGTTGCCCCGTGTATCATCAGCCTAAGGCTTTTGCACAGTACTGTATATATGTGTGTGTGTGTGTGTATATATGTATATGTATATAATGTATGTGTTGTGTTTCAGCTGCAAACTTGGATGGTGAAGGTTCAGATGAAGACAGCCAGTGTCAGTGATGGGGATCATGATCCACCATCACCAGAAACAGAGTCCCCAAACAGCTCTTCCCTCCCAGTAGGACCTGATGGTATGCTGCTGTTTTCATACTGCAGTTGTATTGAATATAATCCAAATCATCGACATTTGGATTAATGATTAGAAAGTTACTGTTTGCATGTCTTGATGACAGTGGGTTTATGAAAGTGTATTAGGTGGCCATCACAAAAGTATATATTTTTTTTATCTGTTTCTTTCCAGACATTTTCAAGTGCAGAGCAGAGGATTCTGTCCAACCAAAGAATCATTCTGCTCCCCTAGGACCTGGTGGTATGCCTTTGTTTCATTCCATGATTAAGCATGTAATGGCATCAAATTTTTATATCGTGATAATTGATAATTGCTGAAGCTTTTATTACAATATACTTTATTATCTGTATTGTCATATGAAATTGCATTACAAAAACATGTTGAATGGATATACAAACTTAAGTGTTGTCCTATAAATAGCAAGTTTAATAACTTTTTTTCCAAATAGAAAATATAAAACTCAAAATAGATTAAAGTGAAAACAACAACAATGAACAATAAAGAAAAATAATAAGGAGTCTGAATATTTTCAACCAGTATCTAGAAATCTTTTCTTGGCTGGCATGTTTTAGCCTTTATTTGGTGTTGTTTGATAAACACCATAGCATTTACAAGTGTAAAAAACTGAATGGCTGTTTGAAAACATGCAAATCCCATATAAATTCCTTTAATCTCTGAGATTATCACATTCACCCCATTAACTCTCTGCTATAGAGTACACTTCCCATGATCCCCCACTCCAGTCTGCCCAAACCTCAGTGCACTAATGACCAGCACCTGTCCCTCATCATCACCACAATCAGCACCTCTACAGAAGCCACCTTCACCATTCACTCAGTGTCTGGCCTACGAATGGGAAGAAACAGACTTACTTACCTGTTCCTTGTGATCTCCAATTA
Source organism: Oxygymnocypris stewartii (assembly GCA_003573665.1). Lineage (NCBI taxonomy): Eukaryota > Metazoa > Chordata > Actinopteri > Cypriniformes > Cyprinidae > Oxygymnocypris > Oxygymnocypris stewartii. The sequence continues at coordinate 673,902 of QVTF01019740.1, read as the reverse complement.
TATTCTAATGTCTTCCAAAGATACTCCAGTGATCTTCCATTGTTTCCAGTGTTGTCTCCTTACCTCCCATTATTGACCTGCGTTGTTCTTCATCTTGTATCCCTGTCGTCATCATTCATCACCAGACTCTCAGCAACCTGGTGAAATATACTTACATTAGTTGTTCTCATGCACATTCATCCATCTATGAATCCTGTCCAGCTTCCAAGTTGACTCATCTCAGCCGGTCCCGCCTGGCCTCCAACCTCCTTAGTCTCTGCTGGTCCCGTCCAGCCTCCTCACTCCTTCATTTCCACCATGGGCCATTGTTCTTCTGGCTCCACCAGGCTCCCTTGTCTCTCCAACTCAATCTTGGTCAGTCATTGCTCTGCCTTTGCTGTGAACTTCTTGGCTGCTTGCTTTGCTCTGTGAGTCTATGCATCCCTGACAGTGACAATTGGGTGTTAGAAACAGAAAGTTTGTGTACGGTTGCTAACAGTGTCAGAGAGTATCTGCATTTTTGTTCAGCCTTTACACAGCAAACACCCAGTGTTGTAGAATTATCCATGGTATTTCAAGTACACACAATAACAATACTGTGAATGTTTAGTACCACTATATACTGTTATAAACAATATACATTCCTGAATACTGGCATATCTAGTTGTGATTATTGGTTATATTATGTAATTGAAGGGCATTCACCCTTAAGTAGGAGTCATGAGTCTTATTTTATTTGCTTCTCTCCAGACATTTCCCGGTCCAGAGCAGAGGGTCCTGTGCAGCCTCAACTCAAGGTCTTCCCCAAGACACAGCATGAGAATAGAAAGAGAGCATTCAATGCTTCATGGTATATGGACAACTCATGGATAGAATACTCTATTAGTAAAGACTCTGTTTTTTGCTATGCCTGCAGGCATTACTCCCTTCCAAGTGCTCCATCATCCATATTCACATCAGAAACGGGCTTTTCTAAGTGGAAAAAAGCCTTGTGCAAGGAAGGTGGCTTTAAAGGTCATTCTAAATCAGACCATCACAGAAGTGCAATGTTTGCATGGAAGCAGCATCAAATACATGCATTGTGAATTCAATAAATAAGGAGAGAGAAAAGAAAATTAAAGAGAATCAGGAATACATCAAAACAATTGCAGAGGTACTCCTGTTGACTGCCACCCAGAATATTGCCCAAAGAGGTCACAGAGAGTCTAATGACTCAAATAACAAGGGCAACTTTTTAGCCATTTTAGAGCAGATTTCTAAACATGATCCCCTAATAGAGAAGCGCATGAATGCTGATGGCAATGCCAAGTACACAAAATGAAATACTCGAATGCCTGGCAGAAATGGTTCAAGCTGACATAATAAAAGAAGTTAGAGAAAGTGAGGTTTTCAGCATAATTGCTGATGAAACAAAAGACCTTCAAAAGAAGGAGCAAGTATCGTTGGTTATCAGGTATTACTAAAATGGGATAATACATGAAAGCTTTCTTGACTTTAGAAGGGCTGACAGCTTAGATGCTGCAGGCCTAACCAGCTTGATAATAAATTGCCTTGAAAGACATGGACTAGAATATCGTACCAACCTGGTTGGTCAGGGCTATGATGGTGCTGCTGTTATGAGTGGCAAGCACTCAGGTGTGTGTACAAGAATCCAAGATGTGGCAAAGTATGCATTTTACGTGCATTGTAATGCACACTGTCTAAACCTTGTTATTGTGGATAGTGTCAAGTCAGTGTCTGAGGTAGATAGTTTTTTTCTCTCCTGCAAAAACTTCACTGCTTCATGTCTGGATCATACGTACACACCAAATGGCTTGAAATTCAGAGAGAAATGTATGGTGGCCAGTCTCGTGAAATTCCAAGATTAAGTGATACTAGGTGGGCTTGTAGGTATGCAGCATGTCACAACCTGTTAGACAGACTCCCAGCAGTACTCCGTGTCCTTCAAGAGATTGGACTTGAGAGTAATGGGGATCGGGCAGTTGATGCTCGTGGTTTACTTGGCCAAATTGACTCAAATTTCATTGGGCTTCTAGTTACTTTTAGTAAAGTACTGGGCCAGTCCAAGTTCTTGTCTGATATACTGCAGTCCCCCTCATTGGACCTAGCAGCAGCTTTGAGTCTTGTCGATGCATTACTTGACACTTTGCAGCATTATAGGACTGATGCTTTTTTTGAGGTTTTATGGTCAGAGGTTGAGAAAATTGCTGAGAATTGTGATGTCAATATGGAAAAGGCTGAGAAAAGGCAGTCAGTGAGGAATAGGAGGCTAGGTGGATACTTAGTCACGACACCAACTGGTGAGCATAGAATAGATCATGATGATAAGGAAAGCTTTCAGAAACATGTGTTCTATCCAATACTCGACTCCATGGTGGGTGAACTCCAAAGACGTTTCTCTAAACTAAATTGTAAAATAATGAAAGGAATCCAAGCCCTTCATCCACAAAGCAGCATCTTTTTACGTGAAGATCTTTTTGCTTTTGCTGAGATTTTTGATTCAAATGTTGATGATTTAGCACATGAGTTTCATCAATTCAAGAGAGTGTTGGAGAGGAAAGAAAATAGTGGAATGAAAAGGCTGACGACCCTCCTTGAGTTTGTCAAATTTGTAGAACCATTCAAGGAGGTATTCCATGAGCTTTTTAGGCTTGGCAAGATTGCTATTGTAATACCAGTCAGCAGTGCCTCATGTGAACAAAGCTTTTCAGCTCTTATCTTAATTAAAAACCACCTGAGAACAACAATGGGGGATGACCGCTTGAATCACCTTGGAGTATTGAGTATTGAATCGAGGAGGGCAAAGACACTAGATATAAATTAATTTCTCAAACATTTCGGCGTCAGTCACAAAAACCGGAGAATTGTTATTTTTTAAGATATGACAGACTTAACTGTTACTTCAGCTATTGTTTTTTTCTCCTGTGTATTATAAAGACTTACCTGTTACTCCAGTGAGGTTTTCTTCTCCTGTGTATTATAAAGACTTACCTGTTACTCCAGTGAGGTTTTCTTCTCCTGTGTATTATAAAGACTTACCTGTTACTCTAGCCATACTCCTGTGTCTGAGGATATTATCAATAAACCTGCATCATTCTCTAACTCCATCTCCAGCGTGTTGTTACAGAAATCTGCTAGTGCCAGCAGCAATTGAATAATGAAAAAAATTGCATTATACTCGGCCCCCCTCTGTAAATTGTGGCCCCACTGTGGCCCCTGCCTTTAAAAAATCCTAGATCCGCCACTGGAAGGCACCCATTTATTTTAAAAACTGTATTTGGCTTGTCAAAGTAAAACATTTGCATAACAGATGTAATGGTTGTAACATCAAAGCAAATTTATACAGGTATTTATGATACATATAGGTGATTTAGCAACATATAAAACCATGCAAATTGTTTCGCTAAATATTCGCCTGATTTGATAAGGTTTTTTTTCTAAAATGGCTGATATGGGGCAAAGTGAGCCAAATTCTGTGGGGTAAATTGAGTCAGCATTTTATGTTGTTAATGTTAACTTTATTAAAATAAACATGACTGTTTGTAAAAGTAAATTATTAAATTAGTTTTTAAACTCTTATTTATTTCACATGGGTTTGAATCAGATTCAGTCAGATGGTCATTTTACACCCAGATGGTGCATCTTACCCCACTCTCCCCTATAAGTACTATTAGACATTTAATTTAATATTTTACAGCATATATATATATAATATACTAACAAACAACTAATTTAGAACATTTACATTTTTGTAACTATTTATAGGCCTACTGTTAATATGGTTTTAATAAAATATTATAAATATGTGTTATAGATTACTATCAAGACAATTGATTGGGAAATACAAGAATTAAAATGTGAAAAACTGCTAATTATTCTATGATTTACCTGCTGGCTTGCTGGAGCTTTGAATTCATGTTTGCAGTGTTGAACTGCCTTAGCAGCCTGTCTTCGCTCTGTCTCTCTCTTCTTTTTTTGTGAAGGCATTGTTTTTTTCCTTTTGATTTCCTTTTGAATCATCATGTGACTGTAATGTAAATTGTAATGCATCCGCCTGTTAATGCAACTACCTTCGGGAAGAACTGACATCTGCATCGGGCACACAGATTGTGAGTGATGCTGCGGAGCGGGTGGGAAAACACGGATTAGCAGAATCAGTGGATCTTTAGCAGTAACAGACCGCTTTGAGCTGGGATGGTGGGGTGGGTTGGTGAGAGGAGCATCTCAGCCGATGAGGGCAGAGGGGCAGTGGCTCTAGCCACCGGGCCACCCCCCTGTGCACGGCCCTGCCCCAACCCCAATAAAACACACCTGAACCAACCCCAATAAAACACACCTGAACCAGCTTATCGAGGTTACTTGATAATTACGGACAGGTGTGTTGGAGGATTGGAACTGATGTCTGCAGAACGGCAGCTCTCAAGTTGCAGGGCCAGAAAGCCCTTCTCCAGAGTAAGACATCAACAAATATATCTACATCAGGGGTGTCAAACTTAAAACTCCAACCCTAATTAAACACACCTGATCCAACTAATTAAGTCATTAAGGCTTATTTGAAAACGACATGGTTTATGTGTTGGAGCAGGTTTTGAACTAAACTCTGCAGGGCTGCGGCCCTCTGGGAACTGAGTTTGACACCCCTGAACTACATCATTGCTCCGTAGGCCCTGGCCAATGGCATTCAGTCACTTAAATTAATAATTTGCTGTTGGCACAATATCCTTGTGGTTAGTGCGCCGACATATAGCACTACTGTGTTCACGGCGATCCAGGTTCGATTCCCGGCTCGAGGTCCTTTGCTGATCCTGCTCTACGCAGTGCTTTCCTGTCTACTCTCTACTGTCCTGTCCATTAAAGGCAGAAAAAAAGCCCATAAATATCACTTAAAAAATATCTTGCCCAAAAATAAAAAAATGCTGTTAATTAACTTATCCTAATCAATGGGTGCCATCACTCTGAGAGTAAAAAAAACTAAAACGGAGCACAAAAATAATACTGATGGCCCCTTAACATTTTTATGTTAAGGTCTTATGAAGCAAAAAAATCTGAACGTTATTTACATTATTACTTGTAATCCATTGCCTCAGACAAACAGTATGAGGAGGTATTCACAAACTCAAGAGTGAACTGATGCATGTCAGACCAAACAACTTTACCAACATGGGCTTCATTCAACCTTTTAAGTCAGTGACAATTGCAGCTAAAAATGCACAGATAGAAAAGAAGCTAAAACACTTTTTATTTTAAATGGCACAAGAATATAAAAACGCTGATTTAACAATTACAAATACTTAAAAATAAATGTAAATAGAAAGTAAAAAATAAATAAGGATTCAGGTCAGGAGCACATATTATATTCAAATTAACTTAATTTTTCTTGCTGTGGAGCAGATACGTTTCCAAAGCATTAGTCATGATGGTCATGATAATTAATACATTTTATTTAAACATTGTTGACAAAAATATGTATTTAATAATATACCATGAATGTTTTTGGAGTCATATAAAGGAATATGATTGTTTCAAAAAAATAGTAGGAATTGTTGGGACTAAGTTAACTCAACCAAACACATTCTAGATTCATCAGATTTTTCAGACAACTAAAAACGAAAAAACAAAATGACACAGATGCAAAAGTGAACTTCACTAGGCTAGTCTGGATATGCTTTTCCCAAAACAATGTGCTAACATTCTATTACAGTTGTTTTCTCATTAAAATGTTTATACAACAGCTTCAGTCCTCAAATCTTATTGATTGGGATTTTTTTTAGCAACTTGCAGGTTAAATTGTTATGCCAGTAGATGTTGGCAAGTGTCTTTATGAGTGAGAAAAGACCATTTAACCAACCATTCAGTCAAAAACACTTAGGAACACTTAATTTAGGAACTAAACAAGGTGTTGAAAATATTTGACCTTTGATCACAACCTGATGATGTTAATGGCTCAATTAAGGTTGGTATAAAGCACTTAATCAATGACATTAGCGGTTTCCATCCAAAGATTCGAATTTAACTTCTGCGAAAAACTCGAGTATTGCATAAAACATTTGCGAATAAAGCACAGCAAATGCTGTGCAACAAGATCGGTCCACTGGTTAGTCAAGTTATCCCATCCCATCGTGCAAAGTCACATGACTTTTTTGATGCGCATGGTGGAATATATTCTGTAAATGTGTTGCCATTGTAGTTTATGCTCATTTTTTCTAATCATATAAAAAGTTTATCCTACTCAATTGTGTGCATAAGTTTTTAATAAGGTAATGAATAACTCGCTAACTCAGATAATGACATTAGAATTCACGCATATGCCATGCATTCACTTCTAGTCTGAATAATAATTTGGTATTTACTGCAATTTATGAAGCTGCTTTATCAGTGTAAATAGACTAGACAAAGATAGATTCAGACGGTCAGCTAAAGTTTTTATATTTTCTAGACAGGAAAAACAAACAAGCATGTAAAAAAACTAAATCTTAGTTTCTTCAAATTGATTCAGACCACATACAAAGGTATTTTAAAATGTGATTATAGTCAGATTTTTATAGATGCATCACAGTCTGGGCACACAAATGAGATTTCAAATTGTATTTTGCATCACTCTTGATGCAACACAATAACTGGTAATGGAAATGCCAGAAATATTCATACAGTACTCAAATGAAGCTGAAGCCAGGAGTGACTACAGCACAGAACATCACTATATAAAGCAGTTTCTTCCATCCCTGAGTTCTTCTTGTGTGATGGGGGAGTTCTGCACTGTGACAGGACAAGGCGCTTATTTGGAGATCAAGGATGCCTTGGGTAAAACCAAAGCAACTCATGTAGACAAGTTGGTTATGTCTAGATGCACAAATATAATCGGGTCACTTGCAATGAATAGTGTGAATAGTCTGTTTGAAAAGATTTGATTTGAAAAAAATAAGTAATGACATTTTCCTGCAGCCTGATTGCCTAAGAAAATGAAGAAACCTCTAGGATTAGCAGTGCAATCAACTTGTGAAAAATGGACGTCTGATGTCCCTTTCAAAGTCCAGACTGAAAACATGTTTACCTGGGCATTGTCTTACTAAAGACCAATCAAATAATGCAGTTTCATTTTCATTTCATTTGGTTTATATACTTTTATTAAAATTAACATTGTATTTAAATATTTCAGTGACATTGTGGCATTCCACAGCAAGATAGAAGTTTAATATTACTAATATTTTGATCCCAAGGTATCTATACAAGCGAAATCAGAAGGTATCTACCGCAACCGCTCAATATTACAAATTGAGATGGTCAAATGTGGAGTTCAGAGGAGTGCATGTGTACATGACAAAATAAAATGAAGTCTAAAATGGAAAGTATAAAGAGGAAAAGATTATCAGATTAATCAGATTTGGCCCACATTCAGCTACGGTGTGAACGGAGCCTTAATTTCAGACACATCCGTATTTTCTGGTGCCATTTGAAACTGCTGAGCCATTTAAACCTCTTCCCACACAAGGAACACAAATAGCGTTTCGCATTTGTGTGACTTTTCAGATGTATTTGTAGGTGTGATGGCACAATATTTGTTTTATTACAGTAACCATTATTAAATCACCTTTCTACTGAGTGATCGCACACGTGATTTTTGAAATTGCTACTTTTCCTAAAGCTTTTGTCACACACAGAACACTGCAATTTCTTTCCACAACCCATTTGCAAATGACGTTTGAAGTCTCCTTGATATGTGAAACGCTTTTTACATTGAGGGCATGTGTAAGGTTTTTCTCCAGTGTGAATTCTCATGTGAGTCTTCAGATTTCCTTTTAGTGAGAAGCTCTTCCCACACTGTTTGCATATATAAGGCCTTTCTCCAGTGTGATCTCTCAAGTGGTAATCAAGGGATGGTTTATACGTGAAACGCTTTCCACACTGAGGGCATATGTAAGGTTTCTCTCCAGTGTGAAGTCTCTCGTGAGCTTTAAGGTTTATTTTATTACTGAAACAATTTCCACACTGCTGGCAATTGAAAACTTTGTGAATTACTACATGCTTGTTTAGGCATTTCATGCTTGTGTAACCTTTTCCACACTGATTGCATATAAAACATTTCTCTCTTGAGTGAATCCTTGTGTGTTGACTAAGGGTTACTTTACGTCTGAAACCTTTTCCACACTGATCACATTTGAAAGGCTTCTCTCCAGTGTGAATTCTCATATGCCTTTTAAGGGCTCCTTTTTGAGTTAAACTTTTCCCACACTGTTGGCAGGTGAAAGCATTCTCTCCGGTGTGAATATTCATGTGAACTTTAAGGTTTCCTTTTTGAGTGAACGTTTTTCCACACTGTTGGCAGCTGAACGGTTTCTCTCCAGTGTGAACTCTCAGATGGATAATGAGGTTTTGTTTTTGATTGAAACATTTTCCACACTGACGACAAGTGAAACAATTGTTAGATTTAGTATTCAGATAACTTTTTTTTGATGAAGTCTTTTCTGTCTGTCTGGATTGTTCTCCAATAATGAAATCATGTTTCATGTAGTGATTTTTCTCTTCCATTTCATTCAGTTCTTGACTCTCATCTTTCGGTGTCTCCAGACCTGCAGTGATAAAATACAAATACAAGTTGACCTTAATTTAATGGCACAAGGCAACAGACATCAAAACCAACATTAAAGCATCAAAGCCAACAACATGAAACCTAGAATCCTTTAAGCAATCTCTTGTAATATAATTTATCAAACATAGCTTAACCCAGGAGAACTGGAGTTTATACTATGCACTGCATCCTCAATTTTAAATTTTACTTCACATATATACAATTTTGTCAATAAATACAAGCAGTTATATATAAACTGAACCTTTCATTTGACCTCCTCAAAGAAAACGCGCTTCTTGAGCGTATCAAACATTAAACAAAAAGTCTGGGCACAGAAGACAACAGGAGCATTTAGAACAAATACACAAAAGTAAATAGTAAATACTTGGCACTGACAGGGTGAAAACGGCTGATGTGGTTTCTCAAGTTAGTTGTATTACCCCCTGTCTACCCTATTATAGTCTATTACTGAACCGATACCGAATCGTCTTCATCTGCATTGCAATGCACCGTAGAAACGATTAATTTTGGCACCCCCAATGCTCTTCCAACAGCAGTGCTAAACCCAGAAGCGCATATACTTGCCGGTAACCCGCCAAAATAAAAGCTCGCCGATTTAACATTTGAAAATGATGAACATTCTAATTAAAATAATAATAACAATAATATTAGCATTTTATTTTTAAGTTTACAATAAAATTATTGTACATGTAATACTCCCTTTTTATTTTTAAATAAAATATTATCACACTTGATTCAATTTATTATTTTTAGTTAATGATTTTATAAAAAATAAATAAAAGTGCAATAATATTATCACTATTATTAATTAAATTTGTATAGTTGTATTTGATGGGTCACACTACATGCCATGGTCCATGTGAGGACAAGGACTTGTACACCCCTAAATATAAAGCCGGTTTATCTTGCTAACCAGTTTGTTTTTGCTTAGTTTTAGGGGCTATTTACACCTGGTTACTTCATGCGTTTTTTTCTGATCGGATAGCTATCCGATCCTGAAAAGACCAGGTGTAAATGCCCTCTGAAATGCATTCGAGACGGATATAAATCAGATCGCTCAAATAATTTCAGGAGGAAGTGTAAATGTATCTGGTTGTTGAAACCACATGTGCTAATTTTACTCCTCCCAAAATATTACAAGAATAGACGTTGTATAGGCTAAATTGCATATTATAGTCAGATATGTCAGCACTAATGCAACCAACATAACCGCAGATGAGTAGCTGAGGATCTCTTCAGCAAGCCGATGTGCAAACTGCCACAAATAAAACTGAAAGTTGTAGAGGCGCAACACACAATCATCTTCATTAAAAGTAGGGAAACTAATCTATCTGTCCAGTGCTGATGCCACGCTCTCTCTGGTTGCGGTCTCTGATATTGAAAGGAGCCGATAATGAATAAAATGCAGCGTAAGTATTGCTTTCATTGCCTTGAACTCGGTTAAATATGTATATGACGTGGGAATTGAAGAACGGATTTATATCCATTTTGCAAAGACACATTTTATGCGGCGAAGTGTAAACTGAAACGTTTTAACAAATCCGATAGATATCCTATCAGAGAAAACGCATGAAGTGACTAGGTGTAAACAGGCCCTTAGGCACCATGAAAGTGATTTGGCTTTTAGCAGTGTTCATTGCCATAGTAACTTATGTTCCAAGGCTAACCTGCTCTCAGGCAGGTTATGTTCTGATTTCAAGATCATAAACAAAAATTTGATCAATCAGTTTCGGGTAACTTAACACTCTAGCACTAAGTCAGTCCCCTAGTTTTTCTTGCTCCAAATTGAAGGGTGCTACATAGTATATGTAATTTATTTAGCCTTAGTATATGCTTTTATCCAAAGCGGCTTACAAATGAGGACAATAGAAGCAATCAAAACCACAAAAGAGCAACAACATGCAAGTGCTAGGTCACATCTCTGTTAGTCTAACAGTACACGTAGCAAGGTGTTTTTTTAAGAAAACAAATTTGAGAGAATATAGAAAAAAGAAATCGTGTTTTTTTAAAGAAACAAGTAGATGGAATACAAAAAAGAAAGCTAGTAGTAGAACAGCTAGCAGTTACAGAATAAATATCAAATTGATAGAGGGTCAAGTGTGTGTGTTTTTTTTTTTTTTTAAAAGACAGTTCAAATATAATTAGAATATCGAGTTCTAAAGTTAGAGGGTCAAATAAAGATGGAAAAGATGTGTTTTTTTGCATTTCTTGAAGATGGCTAAGGATTCAGCTGCTCGGATTGAGTTAGGCAGGTCATTTCACCACGTGTGAACAGATAAGGATAAAAGACAGTGAAAGCGATTTTGTGCCTCTTTGGGATGGTTCAGTAATGTGTCGTTCACTTGCGGAATGAAAGAATACAAGCTTCTAGAGGGCACATATGTCTAAAGTACTGAATTTAGGTAAAGGGTTGCAGAGCCAGAGGTGGTTTTGTAGGCAAACATTAATTTCTTGAATTTTATGCAAGCAGCTATTGGTAGCCAATGCAAATTGATGAACAGAGGTGTGACGTGCATTCTTTTCTGCTCATTAAAGATTAACCCTGCAGCTACATTTTGGATTAATTGTAGAGGTTTGATGGAATTGGCTGGAAGACCTGCCAAGAGAGCATTTCAATAGTCAAGTCTGGACAGAACAAGAGCTTGAACAATGAGTTGTGTTGCATGTTAGGGCCTGATCTTCTTAATATTGTATAAAGCAAATCTTTATAATCTGTCCGGATGAACAGTAAAGTGAAATTGTGATGAAGTGATGGGTTTGCTGAAACTACAAGCAGTTCTGTTTTAGTTAGGTTATGAGTTGAAGGTGATGGTCCTTCATCCAGCAAGAAATGTCTTTTAGACATGCTGAGATGCGAGTAGCTATCGTCAGATCATCAGGATGGAATGAGAGGTAGAGTTGAGTGTCATCAGCATAGCAGTGATATGAAAAGCCATGTTTCTGATGCCATGTAGACAGAGTAGAGAAGTGGTCCAAGAACTGATCCCTGAGGCAGATGTTGCCCCTGGCCCTATTTGCTATATGTTGCGACTTAGATCCCTCACCTCTCCAAGATACCTTGAAAGACCAATTTGAGAGGTAAGACTCAAACCATTGGAGTGCGGTTCCTGGGATGCCCTTTCTCAATAGGGTTGACAGGAGGATCTGGTGGTTGACCATATCAAAAGCAGCAGTATTTACATTTGACTTTCATTAAATGACCATCTCTTGTTCTTAATGGGGAAGACGGCTGACTTGGTAATGGTCCAGAAGACTACCATTGACACTCACCACAAAGAGGATAAGTCACAAAAGGTCATTACTGAAAGGGGTGGCTGTTCACAGAGTGCTGTATCAAAGCATATTAAATGCAAAATTGCCTGAAAGGAAGAAATTGGTAGGAAAAGGTGCACAAGCAACCAGGATGACCGCAAGCTTAAGAATACTGTTAAGAAAAGTAGATTTGAAAACTTGGGAGAGCTTCTCAAGGAGTGGACTGAAGCTGGAGTCAGTGTATCAAGAGTCATCATGCTCAGACGTCTTCAGGAAAAAAGGTTAACCACGCAACTTCTGAAACCGAAACAACGTCAGAAGCCTCTTACCTGGGCTAAGGAGAAAAATAACTGGACTGTTGCTCAGTGGTCTAAAGTCCTCTTTTCAGAGAAAAGTAAATTTTGCATTTCATTTGGAAATCAAGGTCTGGAGAAAGACTAGAGTGGCACAGAATCCAAGCTACTTGAAGTCCAGTGTGAAGCTTCCGAAGTCACTGATGATTTGGGTTGCCGTGACATCAGCTATTGTTGTTCCATTGTGTTTTATCAAGTCCAAAGTCAATGTAGCCACCTACCAGGAGATTTGGGAGCACTTTTTGCTTCCGTCTGCTGACAAGCTTTATGGAGATGCTGATTTCCTCTTCTAGCAGGACTTTAGCATCTGCCCACACTGCCAAAACAGCTTCCAAGTCATTTGCTGACCATGATATTACTGTGCTTGATTGGCCAGCCAACATGCCTACATATGGAATATTTTCAAGAGAAAGATGAGAAACAGTCGATGCAACAATACAGACGAACTGAAGGCTCGATAGTGTCCCAGCAGTGCCGCAGGCTGATTGCTTCTATACCACACCTCACTGATGCTGGACTTTGAGCTAAATGAGCCTTGACCAAGCATTGAGTGCAAGAATTTTGTAAATCCGATTTTTTATTGATCTTAGGAAATATTCTAATATCTTGAGACTGGATTTTTTTACTTTCATCAGCTGTAAGCTCTAATCATCAAAATAAAAAATAAACTTTTGAACTTTCGTTTTACTTTACATGTAATGAATCTAGAATATAAGAGTTTCACTTTTTGAAATAAGTTACAAAAAAAGAACTTTCACGATATAGTGCACACTCTGAGCTTTCATTTTAATATTCTCATCAAAATTGGAGGAAAGGTTAAGGAATTACAGCAATTTAATATGTACCTTCCACATTTTTCAAGGGACCATGAGTAATTAGACAATTGACTCAAAAGCTGTTTCATGGACAGATGTGGGCTATTCTTTCATCAATTAAATAGGAAAAAGGTCTGGACAGGATTCTAAGCCATTTGCTTTTGGTAGCTATTACTCTGAACCCACATCATGCGGTTAAAGGAGCTCTCCATACAAGTGAAACAGATAATTGTTAGGCTTCCAAAACAAAACCAATAGAGAGCGCAAGAACATTACGTGTGGCCAACTCAACAGTACATTCTAAGAAAAATGTACATCTATGGGCACCTATGGAGGACAACAGTGGTGGATGATCGGAGAATCCTCTGTGGTAAAGAAAAACCGTTTCACAACATCCAGCCAAGTGAATAACACTCTCCAGGAGGTAGATGGATCACTGTGAACGTCTACAATTAAGAGAAGACTTCACCAGAGCAAATACAGAGGGTTCACCACATGGTGCAGACAAGGCCAGATTAGACTTTGCCAAAAAAACTTCTAAAAAAAGTCAGACCACTTCTAGAAAATAATTATTTGGAAGGCAGAAATTAAGATCAACCTGAACCAGATTGACGGGAATAAAAAAGTATGGACAAGGCTTAGAACAGCTCATTTCACAGATGCACTGGATTCACAGGATGCACAGATGCACTGGAATCCATGCATGGCTTCCAGTGGCACTGGTTACTGGTGTTTAGTGATGACGTGACAGAAGACAGAAGCAGCTGGATGAATTCTTAAGTGTATAGGGATATAAACTCTGCCCAGATTCAGTCAAATGGAGCAAAGTTGATTGGGCGGCGCTTCATAGTACAAATGATCCAAAACCTGCAGCAAAAGCTACCCAGAATTTTTTGAAGGTAAAAAAAAAAGTTGAATATTCTTCAATGGCCAAGTCAATCTCCTGATCTCAACCCGATTGAGCATGCATTTCAATTGCTGAAGACAAAACTAAAGGCAGAAAGACCCACAAACAAACAACAACTGAAGTCAGCTGCAGTAAACCATAAAAACGATTAAACTCAGTCTTTGGTGATGTCTATGAGTTACAGAGCTAAGTCAGTCATTGCCTGCAAAGGATTCTCAAAAGAATATAAAAAAATGAGTATTTTTATTTATGATTATTTTATGTTTAAAATGGGTATGTATGGGCTGTGTATACAAATGGTTGTAATTCCTAAGCATTTAGTTATATTTTTGTTCAACCCCCTTAATAATAGCTTAAAGTCTGCACATCAATTTCTTCTTAATTATGTTCTGGCATACAGAGCTGAAATTATGAAAATTGTGTCGGTGTCCAAATATAAATTGACCTTACCGTACATACAGTGGGAATGGAACGTATTCAGACCCCCTTAAATTTTTCACTCTTTGTTATATTGCAGCCATTTGCTAAAATCATTTAAGTTCATTTTTTTCCTCATTAATGTACACACAGCACCCCATATTGACAGAAAAACACAGAATTGTTGACATTTTTGCAGATTTATTAAAAAAGAAAAACTGAAATATCACATGGTCCTAAGTGTTCAGACCCTTTGCTCAGTATTTAGTAGAAGCACCCTTTTGATTTAATACAGCCATGAGTCTTTTTGGGAAAGATGCAACAAGTTTTTCACACCTGGATTTGGGGATCCTCTGCCATTCCTCCTTGCAGATCCTCTCCAGTTCTGTCAGGTTGGATGGTAAACGTTGGTGGACAGCCATTTTTAGGTCTCTCCAGAGATGCTCAATTGGGTTTAAGTCAGGGCTCTGGCTGGGCCATTCAAGAACAGTCACGGAGTTGTTGTGAAGCCACTCCTTCGTTATTTTAGCTGTGTGCTTAGGGTCACACATACCGCTTAGAATTAAGGCCAAAAAGTTCTATCTTGGTCTCATCAGACCAGAGTATCTTATTTGTCACCATCTTGGAGTCCTTCAAGTTTTTTTTAGCAAACTCCATGCGGGCTTTCGTGTGTCTTGCACTGAGGAGAGGCTTCCGTAGGGCCACTCTGCCATAAAGCCCCGACTGGTGGAGGGCTGCAGTGATGGTTGACTTTCTACAACTTTCTCCCATCTCCCGAATGCATCTCTGGAGCTCAGCCACAGTGATCTTTGGGTTCTTCTTTACCTCTCTCACCAAGGCTCTTCTCCCCCGATAGCTCAGTTTGGCCGGACGGCCAGCTCTAGGAAGGGTTCTGGTCATCCCAAACGTCTTCCATTTAAGGATTATGAAGGCCACTGTGCTCTTAGGAACCTTAAGTGCAGCAGAAATGTTTTTGTAACCTTGGCCTGTGCCTTGCCACAATTCTGTCTCTGAGCTCTTCAGGCAGTTCCTTTGACCTCATGATTCTCATTTGCTCTGACATGCACGGTGAGCTGTAAGGTCTTATAGACAGGTGTGTGGCTTTCCTAATCAAGTCCAATCAGTATAATCAAACACAGCTGGACTTAAATGAAGGTGTAGAACCATCTCAAGGATGATCAGAAGAAATGGACAGCACCTGAGTTAAATATATGAGTGTCACAGCAAAGGGTCTGAATACTTAGGACCATGTGATATTTCAGTTTTTCTTTTTTAATAAATCTGCAAAAATGTCACCAATTCTGTGTTTTTCTGTCAATATGGGGTGCTGCGTGTACATTAATGAGGAAAAAAAATGAACTTAAATTATTTTAGCAAATGGCTGCAATATAACAAAGAGTGAAAAATTTAAGGGGGTCTGAATACTTTCCGTAACCACTGTACATACAAGTTGTCCTCTTACATGAACAGCTCATTTCATCTTGCGGTGTAAATAGGTTTAAAATCATTTCAATCTTTTAACTTTTGGTAGGGAATCACACTGACTCTCTCACGAGAATGGAGTCAGTTTCAAGGCAGGTTGCTGTTTTTTACTTATGTCATACTTTTATGTGTCATGCTTCTCCGAGTTAACAGAGAAAGTTGATGATCAGCATCATGGCACAAACAAAGCTGGATTGGATTGGTTTTGTTCATTCAAAACTAATACTGCAACCCTAAATTTGCTACCTTTATTGTACAAGCCATTGGTTAATTATGAGCTCAATTCCAAATATGCAAAAAATAAATAAATACAAATTTCCTCTAAACTAAGTTTTGCAGAGAAACTGTTTTTCATACCATGTAACTTAGGGATGCTCAGATCCGCCTTTTTCATCTCCGATACCAATTTCGATAACCGAGAATCAGTATTGGCTGAAACCACTATGATGTAAAATTATTATATCGCTGTGTGTAACTGATAATCACCATTTCACAATATACTAAATACAGAGTATTTCATAATAAAGTAAAATACAAATAAATATGAAAAAATATGTATACAAATTAAACAAATTAAAGTGTAGCACTAAATCTGGTAAATTGTTACACATTGCTATTTGTATTGTTAGAAAATCCATTTATGAAAAACAATATATTTATATATACATTTAAAGAGCTGCTTGTAAGTCTGTGAATCCTATAGAATGTTCTATATGTCTGTACAGATATGACCCAAAACATTATCTACTGTTGTGAACTTGGTTCTTCTAAAGTGTAGAAAACTCAGAAGAGAAGACCAGGAGACTTCGGATTGGATCGTCAGCAGGATTCTTTATTCTATGACCTGTCGTTGGTATCTGTAGTCATCGAAATCTCAATCTTAAGTCATTTTTACATGGTATCTTATAGGCAGAATTGGAGGAGGGACTTCTTGGAGGTGGAGACAAATTCAAACAAAGCAAGCACATGAGGGAGGCGTTAGTTTGTTACGGGAACTTCCCGTGGTTCTAATCTCATCAACATAATCAAATGCATAGACACTAATCCAATCAAACTAACGATTCCACCTCTTGGCCAGGGGGCTCCGAAAGATAGACACTAATCCAATCAACCTAACGAATCAACGTCTGGCCAGGGGTTCTTTGAATCAACGTCTGGGCCAGGCGTTCTTTGAATCTCTGCCAATCAACATGACTTGATTGAGACAAAGCACAGTTATACATTGAATCAGGAAGTGGATAATAAGAATCTAAATTAAACATTTAAATACAATTTGTAATCCCACACTACTTTCAGGACTTGAGTTAAATTCTGATTATGTTTTAGGTCCTATTTATGCAGAAATATAGTACATTTTAAAACGTTCACAAACTTTCAAGCAGCACTGTATACTATAAAATGAAAAGACATGTATTTGAAATGTATAGCACATTTTTAATGAGGTAACAACATATGATAGATAGGACAAAACGCATTTGGTGCGCAGAATGATACACTTGAAGCAGCACAGAGTCACAGCACGCAGCGCTTTGCATTAAGAAAGTCAAAGTACAAGGGGAAGAGATATTGATGCGTAGTATGTTACATCTTTGCAATCTGTTCTTTAAACGGTTTTAAATTTCAGTTACTGTGCACGTTAAAAACTATAGTCTTTTAGGCGAAAATAGTAAAACAAATATATATATATATATATATATATTTTGGTGTTTGTCAGATTAAAAGAAAAGACCGAATAAATTGTACCGAACAATTAAATAAGTGTAATCGATTTTTAAATGAACGTGTTTTCACTGAATGTTTTCATATCATGGTTATCTTAATGTATCGATTCATGAAATGAGCAGAAAAAAAACAAAATCAATATTATTTTAGATTTGGAAATTTAGCTCTGCTCTTGCACACAATGGACTCTATGCACTGTCACTTCCGCATTTTTCCTTAGGGGGCTTACTTAAATCCGATGTTGTGCCGGAAGTCATTGTTCCTTACGTAGAGTTTTCAAAATGAGAAGATGGTTTTTCAGCTTACAAGAACTTGCCCGGATTACTGTAAATTAATTTCAATGCACGGAGAAGGGCATTAAACGTTTCAAGTTACATCGACAACTTTAGGGTGAGTATTGTTCTATTGTCTTCTAGCAAATCTAGACAATGAGGCTGGATATGATAACGCTGCTGCACCGATCCACACTAAAATAGCAGGGCTAAGTTAGAGTTTTGCTTTAAACTCCATCCACCTCAGTTTTTTTTTTTACTCCTAAAAGATAGTAGAAATAAGACCTGGAAAATCTACGTTTATTTGCACCTGTGGCGTTTGCTGTGATAGGAAGGTTTTCACTTGATATAAAGTATTTTAAATACTGTTCCCATTTTTAGATTGCTATGTATCGTAATAAACCTTAAGTCTGACAGTTTCTGGCAGTTATTGTTATATTATAAAGTTGTTTGGTTTTGAAGGGAAAGCGCCTTTGATCTACCTAAATGCATCTATGTTTGCACGAATCATTCGTGATCCAGATTTACCTACAGAAGAAGTGAGTACAAAGTTTTTTAAATGAATCTATGCAAACCGCCTTTCCTAATAATGTGCTACTTAGCAAGTTTCACGATGAATGCGGCTAAAGTAGACAGTCCCTTTAGTGAGCATTCGGAAGAGAGGGGCAGAGTCAGCAGAGCTCTCTCTCATTTAAAGGAGAATGACAATACGGCTTGCTCTGAAAAGAGCTGTTTTTGACAGGCAAAAAAATGTTTTTTTTACACTACCATTGATACATTTTAACCAAACTATGTTACCGATTTTCATTAAGACTCTAAAGAATAATATCAACTTGTGGAAAATGGGCATTATATGACCCTTTAATGTCGTTTTGTTGTGGCTTAATGTTGTTGTGTTGTGAGCTTATGTTTGCTTTTTTAATTGCGTTGTGTTGTGAACTACTGGGCCACCGTACTAAAGCCCCGTTCACACCAAGAACGATACATTTAAAGATAACCATAAATATAACAAAATTAGTGTCCACACCAGCGAACGATACCATCTGTAAGCAGATGCAGGTCTCCCACTTTAAATTCTCAAGCTCGTTATAGCAGGATGGATTCTGAGTGGCTGTCAATGCTTTTATCATTCATCAGCTGAAAAAAAATATTTGAAATGATATCGTTTCTCGGTGTCTTTATCGTTATAGCTGTGATGTGGTCTCTGCTATTCTTTAATATTGAGAGTGATTTTTAGAACTATATCTTTATCGTTATCTTTATAGTTATCGTGCTTGATGTGAATGAGCCATAATAGTGAAGGAATCTTGCACTTGGTTCATTCAAGTCAATATTATTTGTATAGCATGGTCCACAATAAATGTCCAGGGCTTGGAAAACTTCAAAATCCCTCCGTAGCTCTTCTGGGAGGCAAATAACAAGTCAAGAGAAAAGGGGTGCAACAGATCAAACCACTCACAGTTTGGATTTGTATTTCCATTTTTTGGTTTGGATTTGTTCTTACTGCTGTGAAGCAGCAACAAATATCGCGGTTTGGTGGTTAATCGCACGACCCCCCCCATTTTAGTGGCATCTAACGGTGAGGTCGCGAATTGCACAGAGAAGCTACGGTGCTGACAGACCACTTCCCCCTGGGGGAAGGTTGAATACTACGCTGTTAAAGATCATCTCATATCTCATTCACTGGTGAGGAAAAATTTAAGTACAAAGCACTACAATAATAGAGCCTTCCTCTCTCTTTGTCTAGTGTGATGAAACGCGCTGATAACATTATGTATGCCCAAACAGGGTGCGTGGAGTTATGCAAATACATATGTTGACAGGCTGTTAGGACAGCCTATTGTGGACCTCGGACCAAGGGATATAGCTGAACAAATATTTTATGGCCTTCCACAGACAATATAATTACATTTAGAAATCGTAACTTAATGATTGTTATCGGGATGTGAAGAGACTCAACCAGCATAACTTTTTTTTAAACCAAATCACCTACCCTGAAACCCTAGTGCAACCTTTAGGACATTTTTGGCCTTTTCAGTTTTTTTTTTATCATTTTGTCTGTGTTATTGCCAGCTGCATACATTTTGGCACAGGAGTGTATTTTTATTGGACTATTTCACCCCAATTTAATTTAATAAATCCATTTTGCACTAGGTAAAAAAAAAGTTCCTCTCAGGACAAAACATTTCCCCATAGAAAACCATGCTATTTTTAATCAGTGTCATTTATGTAATATGATGCAATTTTTGTTAATAGGATTTCATTTTGTTGGCAAGGCTTCAAACATTTTTTTTACCAGATGGGGCACTTTTTTCAGGTTTGGCCTATAAAGCAAATTCTTCTAAATGTAAACCCTGCAAATACTAGAAATCGTAAATATAAATAAATGGGAATCATGAAAAAAAATTATAACTGGGATTCATGTAAAAAAAATACTAATAAATAAAAAACAGTGCACATTTAATTTATATATTTACATCTCATTTATATAGATATAGATTTATGTAGTATTGTTCGCTTGGCTGTTTCCTTATAAAGGTCCAGAAATGTATCAGGTTTTTCATCAGGTGTCTTTTTTAATAATATAACGTCATCACGTTGCTGTCTTGCCGCCAGCCATTTATTTATTCTTGTTTTCTGCTTCTGCAAATTATAGAGCCAATTGGATAAATAATGCAGCTATAATTGTGTGGGTGAGTTGGTATGGATGTCAGAGTGTGGTATGTATGAGTGTCATTAAAAAAATAGAGTGTGTGCTTGTGATATTTTAAAGAAAAAACTCTACTGCAAATCACAAATCCACCCACTGTGTGCACCAGCTGAGTTTTGGGGAAAATTTGGTACTGCGCCCAAACACAATCTTACTGAAAGCTAATTTTTATGAGATAAGATTGTTAAACATGTTTCACAAAATACATATTTTATATAAAATATTGTTCAGAAGGCATTTTTATTTTGTAAAAATTAGGGAGGTTTACTTTCCACACTGATGCCGGAAGATAATTGGATCCTTAGCTTATCTGAATAATTCCTCTTTGCCACTCTGATCTCCTTTTCCAGTGTGCTTTTGGCCTGTTTATACAAGTGTAGAGCCTTATTGAGAGAGAAATAACAAAAATACGCTGCAGGATCAAAGCAGTCCTTATAAGAAACTGAGACGTTTCTCTACACAGCTGCAAACCATAAAAATAATGATTAAGACCTAACTCGATTGTGTGGACCAGTTCCTGTCATGGCTTGTTCCTCATCTCCCACGAGACCCATACAATAAACACAGAAGAAACAAACTTCTTATTTGGAGATAGGACAGCGACTACACTCCCAGAATCTCATGACCGCATTATTCAATAATGGAAGATCGTTTTACAGCGAGATGTCCAGCTTTGAAGAGCTGCAGACAGTCTCATGTTCCCCCCAAAGCTGAAATAATAGCTTTAAATAAATGTTACACAAGATTGTATCCCCCTTCCTGTAACCATTTTCTTTGGCCCGACGGAGCTTTGGAGAGAACCATGGTTTGTCGTTGTTGTAGGATAAATGAGTTCTGGTAGGAATGCACATATCCTCACAGAAACTGATATATGATGTTAGTCTCTGTGAGGTCATCCAGATCGGTGGCAGCAGCTTCAACAGTATTACCGTATAAACGGTATTGCGTCATATTGTATCGCTTATAAAGAATATATTGATATATTGTACAAACTCGATATACCGCCCAGGCCTAATATATCCTTTGCTATATGGGTGTGTGATAATTTCGTAATTGTTGTGTATTGCAAGAAATCAAGCAAAACACACCTAAAGAGTGCATGCATACATTATGTAAAATTACCTACAGGTGCATCTCAATATATTAGAATGTCGTGGAAAGGTTCATTTATTTCAGTAATTCAACTCAAATTGTGAAATTTATGTATTAACTAAATTCAATGCACACAGATTGAAGTAGTTTAAGTCTTTTGTTCTTGTAAATGTGATGATTTTGGCTCACATTTAACAAAAACCCACCAATTCTGACACCCTTCACAAGGAGGGTAAGCCACAAACATTCATTGCCAAAGAAGCTGGCTGTTCACAGAGTGCTTTATCTAAGCATGTTAACAGAAAGTTGAGTGGAAGGAAAAAGTGTGGAAGAAAAAGATGCACAAGCAACCGAGAGAACCGCAGCCTTATGAGGATTGTCAAGCAAAATCGATTCAAGAATTGACCATGCTATTGAGGCTGGGGTCAAGGCATCAAGAGCCACCACACACAGATGTGTCAAGGAACTTGACTACAGATTTTGTCAGAGGCATCTTACCTGGGCTAAGGAGAAGAAGAACTGGACTGTTGCCCAGTGGTCCAAAGTCCTCTTTTCAGATGAGAGCAAGTATTTAATTTAGTATTTAATTAAATTGTATTTAATTTAGAAACCAAGGTCCTAGAGTCTGGAGGAAGTGTGGAGAAGCTCGTAGCCAAGTTGCTTGAAGTTCAGTATTAAGTTTTCACAGTCTGTGATGATTTGGGGTGCAATATCATATGCTGGTGTTGGTCCATTGTGTTTTTTGAAAGCCAACGTCACTGCACCCGTTTACCAAGAAATTTTGGAGCACTTCATGCTTCCTTCTGCTGACCAGCTTTTTCAGTGCCACAAACTGATCACCTCCATGCCATGCCGAATTGAGGCCGTAATTAAAGCAAAAGGAGCCCCAATCAAGTATTGAGTACATATACAGTAAATGAACATACTTTCCAGAAGGCCAATAATGCACTAAAAATGTTTTTTTATTGGTCTTATGAAGTATTCTAATTTGTTGAGATAGTGAATTGGTGGGTTTTTTCATTTCATGAAAAATTTTCAACTGCATTTCATTGATGGCATCATGAATTCACAAATGTACTGCTCTATACTGAAAGAGAAGATGCTACCATCACTCCGTGCCCTTGGTCGTCGTGCACTTTTCCAACATGACAATGATCCTAAACACACATCTAAGGCCACTGTTGGATTTCTGAAGAAGAACAGGGTGAAAGTGATTCTGTGGCCAAGTATGTCTCCTGATCTGAACCCAATCGAACACCTATGGGGAATTCTGAAGAGACAAGTTAAGCATCACTCTCCATCCAGCATCCAATCTCTAAAAGAGGTCATTCTTGAAGAATGGAAAAAGATAGATCTGGCAAAATGTCGCCAACTTGTTCATTCCATGCCTAGAAGACTTGGTGCTGTCATTAAAAATCATGGAGGCCATACAAAGTACTAGATTTAGTAGTTTTTGTTGTGGGGTGTACTCATTTTTGCATCACCCTAATTTGAGTAAAACTGAAAAATGTGTAATCTAAGTTATATTATTAACCTTACTTTCATGTTATTAGTTAAACAGATGTTATATTAAACTTACTCTTGTCAACATTTTGGAAATGTTTTTTGTGTTCATTGAGATATTGTTTAAAATGTTACTTTTCAACGCTGAGCACTGTATGTCAAGCTGTGTGTGTGTGTGAGAGAGAAAAAATTTCAGCGTATGTTTTTTTTCTTTTTTTCCTGTTGTGTTTGTTGCACATTTTGATGCCTTGATGACAGGGGTAGTGGCTCCCAAATAAAACACTGTGACACAAATTCAGATGCAGTGGGTTTTCAATGGTGGGTTTGAACAAAACCAAAACTAGGTACAGTTTAGCTCTGGGGTCTGTTCTTCATACCTCGCTTAATACATCTGAGATGATTTGAGAGATGCCAGATCTTCTAATCGTGATAACTGATCTCTGGCTAATTTGGTTCTTCAAAAAAAATTCGTATTAGATTAAAATATCTGGATTAAGTTGTCTAAGATTACTGCGCGTTCTAGTGTTCCCCCGAAAAGAGCAGATGTATCGATATTTGAAACCACGATCAGCAATGCAGCAATTGGCTGGCGGCAAGACAGCAACTTAATGACGTTATATTATTAAAAAAGACACCTGACGAAAAACCTGATACATTTCTGGACCTTTATAAGGTAACAGCCAAGCGAACAATACTACATACATCTATATCTATATAAATAGATATTATTTTTTAAATCTAATTTAAATTAGATAAACAAAATTGGGAATCATGTAAAACATTTTTTTTACATTTATTTGTAATTTTGTTACATGATTCCCATTTATTTATATTTACGATTTCTAGTATTTGCAGGCTTTACATTTACAAATCAGATAAATAAAGGTTATTAAAATGAATAAGTATGGATGACAGTTGATTCCAATTAAGTTTATTCCCCTCATTAGTAACAGTATCCTCTGTGGGATAAATAAAGTTAATATTATTCTTGTATTAATGATACTTAATTACCATTGAGATTTATCATCCTTGTAATAGTATTATTCATAAGTAAAATTAAAAAAATTAACCTTTCCTAGTTCTGTACATCAGGTCCAAAAAGAAATGTAGAAAGAATATACAAAATCAAAACATCAAATAAATGTGTGATCTATTCCCATTTGTACATTTCAAAAGGGAAATACTGACTGATGTTTACAGAGCAGAGGTCACCTTTTTATTTCCAATAGAGAGGGACTTTTGTTTCTTTAGTATTATTATTTTGAGCTGTATAATTGGTTACTGTGTTACTTCGGTTTCAAAAGGAAGCAATAAATAACACTTTCATATCTAAAGAGAGTTTATGTGATTTTATGTTGTGAAATTAATAATACTCGTAATAACCGTGATTATTCTTCAGACTATAATTGTACTACTCCCCTTTGCGTGGCCCCTCCTAATCGCACTCTAAACTGTTGCTATAACTTGAGAGCCCTGTTACAGAAATAAATGAACTTTTCCATTACATTTTAATTTATTGAGATGCACCTGTATGTAAATAAAATAAACTCTTTCTATGATTAAATGGCAAAACAGTGTTTTCAGTCTGCCTGAAAACGAGAACATATTAAAACACTTGTTTGACACAGCGAGTTTTTTTGAGGATTACCAAAAAAAACGTTTTAACTTGATCACTTACATTTCATGGTATGCCTAGGTAAAATAAATAAATATATGTCTATAGATTTATAACCTGCTCCACATAAAAAAAGCACTTTAATTAGGACACTCCTATTACATTTTTCAAAATTATCACTATTCAGCTTTGAAAATGAAAACCAACCTGTTTGTTCCTCAGTATCTTCTTGTTTCAGTCTGAATGTTTCTTCAATCCTCAGGTCTTCACTCTCCTCTTTAATAACTGCCATCTTTATAATAGTGTGTCACGTCCCAGTGGCTTCACCAGGAGTCTCTGTGTGTCTGGACACTGTCAGAGAAACAGACAGTTAATGGTCTATAATTGATCGTATAAGCCATGACCTCACAAAATCACAGCTAAATTGCATAATTCACGAATAAAATCCTAATTGATTCGTAAAACTTGTCATTGTTCTTGTTTTTATTGGATTTACAACACTTTGAACAGCAGATGACGTCAACATGTGATGTTAAGAAAAATGAGTTTCCGTTGCGTTTGCGGAATGCGTTTTCGTTTCTCGCATCACCACTCGCCAGGGACCGAATTGGGGTTTTCAATGGACTGATTCACGATACAGAGAACAAACGAAGACGCACCTGTTTCACGCAATAATAACAATATTTGTTTGCATTAAGCATTAGAGTAATATTAAATAATGGTATATAATATATTAAATAATTGAACAAGTATAAAAAAACAATTAACACTTTTATTCATTAAAAACACTTAAACAATTTAAAAGCTTTAAAGCACAAACCTGTCTACAGCCTGATTGCAGACGCAGGAGAGTGGCGAAATGCGGCGCAGCCTTATAGCGTCACAACGCCGGACCAAAATAAAAGTCCTGTTTAAATCACAAAAGTGAAAATAAATCTGCATACAGAAAACACATATTATCTGCAGGGCAGGGGTAGCTACTTTAAGTAACACTTCGTCTTTTGGAGTCATTTTCAGACCCTTCTGGACACTTGTTTTGGAATTTAGGACAATATAATGGTATAAGGATATATTTCTTTTTTTATTACTCCAGTAACATTGTAATATTGGCCAATTATTGTATACACAAATTCATGATTCATAATTAAATAAACATTTATAAATAAAATAAATTAAACGAATAAACCTTTCTCAGAAGCACAAACACAAAAAAAATTAAATGCAATGAAACTTCTCCTTACACATGTTGAGGTTTTGTGTCAGGTTAGCTACTAAATAAGATTATAACAAAATGACAAAGTCTAGTCATTTAGTAGCTAACCTGACACAAAACCTCAAATGAATTTTATTTATAAATGTTTATAGAGCTCTTTGGCATCAACTCATCTCACCGTATTTGGAGGAGGAGGAATGACCCCAAAAACACCATCAATATAGAGACTGTATCCGTTTCTGTGAGGATATGTGCATTCCTACCAGTACTCATTTAACCTACAACAATGACAAACCATGGTTCACTGCATAACTCGGCCAGCTGCGTCAGACCAAATAAGATGCTTATAGGAAGGGGGATACAATCTTGTATAAACAGGCCAAAAACACACTGGAAAAGGAGATCAGAGTGGCAAAGAGGAATTATTCAGATAAGCTAAGGATCCAATTATCTCCCAGTGACTCGGCATCAGTGTGGAAAGTAACCCCCCCCCCCTCATTTTAATTTTTGCCAAATGAAAATTATATATGAACAATATTTTATATAACATATATATTTTGTGAAACATGTTAAACACGACACCTCGTAGAAAATTAAAGCCATAAATCTATACAAGTTGTGTTCTAAATTTGAGGTTGATATCTAAATATTGTTTTGCTTTTAGTAAGATTGTGTTTGGGCGCAGTACCAAATTGTCCCCAAAAACCCCAAAAGCTGGTGCCCACAGTCGGTGGATTTGTGATTTGCAGTAGAGTTTTTTTTTTTAAATATCACAAGCACACACTCTATTTTTTTTAATGACACTCATACATACCACACTCTGACATCCATACCAACTCACCCACACAATTATAGCTGCATTATTTATCCAATTGGCTCTATAATTTGCAGAAGCAGAAAACCTGAAAAAATGGCACCATCTAGTAAAAATAAATAAATAATAATAATAATTTTGAAGCCTTGCCAACAGAATTAAATCCTATTAACAAAAATTGCATCATATTACATAAATGGCACTGATTAAAAATAGCAGTTTTAATGGGTTTCAATAGGGACACTTTTGTCCCTAAGGTCCTGAGAGGAACTAGTGGTGAAATAGTAAAAGTCCAATAAAAATATACTCCTGTGCCAAAATGTATGCAGCTGGCAATAACACAAACAAATAGAAGAAAAAATTTGCACAAATCTAGTCTATACAAGGGTTTCAGGGTAGGTGATTTGGTTTAAAAAAAAGTTATGCTGGTTGAGTCTCTTCACATCCCGATAACAATCATTAAGTTACGATTTCTAAATGTAATTATATTGTCTGTGGAAGGCATAGGACCATAAAATATTCGTCCAGCTATATCCCTTGGTCCGAGGTCCACAATAGGCTGTCCTAACAGCCTGTCAACATATGCATTTGCATAACTCCACGCACCCTGTTTGGGCATACATAATGTTATCAGCATGTTTCACCACACGATTACAGACAAAGAGAGAGGAAGGCTTTATTATTGTAGTGCTTTGTACTTTAATTTTTCCTCACCAGTGAATGAGATATGAGATGATCTTTAACAGCATAGTATTCAACCTTCCCCCAACGCAATGTCTCATCATATCGCAGGTTATTTTCTGCTCTGCCTGTGCGCGTTCATGTGTTTTGGAGGAGGAATGGCTTTGGGGAGAGGGAGGGTGGTTTCTTATGCTTTACCTTTGAAAAGAAACGTCTCGGGTTACTCGCGTAACCCTTGTTCTCTGAATAGGGAACGAGACACTGCGTAGCTTTTAGCACGCTTTGGGAACGCCCACTGCGTGACCGAGTCTTGAACCCATATGGAATCATGCCAATTCATTGGCTGATGGCGCGACGCCGTCTCTGACGCAATGACGTCGTCAGGTCATACTGGCGAACGCGCCATCCACTCCTCAGATTTCTCTGCCGAAAAGAATCCTGTCGGCAGCGTGAGAAGCTTGGCAGCGAACGCAGTGTCTCGTTCCCTATTCAGAGAACAAGGGTTATGCGAGTAACCCGAGACGTTCTCTTTCATAGGTAACTTAACACTGCGTAGCTTTTAGCACGCTTTGGGAACGATATACCAAACACGCCAAGCTGAAAAGCTGCCTATCTGGCCCAAAAATGAACCAACAACATACGGTCGGTTCAAACAGACAGTACCTGAGAACCCGGAGCCGTATCAATGTCAAGGTTGTAGAACCTGACAAAGGTGTGTGGAGAGGACCATCCTGCCGCAACACAAATATCCTCCAGGGGTACCCCTCTAAAAAGAGCTTGAGAGGAGGCTACGCCCCTAGTAGAATGCGCCCGAAGACTAAGAGGTGAAGGAAGGTTCCGCACCTCGTACGCCAGCGAAATGGCATCTCTCACCCAGTGAGAAATTCTCTGCTTTGACGTGGCAAGCCCGCGGCGACCAGCACCAAAACAGATCAATAGCTGGGGAGATTTTCTCCAAACCTTGGAGCGATCCACATACAGCTTCAATGCCCTGACCGGGCAGAGCAAGTGGAGTCTTTCATCCTCACTTGAAGCAAAGGGAGGGGGATGGAAAGAGTGAAGAGTGACCACTTGAGAACGGAACGACGTGGACAAGACCTTGGGAATGTAACCCGGCCTAGGCCGCAGGGTAACTTTGACTAGACCCGGGGCAAAGTCCATACACGTCTCACTGACAGAAAAAGCCTGCAGATCTCCAACTCTTTTTAGTGACGTAAGCGCCAGTAAAAGAACAACCTTAAGAGTCAGTATCCGATCCGAAGCTGACTCTAAGGGCTCAAAAGGGGCCGTCACTAGTCCTTCGAGGACGACTGACAAGTCCCAAGAAGGAACTGCCGTGGGGCGAACAGGCCTAAGGCGTCTGGCCCCACGCATGAAAGCGGAGACCATCCGATGCCTCCCCAAGGGGATCTCATCCAGCTCTCTCCGAGCTGCAATGGCTGCTACATAAACCCTAAGGGTGGTAGCAGCCGCCCCCGCTGTCAGCCTTTCTTGCAAAAACTCCAGCACTGGACCAACAGGGCAGTTAACTGGGTCGATTGCACGAGTCAAACACCAGGATTCAAAGACGCCCCACTTGGAAGAGTACAGCTTCCTAGTAGCGGGGGCTCTGGCACTGGCTATGGTTTCCTGAACTTCGGCAGGCAAACCATCAATCACAGCCCTTGGCCCTGTATGGGCCATACCCACAACTTCCAGAGCTCCGGCTGAGGATGCCAGATCTTGCCCTGAAGCTGGGACAGTAAGTCCCGCCTGATCGGAATCTCCCAAGGAGGTCGATACAAGAGGGGACTTAGCTCCGAGAACCAGGTCTGGGAGGGCCAGAATGGGGCTACGAGACGGAGACGGGCACCGCTCACCTTCACTCTGCATAGTACTGCCGGAATCAGCTTTATTGGCGGAAACACGTACAGACTGACATTCGGCCATGGGTGGGCGAACGCATCTATGCCTAGAGTCGTCGGGAAACTCAGGGAGAACCAGAGTGGGCACTGGGATGACTCTTGAGAAGCAAAGAGGTCCACCTCCGCTTTGCCAAACAGATCCCAGATACCGTCTGACGGTTCAACATCCATTCCCCCGGCTTGAGCTTCTGTCTCGACAGAAAATCGGCCGCCAGGTTCAGTACTCCCGGAACGTGAACCGCCCTCAAAGAGAGGAACTTGTCTTGGGACCAAAGGAGAAGATGGCGCGCAAGCCTGTCCAGGGTGTGCGACCTCGAACCTCCTTGGCGGTTTATGTGGGACACAACCGCCATATTGTCCGTCCTGACTATAATATGATGCCCCCCGAGAACGGGGAGAAAATACTTCAAAGCCAGGAAGACAGCCCTGAGTTCCAGGCAGTTTATATGCCAAAAGAGGAACTCTTCCTTCCACTCTCCACTCGCCGGCCTTCCTTCGAAGACCGCGCCCCAGCCTGTCATTGATGCATCCGTCGTGATCATATGGCGACGGTGGATCGCACCCATTCTCACCCCGCTCTGGAGAAAGACGGGGTCTCGCCACATTAACAGGTGTCGACAGCAACTGCGCGACACTCTGATAAGGCGAGTAGCTGGTACAGTGGGGTGTAACCTCAGCTCCTTCATCCACCAAAGGAATGGCCTCATGTGAAGCAGCCCTAGGGGCAACACAGGGGAGGCTGCTGCCATAAGGCCCAACAGCCTGCGGCAGGTACCTACAGAGACATGATGGCCTAGCTTGAAGCGGGCCAAACATGCTGTAAAAACTGGTATCCGGGCAGGAGCCAAACGGGCCTGCATCTGAACGGAATCCAAACGAACCCCTAGAAATACGGTTCGTTGAGATGGGAGGAGCACACTCTTCTTGGCGTTCATCCTGAGGCCAAGAGAATGGATGTGGCCGAGAACGATATCCCTGTGACGACTCACTAGCTCCCTGGAGTGAGCCAGAATGAGCCAGTCGTCCAGATAGTTCAGTACACGGATGCCCTGGAGCCTCAAAGGGGCCAGTGCAGCATCCATGCATTTGGTAAATGTCCTCGGGGTCAAAGCCAGGCCGAAGGGCAGGACCTTGTATTGGTAAGCCTTCCCTCCAAAGGCGAACCGAAGGAATTTCCTGTGTCTTTGAACGACCTGGATGTGAAAATACGCATCCTTCAGGTCGATGGTGACAAACCAGTCTCCCTCCTGGACCTGAGACATGATAGTCCTCATCGTCAGCATCTTGAACTTCCCTTTGTAGAGGGAATGATTCAAACGCCGTAGATCCAGAATAGGCCTCAAGCCACCGTCCCTCTTTGGAACGAGGAAGTAGCGGCTGAAGAAACCTTGTTCGACTTCTGACTGCGGTACTTCCTCTATTGCTCCTTTCTGCAGGAGGGAGGAAAGTTCCTGTTGTAGAACAGAAGCCTTGGAGGCGCTGTTTACTACTGTCAGGTGAACCCCGTCGAAACGGGGGGGATTTCTCCCAAGCTGAAGAGTGTAACCGGTTCGAATTGTGCGGAGAACCCACAGCGATACCCCGGGTAAACGCTCCCATTCGTGGAGGAAGTGTGACAGAGGGATCAGAGTGTCGTGCAAGGGAAGACATACCTGAGATTGGGTGTCGAGAAAGCCTGGAAGCAGCGGCACCCTCCACCGTGAAGGAGAGCCCTCGGCGTCCTTGCTCGGGATGGCGGAGAGAGAAGTGCTGGGCTGACGGGTGGCCGGCGGCAAGTGGACGGGCTGCAAAGGGGGAAAGACGAACGCGTCCCCCAACTGCCAGCCCGAGTGAAAATGAGGGTGAATTGGATCTGCACACCAAGCCTCGAAGGGTGGTTGTGACAGATTTAAGTGAGGAGAGCGCGTTCGGGGCGGGCAGAAACGCTTCCGCGGTCTGGCCTCGCCCCGTAACGGTGAAACGACTCTCCTCATTCCGACCCGGAGGTCAGGAACGACCCGGGTTAGCCGAAGCGGCAGGCTTGTTGGGCCGCTTCATGTTAACCCGCTTGCGTGGTTGTTGGCGGGAAGAAGACCGGCCGCGGGCTCCCCAAACCGTAGTGGGGGGAAGGCGCGTGGCCTGGGCTCCGCCGCTAGGGGGCTCCCTCCTGGGGGGCGGCTGCTCCCTAGACACAGAGGAGGAGGGAGTTGAAAAATCCCTTGCTCTCCTCGGCATGAACTGATTGAGAGCAGCCGACTGAGTTTTGGCTGAGCGGAACTTGTCCACTACAGCGCGTGAAAGATGTGAGGCCAAAGTATCCTCAATCACCGGCATGGCGGTGTAACCCTGCTCCACGGAACCCACAAGGTTGGTGAAGTCAGCGGCTGCCGCGTTAGTGAGGCGAGAGGAAAATGGCTGCTTCCAGGAACTGGAGATCTCACGATGCAGATCACTGAAAAATGGCAGCTTCCTCCTTTCAAGCTTGGAGTGCGCGCCGATGAGGAAGCGATCGTCGAGCTTCGAAGCTCGAGACTCGCGGGGCTCATCGGGCCAATCCAGCGCAAGCTTTTCGGTGGCGCGCGAAAGCACGTCCACGAGCTCAGAGTAGGCCGCTGAAGGCCGCGCCTCCTGGCCGCTAGGCGGGAGCGCATCTGCTAAAGCAGGCCCGAAATCCTCGGAGTCGGAGGCTGCCGTGTGCAGAATATCATCTAGCCCGAAAGAAACGAAATCACGTGCTTTCGGGCTAGGAAACTGAAAATCAGGCAAAAATTCGACCGGTGAATTCGCACGTGCGCGCTCGGGAGAGGGAAGGAGAGAAAAGGCGAGGCCTGTCTGCTCACTCTCCATCTCCTCGAGCTCGACATCCGAACCCCAGCTCGCGGCTCTACGAGAGGCCGCGATCTCACGAGGAGGCGCGGAGGTGCTCGATGCGCGCCGGGAAAATTTGGAGAATTCACGTTCATAATCCTCAAGCCGAGAGCGGAGGGTTATGAGACGGAAATCGTCGCAAATTTTGCAGTTAGAGGTCCCATAAACCGCCTCACGTGCGTGCGAAAAACCCAAGCACAAAATACACTTACTGTGCGGGTCCTCGCGAGCGATGAAACGCGCGCACGGCGGAATACAGCGACGAAACTCCATGGCACTTCACCGCGAGGAGAAACAAAGTTCCACTGAGGCAGTCGCCGAAGTGCAAATGGATAATCGCAAGGGTAGTAGATGGGTAAGAAATCGCAACAACGAAGGGCGATGTGACCGCTTCGTGAAGGCAGAGAAATCTGAGGAGTGGATGGCGCGTTCGCCAGTATGACCTGACGACGTCATTGCGTCAGAGACGGCGTCGCGCCATCAGCCAATGAATTGGCGTGTTTCCATATGGGTTCAAGACTCGGTCACGCAGTGGGCGTTCCCAAAGCGTGCTAAAAGCTACGCAGTGTTAAGTTACCTATGAAAGAGAACCTCATTCTCTGCTATCTCAGACAACAACATCTTTGTCCTCTGTCGGCCACCGTAGCTTCTCTATGTGCAATTTGCAAGCTCACCGCTAGATGCCACTAAAATGTACACATTGCATATTTAAATGATAATACAAAAAAAATAAAAAATAAATGTGCTCATCCAAAACGTTCCGATCTGTGACTCAAAATATATAATACAATTAGGGCTGTGACGATAACCGCATCACGGCGGTAATGAGATTCTGACCACGGTGTTGAGGTCATCACCAAACTTTTTGCAAGGTATTTGCAGAGGAAGCTAGATGTCTGCATTCCGTTGGACCCGACCAGAGTGGGTGGTCTAACAATATTCGCAACGTCCTTTCAGAACAGCATATCTGCGCTTTACTCTCTCTTATCGCTCATGCACTGCACGCACGGACCAGTATGAGGCGCCACCTAGGATTTAAATCAAACTTCGCTTATCAACACACAAAAAACACGTGCATATACACCTATAAACACTCGCACATACATATAAACTTCCATGCATATACACCTATAAACACTCGCACATACATATACACTTCTAAACACTCGCACATACATATACACTTCCATGCATATACACCTATAAACACTCGCACATACATATAAACTTCCATGCATATACACTTCTAAACACTCGCACATACATATAAACTTCCATGCATATACACCTATAAACATTCGCACATACATATAAACTTCCATGCATATACACTTCTAAACACTCGCACATACATATAAACTTCCATGCATATACACTTCTAAACACTCGCACATACATATAAACTTCCATGCCAGGGGCGTAGCCACGGGTGTGCCGGTGCCACCCACAGTGGCAGCTGGCACACCTAAAAACAGATGCAGATTTTTTTTTTTTTTATCGTAATAAACATGGGCAGCGCAAAGGAGGGGCTAGCAGATGCTTCAGCACCCCTAAGAAAGACCAAAGCACCGCCACTGCACCCATAAGAAATGAAATAAATTAAAAACATTTTACTTATTATTACGCGTTCATAACTCTGCATTGCAATATAACGTGACGTGATTAGCAGGCACTTTTCGAATTGACAGCATTTTATTTAAAAAATGTATTGGTTCCTTGTGCCAATAATCCCCGACTAAAGATTTCACTAGTCACACATAAATTGATTAATATAATAACTTAGGCTACTAACCATCCTTTAATATATAGGCGTATAGCCTATTCCGCGCGCAAGCGCACGTCTAAAGCTTGCAACAGCAAAAGTAGGCTAATGATTATGAATGTTGGGGGAAAGGCAAAATAAAACATTTTAATTATTCGTTAATAAACTAGTGATTTCTTCTCAGTCAGTGTCGGCTGAAAATTAAAGTTGCAGAATGCGACGCTGACATTAATAAAGAAATGCACCTTTTCATTCCGACTACGTAATTAAAGATTTTTATTTTTTGGTTCGTTCCTTCGTTTAATAAAGTAGCCGGTTCATTGCTGTGACGCGCTCCATTTCACGGAGACTGCATGAGGGGCCGTTCACATATCACGCCTAAAAATGCGTGGAAAACGTTAGGCGTGCTGCTTTCTCCTTTTTTCCAAAGCGCTCGGGCGGTTGCGCTCCGGAGGCGTTTGTCGTTGCTAAGCAACCATCAGCTGCGCTCTCCGTTACAAGAAGGAAATTGACCTGCGGTGCGCTTGCGGCATTCTGAAAAGGTGAGATGTTTTTATCTCGATGTGGCGCGGACGCGCCTGGAAAAAACGAGCGCGTCGCACCGCGACCGCGTCGCTTCCATTATGAGCGCGCATACCGCACGTCTACATTTGAAATAACGAACTTGAGCGCGCAAAAGACGCGATATGAGCGGCAGACGGCAGAAAGCGCATCTTGTTTCTCGATGTATTGTTTCTCTGTGTAGCCTACATAAATAAAAGCATATATATATATGAACTTGCTGTTGAATTTTGTATTTTTGAAAGTTCAATAATAATATAAAAAAAACTTGCCGGACGAATTCATTACCCCGCTTTGTTCCGGGACCTCACAATTTACAGATTAAGCAGTGCTTACAATATTTGTTAATTTAAAATTTAATTACAATTTTACATTATTTTCAAAATAAATAAATAATAATAATACAAAAAAAATATCTGCCGCCATTCAGGCTGCCAACCAATCCGCAACAGCCGCTGACTGTGACGTCACTGACGTGTGACCTCAACATCTTGGGAAATGTTTGCCGCACATTAAAAAAAAAATAGAGAATCTAAACCTTGCTAGCTAGCAATATGTTGCAGAGTTCCCTGCTTAATTTATTTAGTAAAAACCTCGGCTTGATGGACAGCCGGACACAAGGCCTAACCTTACACCTGATGAGGATGTTTCTCCCTCCCCGGGCCCAGCATCAACGGGTGCGACTTAGTAGGTTATACTGTATGTGATTGTCGGTGACCCTCTTGAGCGAGAAAGCTTCGGAAAATGGAAAAAAACAACAACAACAACAAAATATAGCTGCAAGCAGCGATAACCAGGGATCAAGAATTTTAAGGCCTAAGGTGGTATGCTTTTAGGGTCTAGGCCAACATAGCTGGATACATAGCTGACAGTGAAACTCATCGAAAATGGACAATAGGCTCAGAAACACACACACACACACACACAGAAATGAAATGGTTAAACTATCATATTAATAATCATTAAGCTTGCTTACACAGATACAGACACACTCATATACGGACATACATGCACACATATTTTGTTGCAGATATAGATATTTGAAATAAATGACAGGTGACAATACTCTTTGCAAGTCTTCTCTTTTTCAGGGATCTCCAACCCTGCTCCTGGAGAGCTACCATCCTGCAGATTTCAGTTACAACCCTGCTCCAACACACCTGTCTGAAATGAACAAGTAGCCTTGAAGACTGTGATTAGCTGGTTCAGGTGTGTTTGATTGGGTTTGTAGATGAAATCTGTAGGACGGTATCTCTCCAGGAGCAGGGTTGGAGACCCCTGGTAGGCCAATGTGAAATGCAGGGCTGACAATAGAACACATTCACAATGGAGAATTCATTAAAACTGTCTCTCTCTCTGTCACATACACACACACGCACACACACACACACACACACACAGAAATGAAAGGTTTAAAAATGCTTAATAAACAGTAAGCATACAAACACACACACACACAGACATACGCAGGAATGAAAGGTTTAATAATACTAAATATACAGCACGCATGCTAACACACACACACACACACACACTCACTTTGTTGCAGATATAAAATAGTGATTTTCAAAGACATCCAAAATGGAGAATAGGTTAACAGACACATGTAGCCTACACAAAAATGAAATGGTTAAACTAACATATTAATACCCAATAAGCATGCTTATTTTTTTTGCGCATTAATCTGACAATAAATGTGGCACACCCAGTTTTTCTGATGCACATCCAGAGTCTCCTTTCTGGCTACGCTCCTGTTCCATGCATATACACCAATAAACACTCGCACATACATATAAACTTCCATGCATATAACGTTACACCTATAAACACGCGCACATACATATAAACTTCCATGCATATACACCTATAAACACGCGCACATACATATAAACTCGCTGCACGCTTACACACCCATACTTGCTTTCAGCTGAGTATATACGTGTATGCAAGTGATTTCATATGTAGATGTGCGTGAACTTTTCAGTGCAAACGGAAGGCATTTCAGTGTAAACGGAAGGCATTTCAGTGTAAAAGGAAGCAGCGGCACTTCCGGCGGTATCTCCAGATGCGGGACATTTGAAAATTGAAAATTCTTAATGCATTAAAACAGTGTTTTTAAAAGACCAAACCCAATAAACACATTATTAATAAAGCATACGATGTATTGACAAGCAGATCCAGAATCAGAACGTAAAGCGTTTAATTACGCGTAAAGCTTAAGGAATACGCTAACCTGGCTTGCAACGTTATGTGGGTGTCGGAAGCTAAATAAATGTGGGTGGGTCCTTCCACAGAATTTTTTTTTTTGACATTTTCTGTAGTTTGGTGCCTTTTAAAGAACGTGTCTATTCACACAAAGCAATAAATAACACGGATAAACCATGAACTTTCAATGGCGTAAGAGGTAAAGCACATACCATCAGAGTTTGTAACGCGAGATACCCGAGTTTGCGTCCGCCTTTTTCCGAAATCATTCTCCCTCACATCTCTTATTATATTGGAAAGATAGTTGTTTTCAATAAAAAAATAAAATAAATAATCGAAAAGTTTAAATAAAGTATCGGGTAGGAGTGTATAGGGCAGCAGGTACGCTCAATTATTTACTTTGCTGTTTCATTTCTATGGACTCTGAATGAGCCAAGTGCAATAGATTTTAGGAAGCAGCAGTGTGGAGGCTGTAGCTAAATGAAGTTTAATTTATTCATTTATCATTCGTCATGTCGTGTGGAATTGATTTGAATGACGGCGTTCTGAAAAGTGCACAGACATGAACGAGAGACGGTAAAAGTGGATCTCAAAAAGTCCAATAATGTTCCTGTCCCACCCACACAATGGTTCCGACGCCCAAACGACATTATTATTAAAATACTATAGGCTACTAAATACATACTATGTACAGTACATAATTATTTATTATTAATAACGTTTTTATTGCGTTTAGTATTTTAAAAACACTGTTTTAATGCATTAAGCCACGTACAAGCTTTTTAAAATTTCCGAGCATCTGGATGATGTGGAAAACATCTTTTTGATGTGGAAAGCGCAGACGGAATTGCAGAATATGGCAAATATTAGATTCAGTCATTTTT
The DNA here is from genome assembly GCA_003573665.1 of Oxygymnocypris stewartii. Taxonomy (NCBI): domain Eukaryota; kingdom Metazoa; phylum Chordata; class Actinopteri; order Cypriniformes; family Cyprinidae; genus Oxygymnocypris; species Oxygymnocypris stewartii. Next base: position 636,325 of record QVTF01019740.1, on the reverse strand, counting down.
AAAACACATTATAACTCGTTTTGAAACTACATAATGCATGATTATAGTGTGTAACGTTTTATGATGGACGCGAATACAGTCACGTTGTGCTTTGAATTCTCAAAGAAACAGATCAAACAACACGTTATATAATTATATTGTATATCTTGGAAGGGAATAACGTTACAGTCGTGTTGTAATCACTGAGAGATGCAATGCTAATTGTAACTTATCCACAGCAGGTTTAATTAAGACAACAAAGCTAATTAAAACAGCTAAATACATAAAATTAACTAAGCGGATTTGACCCTTCGCTAAGCCCCGCCCTCCTTAGTTACTGTTGCTACGCCTGTCAAGCTTTCGCGCCTGACACGTCTATTACAGTATGTATGCACCGGTGTCAGACATTCCCAAGGAAATAATTAGTCATTTTTGGCAAACAGGTGAAATATCTGAGAGAGCAAAACAAAAGGGACTGCAGTATGCATTCGAGGGATATATCCACGACATAATATGCAACCGATTAGAGAATAATTTCATCAAATTATTCGCGCGCCAGGCTAACGTTACTGCTCACACGTCGTGGGTCTAATCTAACGTTACGCCTTGGACCTGGCAAGAGCCAGAGATGCTGAGCTGAGCCATACATCATCAACAACACAAACAAAGTCCTCCTGCACGAGTCTGCCACAGCAGTGGCAGAAGCCAAGGGGTAACAAAATAAGGGCAGTGCCAATATCATCGGTAGTTGTCGCTAAAGCCAATGAAAACCGTATGTAACCGAAACGAAACGTGCTACCTTTCAGATTGTGCTACTAGTAATATATTTGCATTGGTTTAAGGGTAAGTTTAGGTAAAGGGTAGGTGTGGACGGGTAGGTTTAGGGTAGGGGTAGGTATGGGCATTAAAAAAATCCTCAAACCGCATGAATAAGAGATGCTGGTAGCACAATCTGATAGGTAGCATTTTTCGCTATCGATTTGTGCTACCTATTTTTTTTAATGTGGGAGGTAGCACAATCTGAGCAGGTAGCACCTGAATCGTCAGAACACCGGTATGCAGAAAGCAGACAAGTTGAAAATTATGTTTATGGTTAATAGTTATGGGATTTGGCAGATGCAGATTTGCACAATCCATACGCACAACGCTTCGGCATGTTTCCCTCGCTCGAAAGCTTGCCAGACCTGCCGCGCCTAGTTACGGTTGCTAAGCCACGATTGGTCTGTAGCGATTTTCAGGCGTGGCTTAGCGAAGGGTCAATTGAGTAGAAAACTATGATTTTGCATCGCTTTGATTTGATAGAAGCTGAACAGAGCCGAGCAGCCACTTGCTTCAAAAGTACGCGCCGAATGCTTGTTGCCTCGGCCAATCAGAGTGGCGTTTACTGGTTGGGTCATGATGACGTAATGCCTCAGCCAATCAGAGTGGCGTTTGCAAGTTGGGTTATGATGACGTGCTGCCCATCAAACGCAAGTTCCACCGATCTAATGGCTGCAATGTTAGCTTTCGGCTAACTCAAAAGTTAGAATGCTTAAATTTCTAGCCTACAGTGTTGTATTTGCCTTGATAACAAGATAAACACAATCGGAGACGATATGACACAAACCGGTCCAGAGACAATTAAAATAAACATGTAAATAAGAGAAAAATACTGTAAAATGTCAAACGTAACTTTACTTAATAAATAAATCATTAAATAACAAATAATGTTTCATCACAAATAACCTATATTGATATTCATTAACCATGTTGGTAACAACAATGTTGATATTTGTCTTAAATGTCAATTTCCTGCACATGTCTTAGACGTCCAAAAAAGTTACCTAGTCCGACGTTCAAATGTTGAACGGCATATTGACGTCCAAATGGGGTCTTGGTTAGACGTCCAAATAGTGGACCTAGTTTGCACGTCGTGCAGACGTGCAGAATTGGTCTTGGACCGACTGAGGCAATATAGACATAATCTGCATGTCCGTCAGACGTCTAATGTTTAGTGGGGAGATTTGCCTAGTGGGCAAACTGACTGAATGGATTTTAATATATTTGCCAATATCTCGCCTTAAACAATACTTCCGATATTTCCCTTACTGTACGTACAGTAAGCCTACACAATAATTTTACATGAAAAATTGGATTTGTAGAAATGTGTTATTTAAATATTTGTGTACTGTACATCTCTATGAAGGGGCAAACAACTCACTGTAAATCACTATACAAGTAATACAAGCTTTACAGTTTGACAATGTGTTATTTTAAAAGTATTTTGAATTAAAAATACATCGGACATTTTAACCCAGACGGTGGAATTGTCAGACGGTCCCTTAACCATCGAGCACAATATGCTTCAACATTTTCTCCAGTTTAAATGTACTGCTACAATACACGTTTAAAAAATATAAACAATTCATATGCCACAACTTTATATCGACATCATTTTTTTTACAGCCAAACTCAATAAACACATTATTACTAAATCATGCTATACTGTACATAGTTTGATCTTATAATGTGTTTATTGGGTTTGGTCTTATAAAAACACTGTTTTAATGCATTAAGCCACGTTAAGAATTTTCAATTTTCAAATGTCCCGGTATCTGGAGATACCGCCGGAAGTGCCGCTGCTTCCTTTTACACTGAAATGCCTTCCGTTTTCACTGAAAAGTTCACGCACATCTACATATGAAATCACTTGCATACACGTATATACTCAGCTGAAAGCAAGTATGGGTGTGTATGCGTGCAGCGAGTTTGTATGTGCGAGTGTTTATAGGTGTATATGCATGGAAGTTTATATGTATGTGCACGTGTTTATAGGTGTATATGCATGGAAGTTTATATGTATGTGCGAGTGTTTAGAAGTGTATATGCATGGAAGTTTATATGTTTGTGCGAGTGTTTAGAAGTGTATATGCATGGAAGTTTATATGTATGTGCGAGTGTTTAGAAGTGTATATGCATGGAAGTTTATATGTATGTGCGAGTGTTTATAGGTGTATATGCATGGAAGTTTATATGTATGTGCGAGTGTTTATAGGTGTATATGCATGGAAGTTTATATGTTTGTGCGAGTGTTTAGAAGTGTATATGCATGGAAGTTTATATGTATGTGCGAGTGTTTATAGGTGTATATGCATGGAAGTTTATATGTATGTGCGAGTGTTTATAGGTGTATATGCATGGAAGTTTATATGTATGTGCGAGTGTTTAGAAGTGTATATGCATGGAAGTTTATATGTATGTGCGCGTGTTTAGAAGTGTATATGCATGGAAGTTTATATGTATGTGCGAGTGTTTAGAAGTGTATATGCATGGAAGTTTATATGTATGTGCGAGTGTTTAGAAGTGTATATGCATGGAAGTTTATATGTTTGTGCGAGTGTTTAGAAGTGTATATGCATGGAAGTTTATATGTATGTGCGCGTGTTTATAGGTGTATATGCATGGAAGTTTATATGTATGTGCGAGTGTTTAGAAGTGTATATGCATGGAAGTTTATATGTATGTGCGAGTGTTTAGAAGTGTATATGCATGGAAGTTTATATGTATGTGCGAGTGTTTAGAAGTGTATGCATGGAAGTTTATATGTATGTGCGAGTGTTTAGAAGTGTATATGCATGGAAGTTTATATGTATGTGCGAGTGTTTAGAAGTGTATATGCATGGAAGTTTATATGTATGTGCGAGTGTTTATAGGTGTATATGCATGGAAGTTTATATGTATGTGCGAGTGTTTAGAAGTGTATGCATGGAAGTTTATATGTATGTGCGAGTGTTTAGAAGTGTATATGCATGGAAGTTTATATGTATGTGCGAGTGTTTATAGGTGTATATGCATGGAAGTTTATATGTATGTGCGAGTGTTTAGAAGTGTATATGCATGGAAGTTTATATGTATGTGCGAGTGTTTATAGGTGTATATGCATGGAAGTTTATATGTATGTGCGAGTGTTTAGAAGTGTATATGCATGGAAGTTTATATGTATGTGTGAGTGTTTAGAAGTGTATATGCATGGAAGTTTATATGTATGTGCGAGTGTTTAGAAGTGTATATGCATGGAAGTTTATATGTATGTGCGAGTGTTTAGAAGTGTATATGCATGGAAGTTTATATGTATGTGCGAGTGTTTATAGGTGTATATGCATGGAAGTTTATATGTATGTGCGAGTGTTTAGAAGTGTATATGCATGGAAGTTTATATGTATGTGCGAGTGTTTAGAAGTGTATATGCATGGAAGTTTATATGTATGTGCGCGTGTTTATAGGTGTATATGCATGGAAGTTTATATGTATGTGCGAGTGTTTATAGGTGTATATGCATGGAAGTTTATATGTATGTGCGAGTGTTTATAGGTGTATATGCACGTGTTTTTTGTGTGTTGATAAGCGAAGTTTGATTTAAATCCTAGGCAGTGCTAGTGTCATGTATTTCACTGCAGGGTCTGTGCGCGCAGCATGTGCATAACAGTCCTCAGACAGAACAGGCAGGCTGTCGATGAGTGACCGAGCAGAATAAGGATGGCAAAGCAAAGTGTGGTCCTTGTAGGACGTTCAACTTGGACTGGAAAATTTTAATTTTACTGCTAAGAAACCCACGTCAGGCAAGTCTGATATGTTAAATTGTTCGGTTTCATGAAAAGTGATTTCATTTCGCAATGTCGAAGCCAACGGTTTTGTTCATATTTTGCATATAAATTTAAATGACAGATGTCGTTTTTTTTTTCCTCTGGGACACTTTTCCTACTGTGTTGACAGCAAAGGGTTAAACCAATTTTGCATTTTGACAAGACGAATAAAAATAACAAATAGGCTACAATTTTTGTACAACCTATAGGCCTAATTATTATTTTTTTTTTATTATCTGTGACACTTTTTCTATTGTGTTGACAGCAAAATGTAAAACTAATTTGAATCTGGACAAGACGAATAAAATAAATAAACTACAACAAAATTGATTTTGTGCAGAAAACATTTTTATTTATTATCTATCTCTCTTTCAGTAGTGGAAATTTAAATGTGAGATTCTGGAAACGAGGTATTTTTAGGTGGGGTCGGGAAGAAAATTATTCTAAGCGGACAGCGGGTGAACAAAGAGTGAATTTATAGCGGGAGCGGGTGGGTGTAGATGCGGAATATAACCTTGCTTCGGAAGCGGGACTGAAAAACAGTTTCACTTAAGCGGCTCCGTTGTTGTACAACAGCCGAATACTTGTACAGACAGGCTAGCCTGATGTTCCCTTTTTATGTTGCACTTTGAAAAACCCAAATCAGAAAAAAAAGCCTCTTATGCTGCACTTTACAAAGGTTGTTATTATAAATGTAGCCTAATTAATAGTTAAATAATATTAATGGCGTACTGATTTGCTGTTACAAATTATCCGTTTCAACAAACACATTTTTCAACAAGTTGCGTTTGGACAAGTGCATTTATATCCACGGAGTCTTACCTAAAAAACAATGTCTAAAGAAATAGGAATCGAAGTTTAGCCCAACTCACCAGAACTAAGCATGGGGCATGTTGAGCTCGGCTTGTTGTTTCTGCAGCTTGCTCAGGTTGTTATTCTTTTAATAATTTATTGTACAAAGAATGGGTTACAAACGATGACTAAGACTGTTCCATAATTCCTATTAAACTCTGAAGATATCGGAAACCAAGTTATAGAAATTAATATTATTTAGTTTTTATTGTTAATATACTTTGCTGTTTTAATAATAAAGATTTATTTATTTTTAAAAAATACTGCATGCATTTTTTATAAAGTCATTAGAGATTGGGGGCGGGGGGGTCGTGCAATTAACCTCCAAACCGCGATATTTGTTGCTGCTTCACAGCAATAAGAAAAAAATCCAAACCAAAAAATGGAAATACAAATCCAAACTGTGAGTTGTTTGATCTGTTGCTCCCCTTTTCGCTTGACTTCTTATTTGAAGTTAATATACAATCGCAGAAATGTTTGATCATGCTGATTTGTCCACAGTGAAGTTTAGCTAGTGTTTCTTTTAATTGGACTAGTTAAATTCAATTTGGGTAATCAAAATCAGAAGACCACCTGCCAGAAGAGCTACCAGGGATTTCGAAGTTTTCCAAGCCCTGGATATTTATTGTGGACCATGCTATACAAATAAATATTGACTTGAATGAACCAAGTGCAAGATTCCTTCACTATTATGACTCATTCACATCAAGCACGATAACTATAAAGATAACGATAAAGATATAGTTCTAAAAATCACTCTCAATATTAAAGAATAGCAGAGACCACATCACAGCTATAACGATAAAGACACAGAGAAACGATATCATTTCAAATATTTTTTTTCAGCTGATGAATGATAAAAGCATTGACAGCCACTCAGAATCCATCCTGCTATAACGAGCTTGAGAATTTAAAGTGGGAGACCTGCATCTGCTTACAGATGGTATCGTTCGCTGGTGTGGACACTAATTTTGTTATATTTATGGTTATCTTTAAATGTATCGTTCTTGGTGTGAACGGGGCTTTAGTACGGTGGCCCAGTAGTTCACAACACAACGCAATTAAAAAAGCAAACATAAGCTCACAACACAACAACATTAAGCCACAACAAAACGACATTAAAGGGTCATATAATGCCCATTTTCCACAAGTTGATATTATTCTTTAGAGTCTTAATGAAAATCGGTAACATAGTTTGGTTAAAATGTATCATTGGTAGTGTAAAAACTAATTTTTTAGCCTGTCAAAAACAGCTCTTGTAAGAGCAAGCCATATTGTCATTCTCCTTTAAATGAGAAAGAGCTCTGCTGACTCCGCCCCTCTCTTCTGAGCACTCACTAAAGGGACTGTTTACTGAAAACTGTAAACTGACTGTTTAAAAACTTTCACTCAGAAAGGAAACATTAAAGTCCACATGAGGATTCACACCGGAGAGAAGCCTTATACGTGTCAACAGTGTGGAAAGAGCTTCACAACAGAACTAAACCTTAGGTATCACATGAACCTTCACTCTGGAGTGAAGTCATTCACTTGTGATCAGTGTGGAAAGAGTTTTACCCGTAAAGTAACCCTTGCTTGTCATATGAGAATTCACTGAAAAGATAGCTGTTTTAAATGTCATGAGTGTGGAAAGAGTTTCAGTCATAAAGCTAACCTCAAGAATCACATGAAACTTCACACTGGAGAGAAGCCTTACATGTGTGTTCAATGCGGAATTAAATTAATATATAAAGCAGCCCTTAATGCCCACATGACAAATCACACTGCAGAGAGTCCTTACACCTGCAAATTGTGTGGGAATAGCTTCACACGAGAACTAAACCTTAAGTATCACATGTATCACACCGGAGAGATCCTGATTCTGTAATTCTGATCCTGATCCTGATCCTGTAATCCTGATCACAAGTATCACACCGGAGAGAAGCCTTTCAAATGTGATCAGTGTGGAAAATGTTTCAGACGTAAAGTAACCCTTAGTCAACACATAAGGATTCACTCAAGAGAGAAATGTTTTATATGCAATCAGTGTGGAAAAGGTTACACAAGCATGAAATGCCTAAACAAGCATGTAGTAATTCATTCTGCAGAGAAACTTTTCAATTGCCAGCAGTGTGGAAAATGTTTAAGTAATAAAATAAACCTTAAAGCTCACGAGAGACTTCACACTGGAGAGAAACCTTACATATGCCCTCAGTGTGAAAAGCGTTTCACGTATAAACCATCCCTTGATTACCACTTGAGAGATCACACTGGAGAAAGGCCTTACACATGCCCTCAATGTAAAAAGCGTTTCACATATCAAGGAGACTTCAAACGTCATTTGCAAATGGGTTGTGGAAAGAAATTGCAGTGTTCTGTGTGTGACAAAAGCTTTAGAAAAAGTAGCAATTTCAAAAATCACGTGTGCGATCACTCAGTAGAAAGGCGATTTAATAATGGTTACTGTAATAAAAAAATATTTTGCCATCACACCTACAAATACATCTGAAAAGTCACACAAATGCGAAACGCTATTTGTGTTCCTTGTGTGGGAAGAGGTTTAAATGGCTCAGCAGTTTCAAATGGCACCAGAAAATACGGATGTGTCTGAAATTAAGGCTCCGTTCACACCGTAGCTGAATGTGGGCCAAATCTGATTAATCTGATGACCTTTTCCTCTTTATACTTTCCATTTTAGACTTCATTTTATTTTGTCATGTACACATGCACTCCTCTGAACTCCACATTTGACCATCTCAATTTGTAATATTGAGCGGTTTCAGTAGATACCTTCTAATTTCGCTTGTGTAGAGTATATAGTTGTATAGCTCCATTTCATGTATTGATACCTTGGGATCAAAATATTAGTAATATTAAACTTTTATCTTGCTGTGGAATGCCACAATGTCACTGAAATATTTTAGATAAAAGTATATAAACTGAATGAAATGAAAATGAAACTGCATTATTTGATTGGTCTTTAGTAAGACAATGCCCAGGTAAACATGTTTTCAGTCTGGACTTTGAAAGGGACATCAGACGTCCATTTTTCACAAGTTGATTGCACTGCTAATCCTAGAGGTTTCTTCATTTTTATTAGGCAATCAGGCTGCAGAAAAAAATATTTTTCTGATCTTTTCAAGCAGACTGTTCACACTATTCATTGCAAGTTACCTAATAATATTTGTGTGTCTAGACATAACCAACTTGTCTACATGAGTTGCTTTGGTTTTACCCAAGGCATCCTTGATCTCCAAATAAGCGCCTTGTCCTGTCACAGTGCAGAACTCCCCCATCACACAAGAAGAACTCAGGGATGGAAGAAACTGCGTTATATAGTGATGTTCTGTGCTGTAGTCACTCCTGGCTTCAGCTTCATTTGAGTACTGTATGAATATTTCTGGCATTTCCATTACCAGTTTTTATGTAATTGTCTGATTATAATCACATTTAAAAAAAGTGTATGTGGTTTGAATCAATTTGAATATTAATTTGCTTGTTTGTTTTTCCTGTCTAGACTTAAAAAAATATTTTGCTGACCGTCTGAATCTATCTTTGTCTAGTCTATTTACACTATTAAAGCAGCTTCAGAAATTGCAGTAAAGACCAAATTATTCTTCAGACTAGAAGTGAACGCATGGCATATGCGTGAATTCTTCTGCCATTATCTGAGTTAGCAAGTTATTCATTACCTTATTAAAAATGTATGCACACAATTGAGTAGGATAAACTTTTTATATGATAAGAAAAAAATAACTATAGTTAATAAACTGATGTCAGATTGAAAGCTATTACTTAGTTGCAGATCCCATGCACACAATCACAGCAGTGAGTCTGTGACCTATAGACATCTTGGTCTCATCCTCTGAAATACTTCCCCCAGTCTTTAATGCAGCCAATTCCAATTGCTGCTTGTTTTGGGGAGTTTCTGCATTTACCCTCCTCTTCAGGCGGTGAAATTCAAGTTTAATCGGATTTAAATCTGTAGATTGACTTGGGCAATCTAAGACTTTCCATTTCTTTGCCCTTATAAATTCCTTAACTAAACTGTCAGGGTGTTTTGGGTCATTGTCCTTCCCAATGACTCAGGTGGCATTTTCTTGAATATTGGTAGGCAAGATGGTTTTGTACCCTTCCAAATTCATTCTGTTAATGTCATCATACATTAAGTCATTAGTAAAGTTGAGAGGGCTTGTTCCAGAGACAGCCATGCATGCCCATGCCGCCCATGACAACACCTCCACCATGCTTTACAGATGAGGCTGTATGCTTAGGATCATTTGCAGTTCCCCATTTTTGCTTTCCCATCACTTAGATAAAGGTTTGTCTCATCGTTTTATGAACACAGTTGCAAAACTTTTCTAGCTCACCTTTGTGCTTTTTTGCAAACTCTAATCTTGCCTTTCTATTTTTTGGTGCTGGTCAAAGGTTTGCATCTTGCTGTGTAGCATCTGTAATTCTGTGTCAAAGTCTCCCGAGGACAGTAGATTGTCAGAGCATCACCTCAGCTTTCTGTAAGTTGTTGGTGATTTTACAGACACATCTTTTAGGGTTCATTTTCACAGCTTTTATGTTTGGTCTGTCATCAACTACTGTTGTTTTCTCAGCCGATCAGGTAATTGTTGGTTGCTGGTGTCGCTGGTGGTTTCCAAACTCTTGATTTCTCCGTGCCCTTTGTTTTTGCTAGAGCTCTAATTGGCTTCCTCTTTTCTTTTCTTTTCAATTTAAAGGTGAAACATATCAAAAAGAATGATGCAGAGATCTGGAGACTCCTGCCACAGATCAGTTTTCTCAAGAATGAAATACTTAGCATATTATGTTCTATGACAGAGTAACTAGTCACTTGAATTGTATTATGCCACTCATTTATATAGTGCAATCAACGTGATTAGCGCACAGCCTTTTGCAACTGTTTCAGAAAGTCAAGCCTCTACAAAGCAACCACAGAGCTTCTCAGAAAGAATCTCAGAGACGTATGAAGACGTGAAAGGTGTGAATTTCCCTTGCAGCACACAAAAGTCAGCCAGCGATTGCTTTCAGTTTTAATCTGTACACCTCTCGACCTGAACAGCACAAACAATGAGCAAGAAATGGATAGCGTGCTTGACAAAAGAGCTGAAGGAGAGTCAATTGTATTCAAATACAATTATTAGCTTTTTAATGGTGGGACTTGAGAGACTCATGGAGATAGACTTTGCATGTCCTTGTAATCCAAAAATTAACGGACTATTTTCAGCAGCGTATTTTGTGGTTCCTGCTCTGTTTTCCATGACACTCATGTTTTGTGTTAAAAGCCCACAATGCAAAACCCACTTATGTCTCTCCATTGGAACCTGCACCATTCCAGCTGCTGTTTGGATCATGCTGCTGTTATTTGATGGACAATACGTTGCCTGTGCAACAACCTCCTGGGAAGGACTGACGGTTCACACGGATATATCTGCTTCAACAACATGGTGTCAGCCTTTCACCGATTCTGACAACATTACTATAAAAAAAATTAAATTTTACAGTTATCGAAATTACTCCCAGGTGAGTGAATCAGTGGGATGATTTAATTTGAAGGATGAAGATGATATTTATCAAATTAAATGAAATAATTTTTCATATGATTTAAATGTTAAAAACATTTTTTTTGTGTTTCAGTTAGGGGGACTGACCATGCTAGGCATTGGCGCCATAGTCCTATTTATAATTGGATATAGGAGGTGTCTCCAACAAGTAGCAGTAGCCAATGAATCTGAAAATAAACCAGTGGAAATGGAGGATCCTGCTCAAAGTTCATCAACCCCTCGTGAAAGATCTGCATTAATGGAGAATGAATCTGCACTGCTCTAAATACAGAAGATTTGAACAGCGATCTTGCTAAGCACCACTTAACGCTCGTAAACCCGTTTAAAATGTTACAAAAAGGGGGAAAAACAATGTTTGTAGCAAATCCTCATCCAGCTTTACCACACAGTGCATTTGTGTCTCAGAAGTCTTGAAGTCACTGACAGTGGAAAACCACATCCTGTTATTCAGTGCTCTGCATTATGTAACTTGGTACAATATGCTCATGTTTGCTGATAGTTTTTTTACGCTTTTGGCTTGGCATACTTTAAGATTTGTAACAATAAAAAAAAAAAAAAAATACACTTTGTAACGGATTACGGTCATTTCTTGCTAAACTTTAAAATATGCAAGGTTATTGAGTGAATATTAAGCATTAATTGTAGACAGATTTATTGGTTTTAGTTACTGTTGACCGTTAACATTTCCTCAAAGCATCAGGCTGCTCTTCAAGCAGAAAAAAAACAGATGTTTACTAACTACTTATCCCAACAATTGCTTGTCAAAGAGTTAGAATTTCTCATAGTAGTAACAATTTAAGAGAAGCTCAAATAGATTTTAAAAGGTACCTTTTCTGAATGAAATACTTTAAAGAAAAAATATATATTAAGACAAGGATTTGAGAGGTTTGAAACTTTTGAAATAAAGAAAAATGTTTGAGGATGATTCTCACAAAACTGTATTTTCTCTATGCTTTTTAAAGCTACATTTTTGTGTCTTTCCAGAAAGGGCTTGGAGACCTCAAAAATGATACCTTATATATATAAACAATAAGTATTCCATATAATTCAGAACTACTGTGCAGAGCACAAGAATATGCACACTCAAAAACCTTTGGGCTTGTGCTGTATTGCATACCTTGTCAGATTTGTGTGCTTGCTTGTTGTGATAAACAGCAAAGTGTGTTCAGCTTATTTGAATTACAATTTATCAGACAAGTATAAAAAGGTTAGTATACTCCAGCAGCGGTCGTGGCAGCCCTCGTGTGAAGACTGAAGAGTCTAAAGACAAGCGACTCTACTGTGCAACTCCACTGAGCAACGACACCGGCAAGGGACATTGCCTAAATATTACTTTTTATACATCCTTTTTCCTACAAACTTCACAGTAAGCCCAGATATTGTATGTATTTAAACAATTTATTTTCAATAAACTTAAATATTTAAGTTTGACTGCATTACTATAAGATATAAGTTCTACTATTTTTGTAGCAGGGCTGTAACCACCATAGACATTGGGGGTACAATTCCCCCTAATAATTAAAAATGGTCAATCCACCCCCCAGTATGTGAAATTCTTGCACTGACCTGCTGCCGTCTAGGGCTGTCAAATTGGCTGAAAAACTAAATTCGAATTTTGTACTAAAATATCAAAATTCGAATTATATTCGAATTTAAAAGGCATAAATTCTGTTAGGGGAAAAAAAGCTTTTGGCTTCTCTACTGAGGCCACAAGAGTGCGCATCGAGCAAAATATTACCGTACTAATGCACTTTTCTTCAAAGTAGGGCAGGGTGATATGAGCAAAAATTGATATCTCTGTATTTTTTGGCTGATTTTGTGGTATACAGTATATATCTCGGTATTTTGTATTTGGAATAAACAAATAAAGTAAATGTAACCATGTAGGCATAATATGCAAAAAAGGGTTAAAATCACATTACATTCTAACATTGTAACATTGCGATCTAAAATAAAAAACAATGCTTTTAAAGCAGAAGTTAAATTTACTAAAATAAAAATAAAATAAAATAAAAATAGCACGGCTAGGCTAATTGAGTAAAAATTTTGATTACCCCATTACAGTCGATTTACAGTTAGTGCTATCATACAAATACAAATGTAGGTTTAAAATGTCCAACTACAAATATTTCAGCAAAATCTATATTTTAGTCAGAGTTATTGCGCTCCGATTTCATTGAGTTCCGTCCGTTTGGCGCGCAGCGGCGCGCGTTCTAAATGAAGTCTGTGAAGTTTATGCTGGGTACACAACACAAGATAATCGGGTTGATTTTGGGCCGATTTCTCCCCTTCCGACAATCCTAGGTAATGTCCTGATTATCTTGGTGGATCTAAAGATTATCTTATCAGATTTTCCTGTGGTGTGAGGTATGTTAAGAGTCACTGAATCTGCTCGGAGGAATGTCAGAGGCGCCCGATCGCGAATCGTAAATATTCAACATGTTGAATATTTACGATCAGAAATCCTAATGTGTGAGGGGAACCCCGAGGACAAACGAGCATTTGATCTGCAGATTATCATGTCAAATTAAACAAAATCCAATCAGAAAGCGAGCTGACAGACGACGGAAGCATAACAAACGCAGTCATTTCGCAGCACAAAACCAAAAAATAATAGGCTACATGATCTTTAATTATTGACGGCAGTGAGTCTTCCAACACTAATGACATTCTTTTGTATAGTAACTTTTAGCTATAAGTCTACATTTTCTAAAATCAGACTTCCATCAAACACAATCAAACCTCTACAAATGATTCAGAATGCAGCGGCACGACTGGTCTTCAACGAGCCTATGTTACACCTCTCTTTGTCTCCTTGCACTGGCTACCAGTTGCAGCTCGCATCCAGTTCAAGACGCTGATGCTTGCATATAGAACAACCACAGGCTCAGCACCCACCTACTTCCACTCACTATTACGAATCTACATCTCCTCCAGAAGTCTGAGATCTGCTAGTGAGCGACGCCTCATGGTACCATCAAAGAGAGGCTCAAAATCACTCTCCAGAACATTCTCTTTCACCGTTCCTGGCTGGTGGAATGATCTTCCCATCCCCATCCGGAATGCTGGATCAGGGCTCTAGACTAACTTTTTGCACTGGTTGCACTGGTGCGCCTAACTTTTTTTCTTAGGTGCACCCAAATTTTTGCATAGGCAATATTGATTATGATTAACTAACAATATGGTCAACATAAAGTTCTTTATTTGAAGCACAATTCTACAAGAAAGGTAACTTACTGAAAAAGTGTTGGTGCTTAAAGTGCTTAAAGTTAAAACATCTCAAGATAAATTAAAATAAATTCTAAAATAAGTGTTTTAAGGGCATCAAACTGAACATCTAATGGCTCAATGTCTTATGGACCATCCTCCATTGCAGTCACATGCCCCTCGGATGGCCAACTCCTGTAGTTTGTCCTTCTTGATCTTTGGCCTCGGATAAACCAGCTGAACACACTCTCTCTAGCATCAACATCTTCCAGACTCTGCCCTCTACACTGATTCTTATCAGATCTTCCACTGTGTCTGAATGAAGGGATGCTCTAGTGCAGTGCTTCTCAAACCCTTCCCTTAAACCTATGGAAAAAAAACGGCGCCCCCATCCCACCACAGACTACAGAAAAAAGTATTTAAAGAGGAAAAAAAAACACCTGTTCTGTCTGTGCTCATACTGTATTTTAATTAGGGATGGGTATCGTTAAGGTTTTAACGGTATTACTACTCTTATCGATCTGGTACTTTAACGGTATTCTTATCTGTACTTTTTTTTATTTATATACAGTATATGCACACACACACACACACACACACATATACATACATACACACATATATATACATACATACACACACACACACATATATATATATATATATATATATATACACATGTAAACTGATAGTTTACTAATTAAATACTTTTACACTTTGAATTATAATCTCAGACTACTACGAGTTTAGTAGTTTTATACTGCAAGTATACTCGTAAGTTTTCTTTAAGTGAACTTTACATTATATTTTAAGTATACTACTATGTGGTGACTAAATGGTGTCAGGAGAACCACCTCTCACCCAACATCGACAAGACCAAGGAGCTGGTGGTGGATTACAGGAGACAGAGCAGAGAACACACACCCATCACCATCGACAAGACACCTGTGGAGCGGGTGAGCAGCTTTAAGTTCCTCGGCGTTCACATCACCGAGGATCTCACATGGTCTGCTCACACAGATGCAAGTTCTGAAGAAGGCACATCAGCGTCTCTTCTTCCTGAGACGGCTGAGGAAGTTTGGAACGAGACCCAGAATCCTCAGATCCTTCTACACCTGCACTGTGGAGAGCATCCTGACCGGCTGCATCACCGCCTGGTTTGGAAACTGCACCGCTGGCAACCGCAGGGCTCTGCAAAGGGTCGTGCAAACTGCCCGCCACATTGTTGGAGGTGAGCTTCCCTCCCTCCAGGACATCTACACCAGGCGGTGTACAAGGAAAGCCCGGAGGATTATCAAAGACTCCAGCCACCCGACCCACAGACTGCTCTCTCTGCTGCCCTCAGGGAGACGTTTCCGCAGCATCCGATCCCGCACTAGCCGACTGAGGGACAGCTTTTTCCCTCAGGCTATCAGGCTAATGAACAGTCAGAAATAACTCACCTACATCACACTCCCACTCACACAACATGCCATGCACTGCACTTTAACACAGTTCAACTGGACTACACGCACACACTGCACTAACACAACCTATCTGCTATCACTGGACACCATACAATGCACATCCACGACACTGCATATGAATAATCTGTTGCACCTTTGCACATCTATCTGCTGCTCAACCAATCTGCTGTTAAATTATAATCTGTTGCACCTTCACATTATTACTATGTATAGACTACATAATGTATAGATAGTGTACATAATGTAGATGTGCCCATACGGTGTATAATGTGTAGTTGATAACTAAGTATGTCTTTATAGTACACTATGTGTACTGAGTATATGTATGTGTTTTTTGCACATTGTCTTCTGTACAGTCTGTAAATATGTACTGTCCATATGTAAAAATATGTTATTTTTTTTTGCACTGTCTGGAGCACGCTCGTAAGAATTTCACTCACCAAGGCACTTGTGCTGTGGTGATGTGACAATAAAAGTGATTTGATTTGATTTATGTCCCTATTTAGGTATTACAGTTTTTCTCATTTGCTAAGACACGCTCAGTGAAACTGGGATCCACTTGATCTTCATCATCACATTCTTAGCACAGCAGAAGTCTTCTCTTTCAAATGCCTTAACACTTTTTCATTTGTTTCACACATTTTTCACACCCTTTGTCAAAACAGTCACCACAGATCTCATTGAAAGATCCCAAACTCCATTGGATTCACTGTGTTGAACAAAAGGAAAACATCTATTCACAGCTGATAGAAAGTACTTGCATAATTATGAATCTCCAATGCACCTGTGTGTAATCCTCATCCCTCTACAAAAGATGCCACCTCTGTATTGCTATTTGCAAGCATGGATCAAAGAGGCCATAGGCACGGAGGGAGAGTAAGAGGCCATGGCAGAGGGGCCCGAGGAAGAGGAGTTTGTGTGCGTGGTGGAGGAGCTGCAGCAGCAAGAGGACAAAATCGAGCTCACGTTTCAAATGAAATTCGGGCAACAATTATTGACCATGTCATCAATCATGGCTTGTCCTTTAGAGAGGCTGGACAAAGGGTCCAGCCCATTCTGAGTCGGAGCACTGTGGCATCTATTGTCAGGCTTTTTCGGAATGAGAACAGGTAATTCACAGTGTTACTGTAATGTATGCCACTGTGTATTTCAGCTTTACTGCATTGCCCTGTTAGCAGAACAAACTGTGTCTACAGTAATGCAGATGTTTTATCAATCCCATTTATGTGACTGTCATACAGTCATGTCAATTTTGACATGCTTTTTGCTTTTACTTTATAGAATCCACACATGACCACACACTGGTGGCAGAGGAAAGATATTTGGTATTGAACAGGAGTCTGCCATTGTAGATATGGTAGTGGCAAACAATGCAATCAGACTGCGTGAAATCCAGGCAGCAGTAATTGCAGATCAGGGAGCATTTATAAATATAAACAGTGTGAGTTTGGCAACTATAGATCGAGTCCTTAAACGAAACCATGTCAGAATGAAGCAGCTGTACAGAGCTCCATTTCAAAGAAACTCTGACATCGTAAAGGAGGCACGATTCCAGTATGTGCAGGTACAGATTTTTTATTGTAATACCTTGTTTACCATAGTTACATGCGACAGGAATAATTAGCTTTATGAATTTGCTCTTTTTCTTAGAGAATAATGGAGTTTGAAGCTGAAGGGGCACATCACAAATTCATTTTTGTGGATGAAGCCAGCTTCAACCTCTGTAAAGTGAGGAGAAGAGGGAGGAACATCTTTGGGCAGAGGGCCACTGTCACAGTGCCAGGTTAGAGGGGTGCCAATATCACCATGTGTGCTGCCATCTCCAATGATGGGGTCCTTTGCCACATACCAACTATTGGCCCATACAATACAGAACGCCTCATCACATTTCTTGATGCATTGAAAGAAATACTGATTCCACCCGAAGAGAGAGGGCTGTTGAGGCCTGGCATGAGTCTGTATGTCATAATTTGGGACAATGTTGCTTTCCACCACTCTCGCCTTGTGAATGAATGGTTTGCAGCACAGCCTCGTATTATGATGCAATTCCTCCCTGCATACTCGCCTTTTCTGAACCCAATCAAGGAGTTCTTCTCTGCTTGGAGGTGGAAGGTGTATGATCACCGGCCATATGAGCAGATGCCCCTCCTGGAGGCAATGAATGCTGGTTGCCTGGCAATAGGTGCAGAGGACTGCCAGGGATGGATTCGCCATGCAAGGAGGTATTTCCCTCGGTGCATTGCAAGGGAAAACATTCAGTGCGATGTTGATGAGAACCTGTGGCATAATCGTCAAGAACGAATGGACTAAATGTGAAAGATAAAATATATATATATTTTTTAAAGGTATTTCCACCCATAAGTTTCCTTTGGTAGCTTTTTTTTCCAGTATCCATTTGAGTTTGTAAAGTATCATATTTCATATTGATGGCTGTATTTTGTTGTCCATCGTGTAATGATTGATTGAAATAATAAATTAATTTGACCACAAGTTGTGGTGTTTGATGGAAATATTTGCTTATGTTGCAGGTTTTTAATGTTTTGTGAGTGTTAGAGCATTTTGCTAACAAAATGAGTCATTTTGGCCATTGAGCTTCAGTTTTATCCTGTGTGTTAACTGTTTTGAAAATGTGATGTCAGAGTGGGCAAATGTGTTTAAGCAATCGAGAAAAACTGTAATTGGTATATATTTAGTTTTATGAATATCTGAACATACAAAATATAAAAAGAAAGAACAGAGTAAACAAAAATATTTTATTCTAGCTTCATGCATTCTTTTTTATAAACACTTAAATGTGGGTAAGTTTCAAAAATAAAAAAAAAGCTGAAAAAATACTATGAATTGGATTCAGAATGATAATCAAAACGTAGATGAGTCGATCAACACCCCAAAGCTGCATTAATTACCTCTTCATGGGTCAACATTTTATTCCGTAACGTTAGACTGTTTTGATGCAGATTTATGTCTAATGATCATGTTAGATTACATGTGGAAGCATCTGTTGTTTCAGTTTCTTTACATGTCTAATAGCACCCCCTACCGTATAGCAATGAAAATAAAAGGTGAAAGCTCAAATAAAATAGGGTTCCTTCCACATCCATAACTATTACAATATGGCCTGAAGGTGCCTCTTATTAGCAGTAGGACTATTTTTGAGTCAACAAACTGTTATGTTTTAGATAATCAGGATCTGGAACCACACCATGCTGGTTTTGTCTGGCCAGAGGAGAACTGGCCCGCTGACTAAGCCTGATTTCACCCCAAAGTATTTTTCTCCATTTCTGTCACTGATGGAGCTTTGGTTCCTTGCCACTGTCACCTTTGGCTTGCTTAGTTAGGTACGCTTGACTGATTGCACAGACACTAATGGAAGAGAGTTGAACTAGATGATGACACCACTAATTCATAAATGAATTGACTTTAGTTGGAAAAATGGCTCTTTGTTATTGTCATCTTGCCTTATTGTAAAAGCTGTTTTTCTGTTTGACACTTTAAAGCTGCTTTGACACAATCTGTATTGTGTAAAGCGCTAAATAAAGGTGACTTGACTTGACTTGACTTGGAGCAGTATACAACAGTTGTGCTGGGCTGCATTAGGTACTGTATGGACTTTGATGACAAATGCATCCGGGTCTATCCCAACAAAAAGCCTCCCTTTAGAACAGCAACTATTTACAGGTATGGCAGGGAATCCAGCTCATCGCCAACCTCAAACCCAGCAATCTCTTGACTGAGGATGGTGACCCATCACTGGAGAAGGGGCTGAACCATGTCTTTGCCTGCTTCGAGGTGGTGTCACTAGAGGAAGCAACACTACATCCACTGGGCCACAGCAGCCACATCTTGACAGCGCAGGAGCATGAGGTGAGGTGCACACTGAGGGCAGTGAACCCTAAGAAAGCTGCAGGAACCAGTAACATCCCTGGAAGTGTGCTGAGAAATTGCACAGATCTTTAACCACCCTGCCTGAAGTCTTCTATAGTAGTCCCACTTCGGAAGAAGACCATCATCACCATCATTTGCCTCAGTACTGGCTTTCCTCAGGGCTGTGTGCAGAGCCCCGTATACTCTTTACCCTCTATACACATGACTGTACCCCTGTCAACACCAGAAACAGCATAATTAATTTGCTAATGATACCACTGTGGTGGGGCTCATCTCTGGGGAGTACGAGTCCACTTACCGGGATGAGGTGGAGCAGCTAAACTAGAAACTAAACTAGAAACAGGTGAGCATCACATATGAAAATTAACTACCATGAAACATGAACACAGAAACTATGAAGCAGAATACATAAAGAGTGTGGGGCAAAGTAGGATAAATTCTTCCAAAAATGGAAACAACAGCATGACACTAGCTACGTTTACATGGACACTTTTTGCTTCCATCGGAATGAATTCATTCTGATTGACGAATCCGAACATAGTGTTTACATGAAGGATAAAGTAATCAGGTTGATGTGAGGGTAAATATGTCACAAGCTTACGATCGGATTAAATCTTTTGACATGCACACACTGCATGAATATACAGAGATTCCCAGTGTTTTTGCATATTGCTTTAAAAAGCAGACTTCATATTTATCTGAATTTTTATTTTATCTGAATTCATATTTATTAGAGTCCTAATTAGGCGACGACCAGCACATTAACTATTGTGCTGTGCTGCTTACTTTAGAAAGCAGTAAAAGTGCCCCTTCCCATGCCCAAAACCAGTTGTCTGTGGATGAGAGCCTTAAAAAAGGACTGGTGGGAAATTGTCCTGCTCCACTTCACAGACGATGAGTGAAAGCAGAATTTTAGAATGACCGAAACTCATTAATGACATTTTATTCACCAGGAAGTACAGCTTGTTTCGCACGTCATATGTCATTACGCTATTTTTACGTCACTGCAAATGCACAGTACTTTCCAGTTTCCAGTAATAAACAACCCCTTACAATCAGATATACATTTTAATCAGATCTGGCCAATTCAATCTGACTGATGTGTTTACACGTGACTTTTTTATTCCGATTGTGGTTCTAGTCCTATTACGATCGTATTATTAACTAATTAACCAAATTTAGCCATAAGTTAATTATATTGAGTTTCTGCTATATAAATCTATTTTAGAAACGTAATTTCCTGTGAAGTTGCTTTGCAACAATTGTATCATAAAAAGCACTATACAAATAATCTTGAATTGAATTATTAGGGTCCATGTAAACACAACTACTGATATTCTGATTTCTCTGTGGTTCAGACGCCTTCTTTTATATCGTGAAGTTTATTGGATTTTATCATCCGCCAGGGGAAAACTGTTAGTCTGATAACTGAAAAGTATCAACCCTCAACAAGCCATACAATTTAAACATAGCTAATAAATTCACATAGAGAACATTTGCATTTTCAATTCACTTAGCCTTAAAACTCTCATTAATATTTGATCAGCGCCCCCTCCTTTGTTTCCACTTCAACCTCTGATGAGGTATACAGAAACACCTGTCTGAAACTCATTCATGTTCACAAAGGAAAAACATTCATGGGTAATGAAAGAAGTGTAAATTTGGACACGATCTGGGTTTTTGCCCACAGTATAAGTAGTAATTAAGATGAATTACTGCAGTATAAAAGTATGTCTTGCTTCTTTGTAAATTTTCTTCTATGAGGGTCTATCTGAGACTGAAGTGGACTTTTTGTTATGTGACTTTACAGGCAAACCAGTTTTACACGTCACTGAAACACAGGACCAGGAAAACAGGAAATTAATTTAAGGAAGGAATCTTAGGCATGGGTGAGCTGTTGTGTGTTTGTCTGTCTCACTCTGTATATAGCCTATTCAGTAACATGGCAGAGGCCAGAATTTCAGTGGATCAAAATGAGTTTATCTGTCCAGTGTGTTTGGAACTCCTGAAAGATCCAGTTGCCATTTCCTGTGGACACAGTTACTGTAAGAGCTGTATTACAGGCTGCTGGGATCAGGAGGATCAGATGAGAGTCTACAGCTGTCCTCAGTGCAGACAGACCTTCAGTCCAAGACCTGCTTTAGGTAAAAACACCATTCTGGCCGAAGTGGTGGAGAAACTGAAGAAGACTAAACTTCCTGCTGACTGTTACGCTGGAGCTGGAGATGTGCAGTGTGACGTCTGTACTGAAAGAAAATACAAAGCCGTCAAGTCCTGTTTGGTGTGTCTGAACTCTTATTGTCAGACTCATCTTGAACAACATGAGACTTTCTTTGAAAAAAAGAAACACAATTTGACCGAAGCCACTGGATGACTGCTGGAGATGATCTGCTGTGAACATGACAAACAGCTGGACATTTACTGTATTACTGACCAACAATGCATTTGTGTACTGTGCACAAAATATGAGCATACAAACCACAACACTGAATCAGCTGCAGCACATAGGACAGAGAAACAGGTATGAACTTAAAGGGATAGTTCAACCCCAAAAAATAACAACAAAATCGGTCATCATTGACTCATCATTCACCTAATGTTGTTCTAATCCCATATGATTTATTTTAATGTCACATCAGTTTTTATATCTAGTTTGAAAACCAACAGAGTAAACAAAAATCTCAAGCTCAAAAAAGGACATATAAATCCAGTTGTTTATTCCAAGTTTTCTGAAGCAGTGGCAAATTTAAGTCACTCTCAAATCAAACCATTGATCAGCTCATGTGTACAGAGCCTAAATCAAATACAGTAGGGTGTTCAACTTTGCTCCTGGAGGCTCAACATCCTGCAGTTTTGAATGGCAGTACAATACAGGACACGGTTGATGCTGAGAGGGCTAAATCATAAGCTGCAAAAGGGAAATCAGTCTGGTCTTGTGTGTGATTTGAGGGAGAGTAACTTTGGAGTGAACTATCCCTTTATATCAACGTAATGATGAAATAATACTGACAATTTTTATATTGGAAAATATAAAACAGATTTCATAATTGCTGAAAAAAGAATCATAATTGCTGATTCTTATGTGTTTTCTCTCCATTAGATTCCCATCAGCTCACTCTGGATACAAACACAGTAAATGAATTCCTCTGTCTGTTTGAGAATAATAGAGTAATTACAGTTACTGACACAGAGCAGCCATATCCTGATCATCCAGACAGATTTGATGTGTGTCATATGTTGTGTAGAGAGAGTGTGTGTGGACGCTGTTACTGGGAGCTTGAGTGGAGTGGGATGTTTGTGTCTCATATAGGAGCATCAGCAGGAAGGGAGAGGGTATTGAGTGTGTGTTTGGCGGTAATGATCAGTCTTGGAGTTTGTTCTGCTCTCCCTCCAGATGCTCGTTCTGGCACAATAACTCAAAGACTGTTCTCCCTGTAGTGTCCAGCCATAGAATAGGAGTGTATGTGGATCACAGGCCAGGAACTCTGTCCTTCTACAGCGTTTCTGACACACTAAGCCTCATCCACACAGTCCAGACCACATTCACTCAGCGGCTCTATCCGGGGTTGTGGGTTTATTATGGATCATCAGTGAAACTTTGTGATATATCAGAATAGATTCTGTACCCATGATGCTTTGAGCTGCATGATAAACAGTAAAGTGTGATGCTATAGTCACTTAATGTTCTCCTCATTACATTAATACTACAGCTGAGTTTTTGTTACAAAATTAAATGTCAGATAGCCTAAAAGTGTGTAATAAATTCTCATACAGACAATAAGAACAGTGTGTGAGTCTGAGTCATGATGCATTTGCATGTGTTTCTTTGTTTTTTGCAAGTTCCCTGTGTGTTGACGGAAATCACATTCATTTTCTTATTGTTTTATTTAATCACATAAATCTTTTTCATTATATATAAGATTTCATTTGAAATTATCACACACTGGCTTCACTAAAAAAAGATTATCCTGCATATCAAAACAATATTTCTCATCAACTATGACAAAGAATAACCCACACATTTATACTAACCATAAACACTTGTGCTCTTAGCAGGAAATAATTCAGAGTTAATTTTTCATTGTTGGGTGTAAATGCTGGTTACATGGTAGCTCTACATTTTCTGTTAAATTACACAATACATGCTCACTGCTGTGATGCTAGTAATTCATTTAGTAACTGTGAGTTTTACATAAGGGATTCAGTGTGTGAAAACTACATTTAATTGTTGACTATGGCAATTTAATTGTCCGCGGTGGTGATGAAATTTGTTTTGAGGACCAAGAATGTATCCAAACACTATGTCTGTGGTGTGTAAACTAAGTAAACCTGTGTCTGTAAAACATATTCTCTGCCAGTCTCTTGACAGGTTTGAAAAACTACTTGAGGGATTATTATAAATATTATTATTATTATTTTAGAACAAGATTTGAATCTGCAATTAGGACGCAATATCTTATAAAATTGTCATATTGGCAGTAAAATGCAATACATATGTTCTGACCAATCACACACCTGAAATGTAACAATCATATTAATCACCGATTTAGATTTTAAAATGACCCAAATTGTCTTCTGCAAGGCGCTACTGTTCAAATGATAATCCCAAACAAACAGCCACTGCGTCGAAATATTTATTTTATTCTAATAAGTAACTTTTGTTTTATATTTTAATGTTAGAGTCGTCATGTTTTGTCACAGAAGCGATTTAACAGCGCTTGCGTTAGCCGGTCTGAGCCTCCGCCTAATCTGACACAGGACCAGCCGTATTACGATGAACGCTTGACTAAACTGCAATATTAATTAGGTAACGTCATGGTCGATCATTAGGCCTGTCTGATTGGCTGAAAGGCAGGTGTTGGTAGGCGGGCCCTGTACCACTGACGAATAAACGAAGATACGTATTATCTTATAAATATTAATTAGATTACGTGCCTGGTCCCCCTGAGAAACGTCAGCTCAATTAATTAATATTCATGAGCGAAACCGTCGCAATAGTAGGAATCGTGCATTTTCGACAGCACAATCATGAAGCAGGATGGTGGCAGCCGGTGGCTCTGTTGTGTCTTTGTCTGGCCCTGGTTACTGTCGTTAGCCGAAGACTAGTTTATTACGAGAAAACATGCGTTGTGAGAGGAGAAGCGCGAGTCGTGTGATCGTGCAAGCGTCAATGTATTAATAATAATTATATCCGTGTATTTTCTTGAAGGAGGACCGGGATACATGACAGACAGACACACAATCCTTTCAGGACATGTGAGTGTACTTACATTAGACAGCCATCTTGCGCTTTTAACAACGAATTTGGCTTTTATTTACTGCATCAACCCCAAATCAAACGTATTATGTCATTATGTTAATGAGGCGTTGATGCATTATTCATATGGATATCTGTATATCTATGACATGGTAGTGTGAATTACACTTGCAGTGCTCTAGTTACAATGTCTTACTCCTCAGAGTTGTTGAAAGCATATAATAATATGACAGTTTGTTTTCAGGCCTTCATCCACCTCTACAAGCAAACACGCACAAAATAGCAGGTGTAGTTTTATAATAATATGTTGTTGGTTATGCATCCAGCACTTCTGGTCCACCTTGCTCTGAAAGCTTAAAGGGTTAGTTCACCCCAAAATGAGAATTCTGCCAGTAATTACTCGCCTTCATGTCGTTCCAAACCCGCAAGACCTTCGTTCATCTTCGGAGCACAAATTAGGATGTTTTTGATTAAATCGGAAAGCTATCTGACCCTCCATAGACACCAACGCAACTGAAATGTTCCCAGGTCCAGAAACGTAGTAAATACTAGTGATCGACCGATATTGATTTTTGTATAACCGATACCAATTATTTGTACGTTTATGTACCCAATAATCGATATGCAGAAGCAATATTTATTTACTGTTATAAAGTAAATAACAGTGAAGTAAGTATATTCTTCGCTTTGGTTTTTCATCCTTTCAGTCATCTTAACAACAAACAACTGTTGAAAATAATTAACATTTTCATGTAAAATTGTATTTTAAAATTACAACAATAAAAACATTTTATTTATAAAAAGCATCATCAGCAACACTGATATTAACAATAAGCAAAAGAATGTTTTCAAATGGAGAAAATAAAGGACAGAAGTCATATCAACTTTATTTTAAACTACAGTTTTAGGTTTATAAGCTGTTTAATAGACTAAAGAGTGAAGAATAATTCACTGAATAATATTCTCTGGAATATTGAAATAAGCTATAACAAACAAAACATCGTATTTTATTGCATTTCTTAACTGGCATGTTTTATCAGAATTATTAAAATGTTTTTTTGTCATTCTAAATTATGAAAACTGCTGACAGCGCGGTTTATCTATGCATTTACACAGAACTATACTCAAACTGCGATCGCTTGCGGAGATAATAAATCATTAATTTCGATAGAGATGTATTTATTTAGATGTTCATTGGTGAAATAATGGTTCTATAGTAAATGTTAATATAGTTTAGTGTGTTTCAAACAAGTGAATCTTGTATAAAGTTACATGCGGTGGCCGTGCTGGAGTTTCTCCTGCATAAACAGTGTCCACTGCTCCAAGTGTGTGTGCACATGGATGGGTCAAATACAGAGAACACATTTCACTGCTGGTGAAAAAACTTTTTTTTTTTTTTTTACTGATATCCGATTGTGGTAAAATGCTAAAATATCGGTAAACTGATATATTGGTCGATCTCTAGTCAATACATCGGTAAAATAGTCCATGTGACATCAGGGGCTCAACTTCAGTTTTGCGACGCTACAAGAATATTTTTTTGCGAAAAGAAAACAAAAATAACAATTTACTCAACCATTCTTCTCCCCCGAGTTATGTCTTCCACCATTTTGGAGAGTATCCAAGAACGTATTTGACGTAATCAGCGTTGTTTACGTTCCGGGGGGCAATCGCACGTATGAACATAATCTGCGAATTAAGCATTATTTACGCTTGGGGGAAAGCGTGCATATTCGTTGTGATACTAAATAGTTTTTTTTTTCTTTGCGCAAAAAAAGTATTCTCATAGTGTCGCAAAACTGAAGTTGAGCCACTGATGTCACATGGACTGTTTTACCGATGTATTTAAGTTTCTGGGCCTGGGAACATTTCAGTTGCGTTGGTGTCTATGGGAGGGTCAGATAGCTCTCCGATTTAATCAAAAACATCCTAATTTGTGTTCCGAAGATGAACAAAGGTCTTACGGGTTTGGAACTGCATGAGGGTGAGTGAGTAATTAATTACATAATTTTCATTTTGCGGCGAACTAACCCTTTATAATAACCTCATGACAGTGTGTGCGCAGTTGTAATGCGCGGATGGCGGTTATATCCGCAGGCACTGCAGATGATCTGTGGGTCGGGTAATAAAAAAATGCATTTTGATTATTTGCGGGTGGAAAAGATAAATCATTAATGATGCAAATATTAGCTACATTTTCTAATAAGGCTACAGAAATCGAATAAAGTGTAAACTAACATATTAAAGTTATTCAACAAAACATTAGCCTATTTAGTCAAGAGCAGTGAGGGATTTTCTCTATTTTTTGTTGTTTTGTTAACATTAATAACAGATGACACAGCTTTATTAGGCTGCTGTCACAAGACCTATTTCACGAATCCAATACTGATACACATGCGCTTCTCTTTCATAACTGTTTACATTAACTTAAGGCAAAACTGACAGTGCTTACGAGGATACTCGCTAGGACGACCATGTTGATGGCATTTTGTGTGTAATTGGCCACTTAAGCGCAACAAGCTTTGCTTGTTCGATTTAGTCACATCCAGAGCGCGCGCTGTGAGTACTGAGCGCACAGAAGAGCGTGAGAACCGAATGGCTTAAAAAGACGTGAAAATAATACATTCTTGTGACGATGCAACAATTAGGAAATTGACAATTCTGTCAACTGCATCGAAACGTGAGCTAAAGTCTTGTATCGCAGCGTTCAGCTCTAGATGCGCCGATGTGAAGAGAAGGTCAAAGAGAGAGGACTCGGTGCTGAATCACTCACACTAGCCGATTAATCGGATTAAAAAACATTATTATTTTTTTTTTATTGACAAAAAACACACTACTCCACATTCTGTCCAATGTCTTTCAAACAAACGTTTGAAAGACAACGAAAACAAACAAAACAAACAAAATTAGGAATCTGTCGAAAAAAATCAAAAATGTTATTGTCATTTATCTTTCATAGATAACAGCAATAATTATATTATAGCATTAGAAATAGCCTACTATTGTTACTAAAGAGCTTACGCATATTGGAGGACTAACCAATACAGAAAGCTAAAAAATGACTTTGGTAATCACCAATTCTGTTAGTTTAGAGCAGCAGTGGCACATAATTTGTTAAAAACCTTACATAAATGTGTTTTAATAAATTTGTTAAGCACTTTAATAGTGAATATAGTTTAAATCTCTATTAAAAATAAAAAATAATAATAAAGACAAATAAAAACAAACTCCGTGTTAACCAACAGGTAAGAGTAATGTTCTGCAGGAACAAGCGTTGACTTTGATCACAATCACGTGTCATTTATTTATCCATTAATAAGGCGGCTAAGAAGCGTCTGGTATTTATATTCAGAATTACATGCTGTTATCCTTTAACAGTTCCTACTCTCATAAAATACTTGCACTGCATGTTGACTTTTAAGCCTTAATTTAACAGTTCATTTATCAGTTATATGGAGCTGCTGAGGGTATTTGTCCATTCTCTCACTGCGTCCTGTCTTAAAACAGTGAGACCTATGTAGTAAACAGCATGTGGGGGTCGATTGCCTTCAGGTCAGGCTGATACCTGATCCATATTCTGGTGACTGGAGTCATTGTGCACTTGCTATAACCTACTATAGTGTTGTTAGTGTGTTGTCTACCGCATCTCGCATAGAAGACCAAACCAGTATAGCGCAAAGGTTTTAACTGTCCAGGTAGTTTAGGAATACACGAGTAAACAGCAGATCCTTAGTGCTGTTATTGGTGGAGGCTTTCGTTTCATCAAAGCTCCTCCAGCCATATTTATTAACATTTTGTGTCAAGCTGTCTGCCATGATGCTTGGGTATTTTGGGTGGTTCTTGTAGCAAAATTACTTTGTGCCCAAAACGCTATGGTCATGGGTTCAGTTCCTAGAGAACACACATGCTGATAGACCATGGCTGCATTGTAAAGTTGCACTAGGCCTAGATAGTGTCTGTCAAATGTGAAAAGTGACCAGTATAGTAAGGTATTAGTAAATAGTAAAATATTGTTTTGACTGTTTAATTTATTGAGAGGTCACATTATTCGAAGAAGACTATTGACAATTTTTATATTAACATTATTAGGGACCGAGCACCGATGGTGCAGAGGACCCTATTGAATCTGCTCCGTTTATTATTATTAGGGACCGAGCACCGATGGTGCGAGGACCCTATTGAATCTGCTCCGTTTATTATTAGGGACCGAGCACCGATGGTGCAGAGGACCCTATTGAATCTGCTCCGTTTATTATTAGGGACCGAGCACCGATGGTGCGAGGACCCTATTGAATCTGCTCCGTTTATTATTCTTATTATTCTTCTTCTTCTTCTTCTTCTTCTTCTTCTTCTTCTTCTCCAAACTTAATCGCATTTTAGAGGGCCTAAACATGCTCGAAAAGTCAGGAAACTTTGCACACACGTCAGAACTGGTGAAAATTTACGTCTGATATGGGTTTCAGAAGTAGGTGTGGCAAAATGGCTTGACAGCGCCACCTATAAATATTCAGCGGAGTGCGCCTCGAGCTACGTTTCACGTACATGTACGAAAATCGGTACACTTATGTAACTTAACAATACCTACAAAAAAGTCTCCTGGAACGAAATCAGAAACCCAACAGGAAGTCGGCTATTTTGAATTTTCTCGTCATATTTTGTGTCATTTTTGCCATTTTCAGGTGTCATACTTTAACGAACTCCTCCCAGAGATTTATTCAGATGAACACCAAAATTGGTCATTGTAATCTAAAGCCCTTTGTGACGTTAAATTGCGAAGATCTAGAGTTTTCATCGGAGGGCGTGTCCGTGGCGTCCTGTCAAATTTTGATGTTTCGCCATGAAACAGGAAGTTGTTATATCTCAGGCATGCTATGTCCGATCTGCACCAAACTTCACATGTTTGATAAGACTCCTGATATGAAGAGATCTAAGTGACCATATTCAGTTATAGTCATAGCGCCACCTGCTGGCAACAGGAAGTGACATGTTTTACTCTGTAACTAACTCCTCCTAGAGATGTAATGACATAAACATAATATTTAGGTCAGTCTAACCTAAAGGCCTTTGTGATGTTAAATTGCGAAGATCTAGAGTTTTCGTTAAAGGGCGTGTCCATGGCGGCATCACAAATTTCGATGTCTCGCCATGGGAATAAAAGTTGTTGTAACTCAGCCATACAATGTCCGATCTGCCCCAGACTTCACACGTTCGATAAGAATCCAGGCCTGAACACATTTAAATACGAATATTTCATTATAATTGGAGCGCCACCTGCTGGCAACAGGAAATGACTTCTTTTACACTATCTTAAACATGCAATGTCCAATCTGTACCAAACTTCACATATTTGGTAAGAGTCCTGGCCTGAAAAGATCTAAGTGACCATATTCATATAAATTCATAGCGCCACCTGCTGGCGACAGGAAGTGATATGTTTTACTCTGTAACTAACTCCTCTTTGAGATTTAATGGCATCAACATAATATATAGGTCAGTCTAATCTAAAGGCCTTTGTGATGTTGAATTGCGAAGAGCTTGAGTTTTCACTAATGGGCGTGTCTATGGCGGCATGACAAAATTCGATGTCTCGCCATTTGAATAGAAGCTGTCGTTACTCAGCCATAAAATGTCCGATCTGTCCCAAACTTCACACGTTTGATAAGAACCATGGCCTGAAGACATCTCTGTGCCAATGTTCAGTTATGGACATAGCGCCACCTGCTGACAACAGGATATGTCATGCTTTGCACTAACTCAGCCATAAAATATCCGATCTGCCCCAAACTTCACAGGTTTGATAAGAGCCATGGCCTGAAGACATCTACGTGCCAATGTTTAGTTATAGACATAGCGCCACCTGCTGGCTACAGGAAATTACTTGTTTTACACCAAATTCAACATGCACTGTTCAATCTGCACCAAACTTCATATGTTTTTTTAAATTACTGGTCTGAAAACATATACCAAATTTTCAGTTCAGTTATCTATATAGTGCCACCTGCTGGCCACAGGAAATTCATTGTTTTACAGTAAATCGAACATGCATTGTCCAATCCGCACCAAACTTTACATATTTGGTAAGATTCCAGGCCTGAAGACATCTACATGTTAATGTTCAGTTATGGATATGGCGCCACCAGCTGGCAGCAGGTTTGTACATATAATGACTTTGACATATTCCTCTATATTTACCTTTTTAAATGTATATTTCTCACCGTTCCCTGTCTTTCTGAAGCCACCGGTCGGCGGTGAGCCAGGTGCGAGGTCCCTTCCATCGCTGCTTGCAGCTTTAATTATTATTATTATTCTTCTTCTCCAAACTTAATCGTATTTTAGAGGGCCTAAACATGCTCGAAAAGTCAGGAAACTTTGCACACACATCAGAACTGGTGAAAATTTACGTCTGATATGGGTTTCAGGAGTAGGTGTGGCAAAATGGCTCGACAGCGCCACCTATAAATATTCAGCGGACTGCGCCTCGAGCTACGTTTCACGTACATGTACGAAAATTGGTACACTCATGTAACTTAACATTACCTACAAAAAAGTATCTTGGTACGAAATCAGAAACCAAACAGGAAGTCGGTTATTTTGAATTTTCTCATCATATTTTGTGTCATTTTTGCCATTTTCAGGTGTCATACTTTAACGAACTCCTCCCAGAGATATTTCCAGATGAACACCAAAATTGGTCATTGTAATCTAAAGCCCTTTGTGACGTTAAATTGCGAAGATCTAGAGTTTTCATCGGAGGGCGTGTCCGTGGCGTCCTGTCAAATTTTGATGTTTCGCCATGAAACAGGAAGTTGTTATAACTCAGGCATGCTATGTCCGATCTACACCAAACTTCACATGTTTGATAAGAATCCTGACCTGAAGATATCTAAGTGACCATATTCAGTTATAGTCATAGCGCCACCTGCTGGCAACAGGAAGTGACATGTTTTACTCTGTAACTAACTCCTCCTAGAGATTTAATGACATCAACATACTATTTAGGTCAGTTTAATCTACAGGCCTTTGTGATGTTAAATTGCGAAGAGCTTAAAATTTCGCTAATGGGCGTGTCCTTGGCGGCATCACAAATTTCGATGTCTCACCATGGGAATATAAGCTGTTGTTACTCAGCCATAAAATGTCCGATCTGTCCCAGACTTCACATGTTCGATAAGAATCCAGGCCTGAACACATCTAAATACGAATATGCCATTATAATCAGAGCGCCACCTGCTGGCAACAGGAAATGACTTGTTTTACACTAACGTAAACATGCAATGTCCAATCTGCACCAAACTTCACATATTTGTTAAGACTCCGGACTTGAAGAGATCTACATGACCATATTCAGTTATAGACATAGCGCCACCTGCTGGCAACAGGAAGTGACATCTTTTACTCTGTAACTAACTCCTCCTAGAGATTTAATGACATCAACATAATATTTAGGTCAGTTTAATCTAAAGGCCTTTGTGATGTTAAATTGCGAAGAGCTTGAGCTTTCACTAATGGGCGTGACCATGGCGGCGTGACAAAATCCGATGTCTCGCTATGGGAATAGAAGCTGTTGTTACTCAGCCATAAAATGTCCAATCTGCCCCAAACTTCACACGTTTGATAAGAGCCATGGCCTGAAGACATCTACGTGCCAATGTTTCGTTATAGACATAGCGCCACCTGCTGGCTACAGGAAATTACTTGTTTTACACTAACTCAATCATACCATGTTCAATCTGCACCAAACTTCATATGTTTGATAAAAGTATTGGTCTGAAGATATCCGAATGCCAATGTTCAGTTAAAGACATAGCGCCACCTGCTGGCAACAGGTTTGGCACATATAAATGACTTTGATACATTCCTCTATACTTACCTTTTTAAATGCATATTGCTCACCGTTCCCTGTCTTTCTGAAGCCACCGGTCGGCGGTGCCGGGTGCGAGGTCCCTTCCATCGCTGCTTGCAGCTTTAATTCTTATTCTTCTTCTTCTTCTTCTTCTTCTTCTTCTTCTTCTTCTTCTTCTTCTTCTCCAAACTTAATCGCATTTTAGAGGGCCTAAACATGCTCGAAAAGTCAGGAAACTTTGCACACGTGTCAGAACTGGTGAAAATTTACGTCTGATATGGGTTTCAGAAGTAGGTGTGGCAAAATGGCTCGACAGCGCCACCTATAAATATTCAGCGGAGTGCGCCTCGAGCTACGTTTCACGTACATGTACGAAAATCGGTACACTTATGTAACTTAACAATACCTTCAAAAAAGTCTCCAGGTACGAAATCAGAAACCCAACAGGAAGTCGGCTATTTTGAATTTTCTCATCATATTTTGTGTCATTTTTGCCATTTTCAGGTGTCATACTTTAACGAACTCCTCCCAGAGATTTATTCAGATGAACACCAAAATTGGTCAGTGTAATCTAAAGCCCTTTGTGACGTTAAATTGCGAAGATCTAGAGTTTTCACCGGAGGGCGTGTCCGTGGCGTCCTGTCAAATTTTGATGTTTCGCCATGAAACAGGAAGTTGTTATATCTCAGGCATGCTATGTCCGATCTACACCAAACTTCACACGTTTGATAAGAATCCTGACCTGAAGAGATCTAAGTGACCATATTCAGTTATAGTCATAGCGCCACCTGCTGGCAACAGGAAGTGACATGTTTTACTCTGTAACTAACTCCTCCTAGAGATTTAATGACATAAACATAATATTTAGGTCAGTCTAACCTAAAGGCCTTTGTGATGTTAAATTGCGAAGATCTAGACTTTTCGTTAAAGGGCGTGTCCATGGCGGCATCACAAATTTCGATGTCTCACCATGGGAATAAAAGTTGTTGTAACTCAGCCATACAATGTCCGATCTGCCCCAGACTTCACACGTTTGATAAGAATCCAGGCCTGAACACATCTAAATATGAATATTTCATTATAATTAGAGCGCCACCTGCTGGCAACAGGAAATGACTTCTTTTAGACTATCTTAAACATGCAATGTCCAATCTGCACCAAACTTGACATATTTGGTAAGATTCCTGGCCTGAAAACACTTAAAGGCCAAAAATCAGATATAATCATAGCGCCACCTGCTGACAACAGGATATGCCATGCTTCACACTAACTCAAACATACCATGTTCAATCTGCACCAAAATTAATATGTTTGATAAAATTATTGGTCTGAAGACATCTACATGCCAATGTTTAGTTATAGACATAGCGCCACCTGATGGCTACAGGAAATTACTTGTTTTACACCAACTTAAACATGCATTGTCCAATCTGCACCAAACTTCACATATTTGGTAAGATTCCTGGCCTTAAGACATCTAAAGGCCAATATTCATATGTAATCATAGCGCCACCTGTTGACAACAGGATGTGTCAGGCTTTACACTAACTCAAACATACTATGTTCAATCTGCACCAAACTTCATATGTTTGATAAAAGTGCTAGACTGAAGACATCTACTTGTTAATGTTCAATTATGGACATAGCGCCACCAGCTGGCAGCAGGTTTGACACATATAAATGACTATGACACGTTCCTCTATATTTACCTTTTTAAATGCATATTGCTCACCGTTCCCTGTCTTTCTGAAGCCACCGGTTGGCGGTGCCGGGTGTGAGGTCCCTTCCATCGCTGCTTGCAGCTTTAATTAGGGACCGAGCACCGATGGTGCGAGGACCCTATTGAATCTGCTCCGTTTATTATTCTTATTATTCTTCTTCTTCTGCGAGGACCCTATTGAATCTGCTCCGTTTATTATTCTTATTATTCTTCTTCTTCTTCTTCTTCTTCTTCTTCTTCTCCAAACTTAATCGCATTTTAGAGAGCCTAAACATGCTCGAAAAGTCAGGAAACTTTGCACACATGTCAGAACTGGTGAAAATTTACGTCTGATATGGGTTTCAGAAGTAGGTGTGGCAAAATGGCTCGACAGCGCCACCTATAACTATTCAGCGGAGTGCGCCTCGAGCTACGTTTCACGTACATGTACGAAAATCGGTACACTTATGTAACTTAACAATATCTACAAAAAAGTCTCCAGGTACGAAATCAGAAACCCAACAGGAAGTCGGCTATTTTGAATTTTCTCGTCATATTTTGTGTCATTTTTGCCATTTTCAGGTGTCATACTTTAACGAACTCCTCCCAGAGATTTATTCAGATGAACACCAAAATTGGTCAGTGTAATCTAAAGCCCTTTGTGACGTTAAATTGCGAAGATCTAGAGTTTTCACCGGAGGGCGTGTCCGTGGCGTCCTGTCAAATTTTGATGTTTCGCCATGAAACAGGAAGTTGTTATATCTCAGGCATGCTATGTCCGATCTACACCAAACGTCACACGTTTGATAAGAATCCTGACCTGAAGAGATCTAAGTGACCGTATTCAGTTATAGTCATAGCGCCACCTGCTGGCAACAGGAAGTGACATGTTTTACTCTGTAACTAACTCCTGCTAGAGATTTAATGACATAAACATAAAATTTAGGTCAGTTTAATCTAAAGGCCTTCGTGATGTTAAATTGCGAAGAGCTTGAGTTTTCGCTAATGGGCGTGTCCTTGGCGGCATCACAAATTTCGATGTCTCGCCATGGGAATAAAAGTTGTTGTAACTCAGCCATACAATGTTCGATCTGCCCCAGACTTCACATGTTCGATAAGAATCCAGGCCTGAACACATCTAAATACAAATATTCCATTATAATCAGAGCGCCACCTGCTGGCAACAGGAAATGACTTGTTTTACACTAACGTAAACATGCAATGTCCAATCTACTCCAAACTTCACATATTTGTTAAGACTCCGGACTTGAAGAGATCTACGTGACCATATTCAGTTATAGACATAGCGCCACCTGCTGGCAACAGGAAGTGACATATTTTACTTTGTAACTAACTCCTCCTAGAGATTTAATGACATCAAAATAATATTTAGGTCAGTCTAATCAAAACGCCTTTGTGATGTTAAATTGCGAAGAGCTTGAGTTTTCACTAATGGGCGTGACCATGGCGGCGTGACAAAATTCGATGTCTCGCCATGGGAATAGAAGCTGTTGTTACTCAGCCATAAAATGTCCGATCTGTCCCAGACTTCACATGTTCGATAAGAATCCAGGCCTGAACACATCTAAATACGAATATTCCATTATAATCAGAGCGCCACCTGCTGGCAACAGGAAATTACTTGTTTTACACTAACGTAAACATGCAATGTCCAATCTGCACCAAACTTCACATATTTGTTAAGACTCCGGACTTGAAGAGATCTACATGACCATATTCAGTTATAGACATAGCGCCACCTGCTGGCAACAGGAAGTGACATCTTTTACTCTGTAACTAACTCCTCCTAGAGATTTAATGACATCAACATAATATTTAGGTCAGTCTAATCAAAAGGCCTTTGTGATGTTAAATTGCGAAGAGCTTGAGTTTTCGCTAATGGGCGTGACCATGGCGGCGTGACAAAATTTGATGTCTCGCCATGGGAATAGAAGCTGTTGTT
>QVTF01019739.1:62500-85303 GCA_003573665.1 Oxygymnocypris stewartii | reverse complement strand
AAACTCAAAATATCATTAATTTTTTTAAAGTTTCTAATCTTGCTGTAATGTTAATGTTGTAAAATAAAATTATTATTATTAAATAGTGTTATTAATATAGTTATTGATTGATTATTTATTTTAAAATATGAATTAATATATATATAAAAATTTCAAGATCATAACTCATAAAAATTTATTTTTGTAAAACTATTGTAAAATACAATTATTATTATTATTATTAAATTGTAATAATACTATTTAATAATTTTAGTTTATTTTACAATAGTTACACAAAATAAATATGTTATGAGTTATGACTATAGTTATTTTTTTATTGATATTTGATTGATTTTAAATATTTATTAATATTAAAGTTAATCTTATAAGATTAACTAATTTTGATTAAGATCATTTACTTTGTAAAACAAAATAATTATTATAAAATAGTTTTATTGCTATGTTTATTTATTTGTAATATATCGATTGTATTCATTTAATACATTACATTTAATAGTGTAATTAATTTATATATATACTTTAAACTGTTGAAATAAAACTTGCAAATTATAACTGCCATATCAATTTAATTTTAATATTCAATATAATTTTTGTTGGTGTCTGAGTGAGTGTGTGTGTGTGTGTGTGTGTGTGTGAGAGAGAGTGTGTGTGTGTCGTGTGTGTGTCGGGTGTGGTGTGTGTGTGAGAGAGAGAGTGTGTGTGTGTGTGTGTGTGTGTGTGTGTGTGTGTGTGTGTGTCGGTGGTGTGTGTGTGAGAGAGAGAGTGTGTGTGTGTGTGTGTGTCTGTGCGTGTGTGTCAGTGTGTGTGTGTGTCTGTGCGTGTGTGTCAGTGTGTGTGTGTGTCTGTGTGTGTGTGTGTGTGTGTGCGTGTGTGGTGTGTGTGTGTGTGTGTGTGTGCGTGCGTGCGTGCGTGTGTATGTGTGTGTGTCAGTCTCAGATGATCTAATACTCATTACTCAACCACAATCCTAATACCGATCGGAAAAACAACGGGTCAGATCTCCTCCGTAATGGAATATAGAAAGTGAATATCAGTTCATAACTCGTGTGTAAGCAATACGGCCAGCTGCCAGTAATTACCATCAGTGTGAGTGAGATCGTTTACATGACGCCTAACGAGGCTCAGCTCTGGAGTGCATGTGTTTCTGTGAGTCTAATGAGAAAACCTGGGAGATTTCCTGCAAATGAATCCAATGAAAGCGGATGGGTGCCACTGTGAGGACGTTCTCTGTGTCTGATGTGTGTGTGTGTGTGTGTGTGTGTGTGTGCAGGATGAGCACGAGGGATCTTCAGGGTGTTCTCATCAGGTCCTGCTGCTGGTTCTGCTCCTGGGATCTCCAGCACAATCCAGGGAACATCAGGGTGGGCTTCGTTCTCCTCCTTTCACACGCAGACGTGCTAGTGGGCTGATTTTTATTTTATTATTATAGTTTTTTTTAATATTTTCTAATTAATTATTTATACAATCATATAAGTGCATGTAAATGTTATAAATGTATGCATTTTTTTATTAGCTGTGATTATTGTATTTTCAGTTTATTTCATTTTAATTTATAATTTTTATTTTATTTTTTATTTAGTAAAATTACTTTTATGACTTAAAAAAAAAGATTTTTAACTTTTAACTCACACACACACACACTCTCACTCACACACACACACACACACACACAAGCGCGTGCGCGCACACACACACTCTCACACACACACACACACACTCTCACTCACTCACGCACACACACACACACACACCACACACACACACAACACACACACACAACCCACACACACACTCTCCTTACACACACTCCCTCTCTCTCACACCACACAACACACACACACAACACACTCTCTCACACACAGACACACACACACACACACACACAAACTCTCTCTCACACACAGACACACACACAAGTGCGTGCGCGCACACACACACATCTCACACACACACACACACACACACTCTCACTCACGCACGCACACACACACACACACACACACACACACACACACACACACACACACACACACACACACACACTCCACACACACCCTCTCTCTCCACACTCACACAAAAACACACACACACTCTCTCTCACACACAGACACACACACACACACCTCTTACACACACCCTCTCTCTCTCACACTCACACAAACACACACACACTCTCTCTCACCACAGACACACACACACACACACACACTCTCTCTTACACACACTCCCTCTCTCTCTCACACTCACACAAACACACACACACTCTCTCTCACACACACACACACACACAAACACACACACACACACACTCTCCTCTCACACACACACAGAAATGGCGGGCAGCAGGTTAAGAGTGCTGAGCGCTGCAGCGTGTGAATAATTGAGCGGCTGGAAGGATCAGTGAGCGAGAGCTCAGCGGCGCTCGTACAGCTTTAGTACTGAAGTGTGTGTGTGTGTGTGTGTGTGTGTGTGTGTACAGAGTTTAGCTGAGCTCATCACTCACGCTGTCCTCTAATCAATCAATCATGATGATGATGATGATCCACGGCTATTTTAGCATCATTAACATTATGAGCTTTTTATTCACTTTATTTTATTTTTTATAAATAAAGATGTATTTTTTTTAATGTATTTTTAGTAAAATAAAATAATTCTCTTTTTTAAATGTCTATGATGATGATTGTGGTCCAGTGCTATTTTAATATCATGACATTATGTGTTTTTATTCACTTTATTTATTTTTTTTATGTTCTTGTGGTTTTTGTTTTTTATTTCTATATGTCTATGGAGATGATTGGTGGTTATTATTTTACGGTACTGTTATCATATTCATTCATATCATATTATTCATATTTTGAATTAGGTAAAAAAATATTTCATTTTAAATGCATGTTAAGTTTTTTGTTATATATATATTTTTTCATTTGTATGCTTTTTTTTTTCAAATGCATACAAATACATTTCTGCTATAATTTGTTACCCTCTTTATTGCCGAGTATTTGTTTATAAACGTCTCCTGGAGTCAGTAAGTGTGCTTGTGTTGTGCTGCAGTGCTGGCGGTGTCGTGCCGATGGGGACGTGTGAGGTGCGTTGGCGTTACAACCGCTGCTGTAATAAGAACAAGATCGATGAGCGTTCGCAGACCGTCAAGTTGCTCTCGTGTTTCCGGGACAGGTGGCAGGAACCACCAGAGCGGCTTCCGTCCTGCGTAGACGGTACAGAACCACACCATACACACTACACTGTACAAATACTACTCTAGTCTTTCTGCGGTTTATTTCATGCATTACTTTTGTAATCTATGAGTGACAATTGTTTCAAAGTAAACACTAAAACAAAATGTTTCAGTGTCTCAGCTCATGCTTTTTAAATGCATTATTATAATTATGATTATTAATTATATTTCTAAAGTAACTGCAACTACTTGGCAGTGAAAATATAGTGTATTTATAATTATTATATTAAATTATATTGTTATTCAATTATAATTATTATTATTTTTTGTTATTTGAAATAAAATAAGCATTAATTACACACTCACACACACTCTCTCTCACACACACACACACACACACTCTCTCTCTCTTACACTCACACACACAAACACACTCTCACTCACACACACACACACACACACACACACTCACACCACACTCACACACTCTCTCTCCACACACAAACATGCACACACACACTCTCTCTCACACACACACACACTCTCTCTCACACACACACACTCTCTCTCTCAACACACACACCACCACACACACTACCACACTCTCTCTCTCACACACACACATCACTCTCTGCGCATCACAACACCACACACACACACACACACACATGACACACACATCACTTCTCTCTCCAACACACACACACCAACACACACATGCACACACACTCTCTCTCTCACATCACACACACATGCACACACACACTCTCTCTCTCATACACACACACACACATGCACACACACTCTCTCTCTCACACACACACACATGCACACACACACTCTCTCTCACACACACATATAATATATTATATTTTTATTAAATTATAAAAAAATATATTTTTGTTATTTGAAATAAAATAAGCATTAATTAAAATTAATAAATAAAAAATCTCATTTTAATTTGGTTTAAGCTGCAGTGCTAAAATAACTCACTAACATTAAGTTTATAACAATAATACAAAATGAATGCATTTCTTTAAAATATAGAAATATAATCAGTGATACTCAAATATCACGGTTTTTACGTTTGGTCCTCAACACGAGGGATAATTAGCTCTTCACTAAAATGCTGGAAATAAACTCGCTGTATTTAATTAATCAAGCAATGAATGAGTTGATTATGAAGTGTTTAATGTCTGTCGTTAAGCTGATTAAACTGAAGTGAATGTTAACGGATGGGTTCGGATGCGTCGGGCCCCTGAGGGCCGTCTGACCTGTTCTCTGACCTCCGGCTCGAGTGTCCTCCGTCATCACGCCTCGTCCTGACGAGTTTAGCTCTCATCATGCAGACCATCAGACCTGATGTTAACGATCATTAACGAGGGAATCTGAAACTAATGTCACGTTTACACTGCTACCGTGTTATTACGGCATTCACTCCTTTTATCAATTATTTACATGAACCACACAAAATACTGTGATGCAATTAACCAATTAACAATTAATCGCATCCAAAATAAATGTTTTTGTTTAAGTAATACATAAAACAAAATTGTGCACTGTGTATATGTATCATGTACAGTATCTTACAGAAGTAAGTACACCCCTCACATTTGTGTAAATATTTTATTATATCTTTTCATGTGATAACACTGAAGAAATGACACTTTGCTACAATGTACATTATATGAATATAAATATATGCATGGAAATATTTTCAAAATATCTACATGCATGTGTGTGTATTTATATATGCATAATACATATACACAGTATACACACATATATTATGTAAACAATACTTTTATTTTGGTTACAATTAATCACGATGAATCATTTGACAGCACATGTATGTAAGGGATAATCAACGTCTCTCTCTCGCTCTCGCTCTCTCTGTATGTGTGTGAGTGTGTGCGTGCGTGTGTGAGTGTGTGCGTGCGTGTGTGTGCGTGCGTGTGTGTGTGCGTGCGCGTGTGTGTGTGTGTGTGTGTGTGTGCGTGCGTGTGTGTGCGTGCATGCGTGCGTGCGTGTGTGCATGTGTGTGTGTGTGTGTGTGTGTGTGTGTGCGCGTGCGTGTGTGAGTGTGTGCGTGCGTGTGTGTGCGTGCGTGTGTGCGTGCGTGCGCGTGTGTGTGTGTGTGTGTGTGTGTGTGTGATTGTGTGTGTGCGTGCGTGCGTGCGTGTGTGAGTGCGTGTGTGTGTGTGTGTGTGTGTGTGTGTGGTGTGTGTGTGTGATTGTGTGTGTGCGTGTGTGTGTGTGTGTGTGTGTGTGTGTGTGTGTGTGCATGTGTGTGTGTGCATGTGTGTGCGTGTGTGTGTGTGTGTGTGTGTGTGTGTGTGTGCGTGTGTGTGTGTGTGTGTGTGTGTGTGTGTGTGTGCATGTGTGTGTGTTCAGCCTCTATAGTCCAGCAGAAGTGGTGGTGTCAGATGCGTCCGTGTCTGGATGGAGAGGACTGTAAAGTGCTGCCGGATCTTAAAGGGTGGAGCTGTGCTACGGGGAATAAGATCAAGACCACAAAGGTATGAAGACCCTCAGAAAACATGATCTCAAGCGCTTCCATGACTAACAAACCTCCTAACAAGCACTATTAATAAACACATGATATGCAGTCTGGTCTTTATTAATAATAATAAAGTTCTCAAAGCGTTATTACAGAAATCTTTCAGTTGCTCGTCTAACATGTTTTCAATGTAACTCGTTTCGGAATGTTCAGAACGTTCAAAAGTAACATTCTCGTGATGTTTGAAAATCATCAAATGGAATGTTCAGAAATAATGTTTATCATTTAATGGAATGCTTCTTGAGATATTAAAGCTTGTTTTCTGGAGGAAATATCTGTTTATGGGTTCTGAGAAATACATGTAATTCAAAGAGAGAGAGTAAGATTATTTTTCTTAGTTTTTATAAGCAAAAACCCATTTAATCTTGTTATATTTGTATAAAACAATACTTAATATCACTTGTATTAATGTATCTTGATTTAAGAACGTTTAGACAACATTTAGTCAATTTCTCCAGAAATCATGAATGCAACTTGCATATAAATATTGATTAAAAGAGTACAGAAAGCACGTCAGGTGTTGTTATGTGCACCAAATATTACAGTTATATAATGTGTTTATTGAAAATGATCATCATCACCAAACCTGAATGAGTTTCTTTCTTCTGCTGAAGACAAAAGAAGATGACGCTAGTAATACAATGGCAGTCAATGGGTGCCGTCACCTGCTGGATTCCCAGCAGAAGAATGAAAGTCGTTCAGGTTTTGAGACGACGTGAAGGTGACTTAAAGATGATCTTTTCCTCAGCTTTTAGCTCCATTAATGACTA
The DNA here is from genome assembly GCA_003573665.1 of Oxygymnocypris stewartii. Taxonomy (NCBI): domain Eukaryota; kingdom Metazoa; phylum Chordata; class Actinopteri; order Cypriniformes; family Cyprinidae; genus Oxygymnocypris; species Oxygymnocypris stewartii. The sequence goes on along the minus strand of QVTF01019739.1, from coordinate 78,798 downwards.
GTGTGTCACCGCAACACCCTTGAACATCACCAGCGCTTTAATTAGAAGCTTTTAATAGAAACCCAATGCAGATGTCCTTCTGCTGCTGGTTATGACGACTGACGTTCAGCTTCTATCAATTATTTAAACGCCAAACCTGTCTGGAGCCTCATTATTGATCCTAAATATCCGCAGGCTCTCCTGAACTAATGTCGTTTCATGCTTTCGTTTCCCATTTTACACAGATCTCCTCGGACCAGGACCAGCTCTGGTGACCGCTGGAAACCCGAGACAGGTGAGCCGGCCTTCATCATCATCATCCTCAGGGGTTTACAGTCTCCTCAGATGAAGGTGTTTGTGTTTATTTCTTCTTGGAATCAGCAGCGTGTCTGTCTTTATCAATGATGTGCTTTATAGTCATTCTGTAAATGACCTGAAACATCTACTCTCTTAACAATAAAGCGATGCATTCAGTCAAAGAACATCTCTTTCTTATCTTTCTATAACCTGAAGAAGCGTCGTTCAGCACACAGAGCACAGAACGCTTCTTCTGTAGCAGCGTAAGAGTGTACTGAACACACGCCCGAGCTAATAATCAATACAACATTATTAAACACTTAAATATGTATTTGTTATGTTAATTCAATTAATTAATTTAATAATTAAAAAATAAATAAAACTCTTAGTAAGAATGTAAAAACATGCAAAATTAAAATAATGGAGGAAAAAAAACTTGCCAAAAATATAAATATTAATTAAATAAAAGAGTTCAAATTAAAATAATGAGCGAAAAAACTTGCCAAAAATATTTATATTAATTAAATAAATAAAATACATATAACTGGGGGAAAAACTTGCTAAAAATATAAATATTAATTAAATAAAAGAATGAAAATTAAAATAATGAGCGAAAAACTTGCCAAAAGTATAAATATTAATTAAATAAATAAAATGTAAATAATGGGGGGGAAATTTGTCAAAGATAAAAATATTAATTACATTTAAAAAAAATATTGGGAAAAATACTTGCTAAAAATATAAATATTAAGTACTAAATTTAAATAATTGGGGTAAAATTTGGTTAAAAATATAAATATTAATAAAATTAAATAATGGGGGGAATATTTGCCAAAAATTGGAATATTAATTAAATAAATAAAAAATCATAATTGGGAAGAAAAAACTTGCTAAAAATATCAATATTAATAAAATAAAAATAATTTGGGGAAAAACGTATTAAAAATATACATATTAATTAAATTACAAAATTTAAATAATTGGGGGGAAAAATTGCCAAAAATATAAATATTAATTAAATAACAAACATTTTATAATTGGGGGAAAAAAATAGCTAAAAATAAAAATATTAATTCAATAAAAAAATAATTAGGGGAAGAACTTGCTAAAAATATTAATATTAATTAAATTAAAAAAATTAAATAGTTGGGGGAAAAACTAGCTAAAAATATACATATTACAATAAATAACAAATAAATAAAAAACACTTGCTAAAAATGTAAATATACATTTTTCAAATTGTATAAAATAAGTAAAACACTTTTTTTGCTAAAAACCTAAATATTAATACAAAAATGTAAATATTATTTAAAAAGTGCATGTGATCATTAACCAGCATCTGAGAAGTGTGAATAGTGAAAGTCTGGTTTATTGTGCTTTCTGCCACATGTCCAGCACACACACACACACACACACACATCCAGAGCCGCTAGATTACACTAAACACTGACCCCAGAACATACAAATACACATTACATATATACAGTGTACTCAGATGGACATTGTGTACAGATAGATGAAGTGTGTTGTTGAATGATGCTGAATGTACTGCTGCTGTAATAATGCTGTTATGTGTTTCAGAGACGGGACAATCCCAGGACTCAGTGAACTCTCGTTCATTAATCAGCATCCGGAGAGAAGGACACAGAGATGAAGAACGGGGAGAACTCAGATCCTGATATGACACTGCTTTATGTGTATGTAAACGATGCATCGGCTCGTAATAAACCACGATCGTCTGAATCCGGTGCGTCTCAGGGTTTGTTCTGTGTCCAGGTGTATTCCAGGTGAGGTGGGCGGAGCTTCGTGACCCACAGGTGACCCTCGATGAATGTTCATTTATACAATACTATTTAAACACATTGCTCGTTTCTGAAATCTTTTATTCAGACCTGATGTTTTTAATTGTTCCTACGCTTGAGAAAACTAACACTCGTATAATATTTGATTTGTGTGATCAGTGCATGACTTTAATGACTGCTCTTTATTAACATCGTTCACTGAACATTCTATTTCTGAAACGTTTGAAATGTTACACTTGTTTCAGAACGTTCAGAGAACACTCAGAAGTAACGATACAATAATGATACAATGAAACGTTCGTATGACGGAGAACAAACGTTCAGGAGTAACACTTAACGAGCTGCTGCTTATAGTCTCAGTGCTTCATTAGGATCTATTCACGTGGTTTTTTAATTACATGAAGCCTGGGTCTGGTGATTGTAATTCCCAGTGAGATCTGTGTCTTTATGGAAAGCAGTGCAGTGTGGGATTGAGCTGTTTACAGTATGACATTAATATATTATAGATTAGCACTGTTGTTTCTGACGAGCGAGTGAAGAAAACAGCGGTGTTTCAGCGGTGACGCCTCTGATTGGTCGTCGCGTTCATAAGCTCAACAGACTCGTCTGTGATTGGTTGTAATGCGCAGCGCTGTATAAACGCGTCTCTCTCTGGCTCAGCGAATGCAGATATGACGCCTGAATGATTGCATTAAATACAGAAAATAATAATCGGCTATTTTTTGGAAGCATGTGAGCATCAAACATGTACATCTCTTGTAATATCTTCAGTTGTAGTATACCGAGCTGCACTTGGACACATTGTGGAGCTGTCTCTTTAACACCACGTGATTCATACACACCTTGCTGCTGATTATGATTGATATTTCTGACACAAACAAGAGAAAGCGTATCTCAAACCCCGGTGCACACCGTCTCCGGGACACGTGTCTTTCATCCCGGACACCGTGGCGAACGTGCCCCGGGTCACGTAATGATGCTAGATGACGTCACACAGGTGAGTTCACCGACTGCAGTATATTTGCATTACTTGCATAAACACGTCGTCATGGGAGAGTCTCGGGATGTAGATAAGGTTTGTCCAAGAAATTGATTTTGTGGTAACACTGGTAACATATTAATGATTAATATACATATAAACAGCCGTTTAATTAAGAGTATAATTACCATGGCTGATGGTAGGACGTGCATCTGTTACTTCCTGTCCAGCTGGTTAATTTTTATTTATTTATTTTATTTTTATTCAGTTTCTTTGCACAATAACACAATGTAAACATAGGACAATGTTGCGCATCTCAAAAACAAAATGAATACAAACATAAATTAAACAACAATATAAAAAATAGGATAAAATAAAATAAAACAAACGTTATACATACAATAGAGCAGTTACATAAATTTGAAAAGCTTTAGAATTTGTATTGTTTTTATTCGCTTCTTCTTTGGTGATCTCATATTAGAAAGGGTTTCAAAGTATATTTTAAGATCAGTGTTATAAAATGTAATATATGATGGTTTCTTTTGAACTACTTTTGACTTATGAATATAAAACTTTAAAACATAGAATATAAAAATGGATATAATTAACAGATTGATAATTTTAATTTGTTTATCAGAAAAAAGATGGGTTTTGAAAGCAAAGTAAAATATCACGAGGTTCTAAATTAAGGGCTTTGTTTACTTTTCTTGTTATGTCTACTTTAAAGTCAACCCAAAATGAAATAGAAAAAGGGCAAAAGAAAAATAAATGTTCAATATCTTCAAAATATTTTACAAAACGTACATTTATCACAAACACTATGAATATATCTGCTAACAGTTGCATTTACAGGATAACATCTGTGAATAATTTTGTAAAGTAGTTCTTTTACTTTATTAGAAATGACATATTTATATGGTAACATCCAAATGCTATGCCAAGATATACAATGAGGTTTAAGCCATTTTGATTTACATGGAGGATTGGATCCAACATTAAAGAAGTTTCTTATAAAACTGTTATTAAAACGTTTTTAACTAAATGACTGCTAAAATGACTAAATGTAAATGTTTATCCACAACATAAGTTGTGGATTTTGTAGGTTTACATCATTGATATTTACTTTAGAGAATTTGGTTAACATTATAATACCACTGGGAATAGCCTTTATTACTTTATTAAATTCTTTTTCGTTTACAAAAAAAGCCATATTTTGTAATAAAATTCAGGTAAGTGTATAATTGTCCATTCTTGTCAATAAGCTGGTTTTCGATTAATATGTTATGATGAATCCAATTCTCCATATACAATGATTTGTTATTATGACGGATATAACCATTGTTCCATATAAAACACCTGCTAGGAGAAAAATTGTGTTTGTACAAAAGTGACCAATAAAGTAATACTTGTTTGTGATAATTGGCCAAAGCAACAGGAAGTTTGCTAGTTATATAAGGACACTGCAACAAAAAAATTAAACCCCCAAGTTTTTAAATAAATGATATGGGACAATATTGAAAATACTTGTTTGAGTTTGTAAAGTTTTTAAGCCAATTCATTTTTAAAATTTGGTTGAAAATTGTAAAATTAAGAACATTTAGCCCACCATCAGGTAATTTATTAACAAGGACACTTTTTTTTATTTTATGAGGTTTGTTTTTCCAGATGAAATTAAAGAGTATTTTATCCATTTGTGAGCATATATCCTTTGGGGCACTAAGCGAAGAAAAGAGGTATGCTGCTCTCAAAAGACCTTACTTAATATAATTCTTCCTTGAAAAAAAAGATCTCTCACCAACCATGAATTAAAGCTCATTTGCATTTTTTCGATAACAGGTATAAAATTTAAGTTGACCATTGTATCAGTATTTTTAGAGATTTTGATTCCCAAATAGTTTACCATGTTTTTAACAGGAATATTACACACAGTGGACAGGTTGTTATTTTTAAGCTGCATGATCTCACACTTAGACAAATTTAATTTTAATCCAGAGAATTTTGAAAAATCATTAATAATATTTAAAGCCAGAGGAATCTCAGAACTATCACCAAGAAAAATAGTTGTGTCATCAGCAAGTTGTGATATTTTAATTTGTCTTTCATGAATTGCAATGCCCTTGATGGGATATTGATTTATCATATTATTTAAAACTTGAGCTACGACCAAGAAAATGAATGCAGAAATTGGACAACCTTGTCGGATGCCTCGATTCATTTCAAATCTAGGAGATGTTCCATTAGCAAGTTTAATAGAGCTGTTGCTACCACAGTACATAGTTTTTACACTTTTAAAGAAATATTGACCGAAACCAAAGAATTTTAATGAATCGAAAATAAAATTATGGCTTACTGTATCAAAAGCAGTATTAAAGGGTCTCCATTTAATAAATTACTGTACTGCACTAAATCAATAACTAAACGAATATTAGAGGAAATGTGACGACCTTTCATGAATCCACATTGAGTTTCATCAATTATCTCATTTAAAGCGTTTTTCATACGTTTGGCAAATATTGATGTCCAGCTGGTTAATGAACACGAGGATAATATAATCAAACCAAAGAAAGACAATGCCTAATTAAAAGCTCATTATCATCGTGTTTATGTTCTGAAACACAGCCTTCTCTTCTCCTGATATTTCACAGATTCAGGAGCTAGTTTTATCTTAGAGCAAGAGCTAATTATGAGTTATATTTAGGCTTGAGAAGTTATGGAAATATTAAAGGTTATTGCAATGTTTTTCTTCTCGTAATTCTAATAAAGTTAACGTTCCAGTAAAGTTATGAAAACGCTATTTCAGAATGTTCTCTGAACGTTCAAAACATTAAAAAATTGTATCTTTTAAAAACAGAAATCTTGGTTATGTGAATATAATTTTGCGAACATGATAAGAAAGTAACTTTTGAACGCTCTCTGAACATTTACAAAAGGTTAGACGAATAAAATGTGTCTGTATCTTCCATTCTATCTAGATATGCAATGCATTTTAATTATGTATTTTCGTAAGCGCTGTTTTTGAAGAGTGCGCATGCGCTTTAATGCATAAGGGAACCCCGGAGTATGACGTCAGAGGGAACCCGTGATGAATCGCACATCAAATGGTCAGGGGCGTGTCTAGAGGAGGGGGGGGGGGGGGGGGTTATGACTTTTTATGTCATAATTATGAAATATCTCATAGTTGAATGTTTTACTTTCTATGGCACAATTGTAACTTTTTATATCATAATTATTGAATTATCTCATAATTTCGACATTGTCATAATTATGATTTTCTATGCCATTTTTTCTACTTTTTATCTCATAATAATTTCGACATTTTATACAACCCTTTGTGTCACTCCTACATGATGGAAATGGGTTTTCATAGTTAATGAAACATTAATAGCACAAATTAATTCTTCTCCAGATTTGGGACTCCATTAAATATTAAGAGGTTTTAATATTTGAGAGAAAATAATGAGGACTGTTGACCCCATATTCAAATGTAATCATCACATGCAGAAGTTATGTAGGACTGAAATATGAAATATCATCTTCAGATAGAAACAAAGTTAAGTTGGAGCATAAACAGATGACACACACTGAAGGATGGACCCGAGCCTGGTCCGGTCCGCTGCAGGGCCCCCCCACTTGAGGATCCCTTATTGTTTATCTCAGGGATCCTCAAATCTGGAGCATTCCTGCAGAGTTTATCTCTAACCCTGATAAAACACACCTGAGCATGCTAATCATTAGATCAATTATTGTCTGTCACGATTATTGTCTACGTGTGTGTGTGTGTGTAAGAGAGAGTGTGTTTGTGTGAGAGTGTGTGTGTGTGTTTGTGTGTGTGTGTGTGTGTGTGTGTGTGTGTGTGAGAGAGTGTGAGTGTGTGTGTGCACGTGCGTGTGTGTGTGTGTGTGTGAGCGTGAGCGTGAGCGTGTGCGTGTGAGAGTGTGTGCGTGTGCGTGCGCGTGAGCGCGTGAGCGTGTGCGTGTGCGTGTGTGTGTGTGTGCGTGTGTGTGTGTCTGTCTCTGTGTGTGTGTGCGTGTGAGAGTGTGTGGGTGTGTGTGTGTGCGTGTGTGTGCGCGTGAGCGTGTGTGCGTGTGTGTGTGCGCGTGCGCGTGAGCGTGTGTGTGTGTGTGTGTGTGTGTGTGTGTGTGTGTGTGTGTGTGTGTGTGTGTGTGTGTGTGTGTGTGACACTGGGTCTGGTTGGATGGTCTGATGACAGTCAGTAGTCTCTCTGTCTCCTGTAACTCGAGCGGATCCTGATAAAGTCCCGGTGTCACTGGCAGCAGCGGTGCCGCGCTCTTTAATTCGGCCCCTAGAGGAACATCTGCAGTCGATCAGCGTTTACAGGGGCCCGGGGACCCAGTGCGGCACAGACACCTGCAGAGGTGTTCATTCACGCTCCACATTCAACAGTTAAATCTGGAGATGGGGGGGGGATATCTCATTCGACTCTCCAGAGGCTGAAAACACTCACGCGCTTAATTAAAGCAGGAATATTATCACCCGCGCGTGACATTTCATCTGCACCTATGTGTGTTGACATTTACCGGCTCTTATGCTGTCTGACATTTCGGCTAATCTCAATTAATCTGAGCGGCCCATTAAAATAATCAGATTAAAGTCAAACTCACGCTTCAGGGACGCAAACACCCGCAGATATGACAGAAAATCATATTTATAGTTATGCAAATTCCACGTTTATTTACAATACGCGAGTGTTGCCAAACATTAATTTAGCTTAAAATATAACTCATGAAAACATTCAGATGCATCAGCTCATCATCTGTAGAGCATAAACTCATTCACTGATTCCAGATCAGTTATTAAAGTTAACTAAAACCCCCCAAAATATTATGTGAAATAACGAAACTTTAATTAAAATAAAATGTTAAAAAAATAAATTACTAATATTTGCTATGGCAGCATTCTCATTTTCATTTAGTTTAACTTGATGCACTAAAATTGAATAAAAAAATAATAAACTATATAGACATATTTTAAATAACTAATTAAAATAAAAACATTCAAAATATGAACTATAACAGTATTTAAACGTTACTAATATAGCAATATCGTTTGTAATAATATTTTGATCGATTTTTTATTTCCTTTAATTGCAATTTAAGTCAAAGTTTTAATTAATGTTATTTAGCATTCTTGTTTTATATGTGTCTGTGTAGCTTTTATTAATTTAATTAATTTTTCCATCAAGTTAAACTACAGTAAATTAAAAAACGAGAAATATTGCAGCAAGCTAAAATCTAAAATATATTAAAAACTTATTTGAGTTAAAGTTTTTGGGTAACACTTTACAATAAAGTGCACTAATTAACATATTGAACACATCGATTCTACAGCATTTATTAATATAGTTAATGCTAATTTACTAATTAAACACAAGTTATAACATTAGTTAATGCATCAATGAATGACTGTATTTTATGAATTAATAAAGGCATCGTGTGTTGTCTGCTCGTGCTCGTTAACTAATGTTATTGTAAATGTTTATTTCTAATAAGTCACAAGTTTTGTTGTGGTGTTATATTGTGTAAAATCCCATCAGACGTAAAGTGAGTGACGTAAAGCGAGTTCTCTTTACGACAGAAACACGCTTCAAACCTAAAAGCATTTATCAGATATGAGTCTGTTTAATTATCCTGAGTTCAGGTCAAATCCTCACCAGCTCTTGTGTTTAACACGTCATTTGCATTGATTTGCATATAAACGAACGGCAGATGGATCACGTGCACTTCCTCCATAATTCATACAGTCAAGAGTCGCGTGCTTAAAAGACAATATTGATGCTTTTAATAACATGCAAACATCATTCTGATGGAAAACGCCACTTTTATTGCTTAACCTAGTATCTACATTAAGTGCATGCTTAAAGCCAGAACAATATCTAGTCATGAGGTCAGAAAAATGAAAGGCGAAATATTGATATATATAGATATTATTCTAATTTTTCTGAACGCATGACTTTCATTCAGTTATTTTGCATGTTTGCTGATTTAACGATGTTTAGATATGTAAATGACAGAAATAGTGCATGCATGTATTTTTGCCGTGTTACTGTAACATGGACTCTTTCATTGAAGTATTTTGGGTTATAGTTGGAAAGAAAGCAAAGGATTATGATTCTAATCTTTTTATGGATTTGCAGGAAAATATCACTTTTATTTGTGCACAGAATGAGTTAAGAATCAACCCAGCCATGCATGCATTAAAAAGAGCAACCTTTGTGTTTATTAATTTTAATATTGCTTAGAAGAAGAACAAATAACCACCAATCAGGTCCGAAAAAGGATCTTGCTTTCCCTTTGAATTGGGATTTATTATATTTATAAATATATAATATATCATGTTTTTGACCCCACTGACAGATGTTTGTTATTTTTTTAAGCTAATATAATAATTACTACAATTATGCAACATATACGTGACCCTGGAGCACAAAACCAGTCATAAGGGTCAATTGAGATTTATGCATCAATAAATCATATTTTCATTGATGTATGGTTTGGACAATATTTGGAAATCTGGAATCTGAGGGTGCTAAAAAAATCTAAATATTGAGAAAATCATCTTTAAAGTTGTTCAAATTAAGTCTTAGCAATGCATATTAATAATACAAAATTAAGTTTTGATATATTTATGGTAAGAAATGTACAAAATATGATGTTCAGATATTGGTTCTGTTTTGATGATGTTCAGATATCGGTTCTGTTTTGATGATGTTCAGATATCGGTTCTGTTTTGATGATGTTCAGATATCGGTTCTGTTTTGATGATGGTTCAGATATCGGTTCTGTTTTGATGATGGTTCAGATATCGGTTCTGTTTTGATGATGGTTCAGATATCGGTTCTGTTTTGATGATGTTCAGATATCGGTTCTGTTTTGATGATGTTCAGATATCGGTTCTGTTTTGATGATGTTCAGATATCGGTTCTGTTTTGATGATGTTCAGATATCGGTTCTGTTTTGATGATGGTTCAGATATCGGTTCTGTTTTGATGATGTTCAGATATCGGTTCTGTTTTGATGATGGTTCAGATATCGGTTGTGTTTTGATGATGTTCAGATATCGGTTCTGTTTTGATGATGTTCAGAAATTGGTTCTGTTTTGATGATGGTTCAGATATCGGTTGTGTTTTGATGATGTTCAGATATCGGTTCTGTTTTGATGATGTTCAGAAATTGGTTCTGTTTTGATGATGGTTCAGATATCGGTTCTGTTTTGATGATGTTCAGATATCGGTTTCTGTTTTGATGATGTTCAGATATCGGTTCTGTTTTGATGATGTTCAGATATCGGTTCTGTTTTGATGATGTTCAGATATCGGTTCTGTTTTGATGATGTTCAGATATCGGTTCTGTTTTGATGATGGTTCAGATATCGGTTCTGTTTTGATGATGTTCAGATATCGGTTCTGTTTTGATGATGTTCAGATATCGGTTCTGTTTTGATGATGTTCAGATATCGGTTCTGTTTTGATGATGTTCAGATATCGGTTCTGTTTTGATGATGTTCAGATATCGGTTCTGTTTTGATGATGTTCAGATATCGGTTCTGTTTTGATGATGTTCAGATATCGGTTCTGTTTTGATGATGTTCAGATATCGGTTCTGTTTTGATGATGTTCAGATATCGGTTCTGTTTTGATGATGTTCAGATATCGGTTCTGTTTTGATGATGTTCAGATATCGGTTCTGTTTTGATGATGTTCAGATATCGGTTCTGTTTTGATGATGGTTCAGATATCGGTTCTGTTTTGATGATGGTTCAGATATCGGTTCTGTTTTGATGATGTTCAGATATCGGTTCTGTTTTGATGATGTTCAGATATCGGTTCTGTTTTGATGATGTTCATATATCGGTTCTGTTTTGATGATGTTCATATATCGGTTCTGTTTTGATGATGTTCAGATATCGGTTCTGTTTTGATGATGTTCAGATATCGGTTCTGTTTTGATGATGTTCAGATATCGGTTCTGTTTTGATGATGTTCAGATATCGGTTCTGTTTTGATGATGTTCAGATATCGGTTCTGTTTTGATGATGTTCAGATATCGGTTCTGTTTTGATGATGTTCATATATCGGTTCTGTTTTGATGATGTTCATATATCGGTTCTGTTTTGATGATGTTCAGATATCGGTTCTGTTTTGATGATGTTCAGATATCGGTTCTGTTTTGATGATGTTCAGATATCGGTTCTGTTTTGATGATGTTCAGATATCGGTTCTGTTTTGATGATGTTCAGATATCGGTTCTGTTTTGATGATGTTCAGATATCGGTTCTGTTTTGATGATGGTTCAGATATTGGTTCTGTTTTGATGATGGTTCAGATATCGGTTCTGTTTTGATGATGGTTCAGATATCGGTTCTGTTTTGATGATGGTTCAGATATCGGTTCTGTTTTGATGATGGTTCAGATATCGGTTCTGTTTTGATGATGTTCATATATCGGTTCTGTTTTGATGATGTTCAGATATCGGTTCTGTTTTGATGATGTTCAGATATCGGTTCTGTTTTGATGATGTTCAGATATCGGTTCTGTTTTGATGATGTTCAGATATCGGTTCTGTTTTGATGATGTTCAGATATCGGTTCTGTTTTGATGATGTTCATATATCGGTTCTGTTTTGATGATGTTCATATATCGGTTCTGTTTTGATGATGTTCATATATCGGTTCTGTTTGATGATGTTCAGATATCGGTTCTGTTTTGATGATGTTCAGATATCGGTTCTGTTTTGATGATGTTCAGATATCGGTTCTGTTTTGATGATGGTTCAGATATCGGTTCTGTTTTGATGATGTTCAGATATCGGTTCTGTTTTGATGATGGTTCAGATATTGGTTCTGTTTTGATGATGGTTCAGATATCGGTTCTGTTTTGATGATGGTTCAGATATCGGTTCTGTTTTGATGATGGTTCAGATATCGGTTCTGTTTTGATGATGGTTCAGATATCGGTTCTGTTTTGATGATGGTTCAGATATCGGTTCTGTTTTGATGATGGTTCAGATATTGGTTCTGTTTTGATGATGTTCAGATATCGGTTCTGTTTTGATGATGGTTCAGATATCGGTTCTGTTTTGATGATGTTCAGATATCGGTTCTGTTTTGATGATGTTCAGATATCGGTTCTGTTTTGATGATGGTTCAGATATCGGTTCTGTTTTGATGATGTTCAGATATCGGTTCTGTTTGATGATGTTCAGATATCGGTTCTGTTTTGATGATGTTCAGATATCGGTTCTGTTTTGATGATGTTCAGATATCGGTTCTGTTTTGATGATGGTTCAGATATCGGTTCTGTTTTGATGATGGTTCAGATATCGGTTCTGTTTTGATGATGGTTCAGATATCGGTTCTGTTTTGATGATGGTTCAGATATCGGTTCTGTTTTGATGATGGTTCAGATATCGGTTCTGTTTTGATGATGTTCAGATATCGGTTCGTTTTGATGAGTGTTCAGATATCGGTTCTGTTTTGATGATGTTCAGAAATTGGTTCTGTTTTGATGATGTTCAGATATCGGTTCTGTTTTGATAATGTTCAGATATCGGTTCTGTTTGATGATGTTCAGATATCGGTTCTGTTTTGATGATGTTCAGAAATTGGTTCTGTTTTGATGATGTTCAGATATCGGTTCTGTTTTGATGATGTTCAGATATCGGTTCTGTTTTGATGATGTTCAGATATCGGTTCTGTTTTGATGATGTTTTGATGATGTTCAGATATCGGTTCTGTTTTGATGATGTTCAGATATCGGTTCTGTTTTGATGATGTTCAGATATCGGTTCTGTTTTGATGATGTTCAGATATCGGTTCTGTTTTGATGATGGTTCAGATATCGGTTCTGTTTTGATGATGTTCAGATATCGGTTCTGTTTTGATGATGTTCAGATATCGGTTCTGTTTTGATGATGTTCAGATATCGGTTCTGTTTTGATGATGTTCAGATATCGGTTCTGTTTTGATGATGTTCAGATATTGGTTCTGTTTTGATGATGGTTCAGATATCGGTTCTGTTTTGATGATGTTCAGATATCGGTTCTGTTTGATGATGGTTCAGATATCGGTTCTGTTTTGATGATGTTCAGATATCGGTTCTGTTTTGACGATGGTTCAGATATCGGTTCTGTTTTGATGATGTTCAGATATCGGTTCTGTTTTGACGATGGTTCAGATATCGGTTCTGTTTTGATGATGTTCTGTTTTGACGATGGTTCAGATATCGGTTCTGTTTTGATGATGTTCAGATATCGGTTCTGTTTTGACGATGGTTCAGATATCGGTTCTGTTTTGATGATGTTCTGTTTTGACGATGGTTCAGATATCGGTTCTGTTTTGATGATGTTCAGATATCGGTTCTGTTTTGATGATGTTCAGATATCGGTTCTGTTTTGATGATGGTTCAGATATTGGTTCTGTTTTGATGATGTTCAGATATCGGTTCTGTTTTGATGATGGTTCAGATATTGGTTCTGTTTTGATGATGTTCAGATATCGGTTCTGTTTTGATGATGTTCAGATATCGGTTCTGTTTTGATGATGTTCAGATATTGGTTCTGTTTTGATGATGGTTCAGATATCGGTTCTGTTTTGATGATGTTCAGATATCGGTTCTGTTTTGATGATGGTTCAGATATCGGTTCTGTTTTGATGATGTTCAGATATCGGTTCTGTTTTGACGATGGTTCAGATATCGGTTCTGTTTTGACGATGGTTCAGATATCGGTTCTGTTTTGATGATGTTCTGTTTTGACGATGGTTCAGATATCGGTTCTGTTTTGATGATGTTCAGATATCGGTTCTGTTTTGACGATGGTTCAGATATCGGTTCTGTTTTGATGATGTTCTGTTTTGACGATGTTCAGATATCGGTTCTGTTTTGATGATGTTCAGATATCGGTTCTGTTTTGACGATGGTTCAGATATCGGTTCTGTTTTGATGATGTTCAGATATCGGTTCTGTTTTGATGATGTTCAGATATCGGTTCTGTTTTGATGATGGTTCAGATATCGGTTCTGTTTTGATGATGTTCAGATATCGGTTCTGTTTTGATGATGTTCAGATATCGGTTCTGTTTTGATGATGGTTCAGATATCGGTTCTGTTTTGATGATGGTTCAGATATCGGTTCTGTTTTGACGATGTTCAGATATCGGTTCTGTTTTGACGATGTTCAGATATCGGTTCTGTTTTGACGATGGTTCAGATATCGGTTCTGTTTTGATGATGTTCAGATATCGGTTCTGTTTTGATGATGGTTCAGATATCGGTTCTGTTTTGACGATGGTTCAGATATCGGTTCTGTTTTGATGATGTTCAGATATCGGTTCTGTTTTGACGATGGTTCAGATATCGGTTCTGTTTTGATGATGTTCAGATATCGGTTCTGTTTTGATGATGGTTCAGATATTGGTTCTGTTTTGATGATGTTCAGATATCGGTTCTGTTAAAGTGTTTTTGGATGGAGTTGTTGTGAATCCAGAGATTTATTCAGATCTGTCTCCCGGGGCCGGGTCCTTTGGATCGATGCGTTCGGCTCTAGGTCCGTGTTGAGTTTCACATGCTCACACACACACCGCTGCAGGACACTCTACTCCAGCTTTGTTTTCACTCATACAGCATTAAGGTTTCTTAAAGGCCTCATTGATGTTTATTCACGGCTGGCCATGTGATGAGACGAGAGGATGGTGTACATCTTCAGATCTTCGTTATACATGCTGTCGATGTTATCTGAATGACCCTGCATAGATCAACGCAGGGGTCAAAGGTGACTGACCTCACCCAGCAGGTCAACGGTTAGACTGGTTAGTTTCAGTAATGCGCCCCTGCTGGTGGATGCAGTTACAGAAGAAGATTTTTTTTTTTTTGGCTTTGCAAGAAATAAGTATCTATGTGTAATTGCATGCTATTTGTATTTATTGTGAATAATATGCAATCTGTAAGGCAAGGCAAGTTAATATATATAGCACATTTCATACACAGTGGTAGTTCAAAGTGCTTTAGGAAGTGAAATAGACATTATAAATAATAATAAAAACAAAGTGGACTCCCTTGTTTTGTGTGAACCTTTGGTATTTCCCTCGATCGTACTGATCTGAGTGCTCTGTTAGGTTTATATTCAGTGAGAATATCTGCATGTATTTAGGTCCTAGGCCATTATAAACGAGTGAAAGTACTTTACATGTGAGTGTAATGAGGACCTAAGAACTGGTTGTGTTGTGATCAGATGTTCTGGTTCTGGTCAGAATGAGTGTTTTGGATGAGCTGAGTCTGTCTAATGCTCTTCTTTGGAAGGAGACTATTACAATAATCCACCCTGCTGGTGATAAAGGCATGAACACGTTTCTCCAAATCTCGACTGGAAACAAAACATCTTATTCTTGCAATATTTTTGAGATGATAGTATGCTGATCTAGTTACATGAGTACTGAAACTAAGGTCTGTCTAAGATTGTTGACTTGATTTGTAGTTGTTTGAGTCAAGGTATGCATTCACCTTGAGAACTTCATCTTTGTTTCCAAATGCAATGACTTCAGTTTTCTCCTTGTTTAACTGAAGAAAGTTTTGGCACATCCAACTGTTAATTTCATCAATGCATTGTCAGAGGGAGTCAATGGGGCTGTAGTCATTTGGACATAAGTCTAGGTAAATTTGGGTATCATCAGCATAGCTGTGATACACAATTTGGTTCTCATTATTTGACTTAGGGGGAGCATATACTGGCTAAATAAGAGCGGTGCAAGAATCGAGCCTTGAGGTACTCCGCATAGACGTCCAATGAGACGTATGCTCTCCTATACTCACTTAATAACCTAAGTATGACCTGAATCATCGGTGTACCATCCCAGAAAGCCCGACCCAGTCTCTGTAGAAGTATGTTATGATCGACTGTGTCAAACGCAGCACTAAGATCTAGTAGTACCAGCAGTATTTTGCCAGAATCATAATTAACCCGAATATCATTTATCATCTTAATAAGCGCTGTCTCTGTGCTGTGATGCACTCGGAAACCAGATTGAAAACTGTCCAGGTATCCATTTGAGTTTAAGTATTTGTTCAGCTGATTAAAAACTACCTTTTCTATAATTTTACCTATAAAATGAAGATTTGATATCGGTCTATAGCTGCTCAACATGGTGTTATCAAGATTTTTCAGAAGGGACTTAACAAATGCAGTTTTCAGGGAGTTTGGAAACGTCAGAGAGTTCAGATTGAGCAAATAA
>QVTF01019739.1:45000-57500 GCA_003573665.1 Oxygymnocypris stewartii | reverse complement strand
CTAAACTAATATATGTGGCTGGGTTTTGATCCGAGAGACAGAGATGCACTTTTTCACTGAAGTTATTATGGATTATAGATTCATATTTGAGTTAAAAACGTCTTAAAGCTGGATTTTCTTCAGGTTTTGTCTTCTCCAGATGTTAACTGATGGACTGGAGTGCTGTGGATTATTGTGATGTTTTTATCAGACTCTCATTCTGACGGCACCCATTCACATCCATTGCTCAGACACTTCTCCATTCACTTCCATTGCTCAGACACTTCTCCATTCACATCCATTGCTCAGACACTTCTCCATTCACTTCCATTGCTCAGACACTTCTCCATTCACTTCCATTGATGACACACTTCTCCATTCACTTCCATTGCTCAGACACTTCTCCATTCACTTCCATTGATGACACACTTCTCCATTCACTTCCATTGCTCAGACACTTCTCCATTCACTTCCATTGCTCAGACACTTCTCCATTCACTTCCATTGACGAGACACTTCTCCATTCACTTCCATTGATGACACACTTCTCCATTCACTTCCATTGCTCAGACACTTCTCCATTCACTTCCATTGATGACACACTTCTCCATTCACTTCCATTGATGACACACTTCTCCATTCACTTCCATTGCTCAGACACTTCTCCATTCACTTCCATTGCTCAGACACTTCTCCATTCACTTCCATTGACGAGACACTTCTCCATTCACTTCCATTGATGACACACTTCTCCATTCACTTCCATTGCTCAGACACTTCTCCATTCACTTCCATTGATGACACACTTCTCCATTCACTTCC
This sequence comes from Oxygymnocypris stewartii, assembly GCA_003573665.1. Taxonomy (NCBI): domain Eukaryota; kingdom Metazoa; phylum Chordata; class Actinopteri; order Cypriniformes; family Cyprinidae; genus Oxygymnocypris; species Oxygymnocypris stewartii. Next base: position 56,699 of record QVTF01019739.1, on the reverse strand, counting down.
ATTGATGACACACTTCTCCATTCACTTCCATTGCTCAGACACTTCTCCATTCACTTCCATTGCTCAGACACTTCTCCATTCACTTCCATTGACGAGACACTTCTCCATTCACTTCCATTGACGAGACACTTCTCCATTCACTTCCATTGACGAGACACTTCTCCATTCACTTCCATTGATGACACACTTCTCCATTCACTTCCATGCTCAGACACTTCTCCATTCACTTCCATTGATGACACACTTCTCCATTCACTTCCATGCTCAGACACTTCTCCATTCACTTCCATTGCTCAGACACTTCTCCATTCACTTCCATTGCCTCAACACTTCTCCATTCACTTCCATTGCTCAGACACTTCTCCATTCACTTCCATTGACTCAGACACTTCTCCATTCACTTCCATTGCTCAGGACACTTCTCCATTCACTTCCATTGCTGACACACTTCTCCATTCACTTCCATTGCTCAGACACTTCTCCATTCACTTCCATTGCTCAGACACTTCTCCATTCACTTCCATTGCTCAGACACTTCTCCATTCACTTCCATTGCTCAGACACTTCTCCATTCACTTCCATTGCTGACACACTTCTCCATTCACTTCCATTGCTCAGACACTTCTCCATTCACTTCCATTGCTCAGACACTTCTCCATTCACTTCCATTGCTCAGACATTTCTCCATTCACTTCCATTGCTCAGACACTTCTCCATTCACTTCCATTGCTCAGACACTTCTCCATCACTTCCATTGCTCAGACACTTCTCCATTCACTTCCATTGATGACACATTCTCCATTCACTTCCATTGATGACACACTTCTCCATTCACTCCATGATGACACTACTTCCCTTCACTCCATTGTGACACACTTCTCCTTCACTTCCATTGCTCAGACACTTCTCCATTCACTTCCATTGCTCAGACACTTCTCCATTCACTTCCATTGCTCAGACACTTCTCCATTCACTTCCATTGACGAGACACTTCTCCATTCACTTCCATTGATGACACACTTCTCCATTCACTTCCATTGCTCAGACACTTCTCCATTCACTTCCATTGACGAGACACTTCTCCATTCACTTCCATTGACGAGACACTTCTCCATTCACTTCCATTGATGACACACTTCTCCATTCACTTCCATTGCTCAGACACTTCTCCATTCACTTCCATTGATGACACACTTCTCCATTCACTTCCATTGCTCAGACACTTCTCCATTCACTTCCATTGCTCAGACACTTCTCCATTCACTTCCATTGCTCAGACACTTCTCCATTCACTTCCATTGCTCAGACACTTCTCCATTCACTTCCATTGCTCAGACACTTCTCCATTCACTTCCATTGCTCAGACACTTCTCCATTCACTTCCATTGCTGACACACTTCTCCATTCACTTCCATTGCTCAGACACTTCTCCATTCACTTCCATTGCTCAGACACTTCTCCATTCACTTCCATTGCTCAGACACTTCTCCATTCACTTCCATTGCTCAGACACTTCTCCATTCACTTCCATTGCTGACACACTTCTCCATTCACTTCCATTGCTCAGACACTTCTCCATTCACTTCCATTGCTCAGACACTTCTCCATTCACTTCCATTGCTCAGACATTTCTCCATTCACTTCCATTGCTCAGACACTTCTCCATTCACTTCCATTGATGACACACTTCTCCATTCACTTCCATTGCTCAGACACTTCTCCATTCACTTCCATTGCTCAGACACTTCTCCATTCACTTCCATTGCTGACACACTTCTCCATTCACTTCCATTGCTCAGACACTTCTCCATTCACTTCCATTGCTCAGACACTTCTCCATTCACTTCCATTGCTCAGACACTTCTCCATTCACTTCCATTGATGACACACTTCTCCATTCACTTCCATTGCTCAGACACTTCTCCATTCACTTCCATTGTCGAGACACTTCTCCATTCACTTCCATTGCTCAGACACTTCTCCATTCACTTCCATTGTCGAGACACTTCTCCATTCACTTCCATTGCTCAGACACTTCTCCATTCACTTCCATTGCTCAGACACTTCTCCATTCACTTCCATTGCTCAGACACTTCTCCATTCACTTCCATTGCTCAGACACTTCTCCATTCACTTCCATTGCTCAGACACTTCTCCATTCACTTCCATTGCTCAGACATTTCTCCATTCACTTCCATTGCTCAGACACTTCTCCATTCACTTCCATTGCTCAGACACTTCTCCATTCACTTCCATTGCTCAGACACTTCTCCATTCACTTCCATTGCTCAGACACTTCTCCATTCACTTCCATTGCTCAGACACTTCTCCATTCACTTCCATTGCTCAGACACTTCTCCATTCACTTCCATTGATGACACACTTCTCCATTCACTTCCATTGCTCAGACACTTCTCCATTCACTTCCATTGCTCAGACACTTCTCCATTCACTTCCATTGCTCAGACACTTCTCCATTCACTTCCATTGATGACACACTTCTCCATTCACTTCCATTGCTCAGACACTTCTCCATTCACTTCCATTGCTCAGACACTTCTCCATTCACTTCCATTGATGACACACTTCTCCATTCACTTCCATTGCTCAGACATTTCTCCATTCACTTCCATTGCTCAGACACTTCTCCATTCACTTCCATTGCTCAGACACTTCTCCATTCACTTCCATTGCTCAGACACTTCTCCATTCACTTCCATTGCTCAGACACTTCTCCATTCACTTCCATTGATGACACACTTCTCCATTCACTTCCATTGCTCAGACACTTCTCCATTCACTTCCATTGCTCAGACACTTCTCCATTCACTTCCATTGCTCAGACACTTCTCCATTCACTTCCATTGATGACACACTTCTCCATTCACTTCCATTGCTCAGACATTTCTCCATTCACTTCCATTGCTCAGACACTTCTCCATTCACTTCCATTGCTCAGACACTTCTCCATTCACTTCCATTGCTCAGACACTTCTCCATTCACTTCCATTGCTCAGACTTCTCCATTCACTTCCATTGATGACACACTTCTCCATTCACTTCCATTGCTCAGACACTTCTCCATTCACTTCCATTGCTCAGACACTTCTCCATTCACTTCCATTGCTCAGACACTTTCCATTCACTTCCATTGATGACACACTTCTCCATTCACTTCCATTGCTCAGACACTTCTCCATTCACTTCCATTGCTCAGACACTTCTCCATTCACTTCCATTGCTCAGACACTTCTCCATTCACTTCCATTGATGACACATTCTCCATTCACTTCCATTGCTCAGACACTTCTCCATTCACTTCCATTGCTCAGCACTTCTCCATTCACTTCCATTGCTCAGACACTTCTCCATTCACTTCCATTGCTCAGACACTTCTCCATTCACTTCCATTGATGACCACACTTCTCCATTCACTTCCATTGCTCAGACACTTCTCCATTCACTTCCATTGCTCAGACACTTCTCCATTCACTTCCATTGCTCAGACACTTCTCCATTCACTTCCATTGCTCAGACACTTCTCCATTCACTTCCATTGATGACACACTTCTCCATTCACTTCCATTGCTCAGACACTTCTCCATTCACTTCCATTGCTCAGACACTTCTCCATTCACTTCCATTGCTCAGACACTTCTCCATTCACTTCCATTGCTCAGACACTTCTCCATTCACTTCCATTGCTCAGACACTTCTCCATTCACTTCCATTGCTCAGACACTTCTCCATTCACTTCCATTGCTCAGACACTTCTCCATTCACTTCCATTGCTCAGACACTTCTCCATTCACTTCCATTGACGAGACACTTCTCCATTCACTTCCATTGCTCAGACACTTCTCCATTCACTTCCATTGATGACACACTTCTCCATTCACTTCCATTGACGAGACACTTCTCCATTCACTTCCATTGCTCAGACACTTCTCCATTCACTTCCATTGCTCAGACACTTCTCCATTCACTTCCATTGACGAGACACTTCTCCATTCACTTCCATTGACGAGACACTTCTCCATTCACTTCCATTGCTCAGACACTTCTCCATTCACTTCCATTGATGAGACACTTCTCCATTCACTTCCATTGCTCAGACACTTCTCCATTCACTTCCATTGACGAGACACTTCTCCATTCACTTCCATTGCTCAGACACTTCTCCATTCACTTCCATTGCTCAGACACTTCTCCATTCACTTCCATTGCTCAGACACTTCTCCATTCACTTCCATTGACGAGACACTTCTCCATTCACTTCCATTGACGAGACACTTCTCCATTCACTTCCATTGCTCAGACACTTCTCCATTCACTTCCATTGCTCAGACACTTCTCCATTCACTTCCATTGATGACACACTTCTCCATTCACTTCCATTGACGAGACACTTCTCCATTCACTTCCATTGCTCAGACACTTCTCCATTCACTTCCATTGATGAGACACTTCTCCATTCACTTCCATTGACGAGACACTTCTCCATTCACTTCCATTGCTCAGACACTTCTCCATTCACTTCCATTGATGACACACTTCTCCATTCACTTCCATTGCTCAGACACTTCTCCATTCACTTCCATTGACGAGACACTTCTCCATTCACTTCCATTGCTCAGACACTTCTCCATTCACTTCCATTGCTCAGACATTTCTCCATTCACTTCCATTGCTCAGACACTTCTCCATTCACTTCCATTGCTCAGACACTTCTCCATTCACTTCCATTGCTCAGACACTTCTCCATTCACTTCCATTGCTCAGACACTTCTCCATTCACTTCCATTGCTCAGACACTTCTCCATTCACTTCCATTGCTCAGACACTTCTCCATTCACTTCCATTGCTCAGACACTTCTCCATTCACTTCCATTGACGAGACACTTCTCCATTCACTTCCATTGCTCAGACACTTCTCCATTCACTTCCATTGCTCAGACACTTCTCCATTCACTTCCATTGATGACACACTTCTCCATTCACTTCCATTGATGACACACTTCTCCATTCACTTCCATTGATGACACACTTCTCCATTCACTTCCATTGATGACACACTTCTCCATTCACTTCCATTGACGAGACACTTCTCCATTCACTTCCATTGACGAGACACTTCTCCATTCACTTCCATTGCTCAGACACTTCTCCATTCACTTCCATTGCTCAGACACTTCTCCATTCACTTCCATTGCTCAGACACTTCTCCATTCACTTCCATTGCTCAGACACTTCTCCATTCACTTCCATTGCTCAGACACTTCTCCATTCACTTCCATTGCTCAGACACTTCTCCATTCACTTCCATTGCTCAGACACTTCTCCATTCACTTCCATTGACGAGACACTTCTCCATTCACTTCCATTGCTCAGACACTTCTCCATTCACTTCCATTGCTCAGACACTTCTCCATTCACTTCCATTGATGACACACTTCTCCATTCACTTCCATTGATGACACACTTCTCCATTCACTTCCATTGATGACACACTTCTCCATTCACTTCCATTGATGACACACTTCTCCATTCACTTCCATTGATGACACACTTCTCCATTCACTTCCATTGCTCAGACACTTCTCCATTCACTTCCATTGCTCAGACACTTCTCCATTCACTTCCATTGCTCAGACACTTCTCCATTCACTTCCATTGCTCAGACACTTCTCCATTCACTTCCATTGCTCAGACACTTCTCCATTCACTTCCATTGCTCAGACACTTCTCCATTCACTTCCATTGATGAGACACTTCTCCATTCACTTCCATTGATGACACACTTCTCCATTCACTTCCATTGATGACACATTTCTCCATTCACTTCCATTGATGACACACTTCTCCATTCACTTCCATTGATGACACACTTCTCCATTCACTTCCATTGATGACACACTTCTCCATTCACTTCCATTGATGACACACTTCTCCATTCACTTCCATTGATGACACACTTCTCCATTCACTTCCATTGATGACACACTTCTCCATTCACTTCCATTGATGACACACTTCTCCATTCACTTCCATTGCTCAGACACTTCTCCATTCACTTCCATTGAGACACTTCTCCATTCACTTCCATCGATGACACATTTCTCCCCACCTGATGAAGACACAAACACAGTGAGCAGATTCACAGCTAATGCTGATGTTATGATGAGATCCGAGTGTTAGTGGATGTGTCGGTCTCTCAGCGCTGAATGATGCTGGCGTCTATCGGTGTCTATCATCAGTGTTCGGTCTCACTCGGGACTCTTGTGTTCAGTGTTCGAGGGCAATGTGAGATCCACGCACACTTCAGTCCAAACCGCAGCTGATAAGAGCTGCACATCATCACAAACACATCAGTGACCGGGTTCAGTTTCACACTGTGTCAAGATGAGTCAACCTTTCTGTAGATAAATCAATCAGCCGTGTGACCAAAAATATATTGTTTATTGTGTTATATTAATGACTGAAACTAGGAACCAACATTTTGTCTCTTCAAAATATGATCATTTGATTTTTTTATGACTATTTCTGATAAGGATGTTGTGTTTCGAATGGCGAAACAAGAAGATAATAATAATTAATTTTTTTAACATCCAATAAAATAAATAAAAATAGATTTAATAAAAATGACATTTCTGGACATATGCAGTGTTATTTTAGCATATTTACTATTATAGTTTTTATATTTAGAATTAGATTTAATTGTATATTTTCTGATAGTTTTTTTATTTGTCTATATAAATTTTATTCATTAAATTTTTGGTTTTAGGTTTACTTTGTTTAGTGCATCAAGATCAATGAAACCATTATAAACAATAAAATATTTTTTTCAATATTTAAAAAATATTAATATTTTTATTTTATATAATGTAATATTTTTTTATGGTTTTAGTTTTAGTTAACTATAACCCTGTTTTAAATCATTCTGTCTAATTATGAAAATTATCATTAAAAAAAATATAATTCTGGAAAAATATTATTTTTGGTTTTGTTGATGTAGGTGCTTTAATTTCAGAATTTGTAAAGGTTTTCAAACAGAGAAAAACATTAAATACAAGCACAAGTAACACTTATGATTATGAATTCATAACTATAAATGAGGCGATAGTCCTCCAGACCTCTATGAATATCATTAAACGTGCCTCAATCTGTCATCACATTACATGCGAGCTAATAAACTCTGCTTTTTTCCGTCTCTACTTTATGGATTCTTAGCGTCAGCAATATTAAAAAGTGCAAAGCAGTTGAATTTACATGATCAAGAATTGATCTGAGAATCACCGGGACGTCCTCTCGTCACTATTAACCTTCAGCGACATCCAGGAGAGACCTTCACTGACCGCAAAACACTCTCTCTCTTGATATCTAAGATCAAGATACATTTACCGAAGAAGAGAAATGACTGAAGCTCCAAGGCAGGAAGTCATCTGCTTCACTTCCTGTCCCCTGAGATACAATCCAATTTTGGTATCCCAGAATCTTGTGCGATCCATTCGGCTTAGCTAAAAAATATAAAACGTGAGTTTGTGTGAATAGTATATTTCTGAATAACTTTGTGCACTTTTGATGTTATTTCTAGCAATAAATCAGTATTATAGTAATGAAATATTGGTTTAGGTATCACCAAATCTCCTTCTATTTTGTTGTAGAGCATTAAACCGTTATGCTGCCTCAGAAGTCTGTCCGAAATCAGTTTCGTGAGGGGCCTTTGTGCATAAACACTGCCTGCAAAGTCATTGCCAAGTCAGCTGCCTAGGCTTTCGGACGCTGCCATGATGACTAAAGTCTTTCAAAATGAAGTGAGTTTAAGCTTGAAACAAGAAGAAGCAAAATATATATATATATATTTTGACCTATGGGTGTGATTGACCTCTCCTATAGACAGGTCAGTCAGAGGTCAGTTTGAGGTCAGTCTGATGTCATTGTGAGGTCAGAGGTCAATGGGAGGTCAGTTTAAGGTCAGCCTGAGGTTAACCTGAGGTCAGTCTGAGGTCAGTGTGCGATCAGATTTAGGGCTGTCTGGGGTCAGAGGTCACTGTAAGGTCCATCTGAGGTCAGTGTGCTATCAATCTGAGGTAAGATTTAGGTCAGTCCAGGGTCAGAGGTCAGTGTGAGGTCAGAGGTCACCGTGTGGTCCGTCTGAGGTCAATTTGAGGTCAGTCCGAGGTCAGTGTGTGTTCAGTCGGAGGTCAGGTTTGGGTCAGTCCGAGGTCAGAGGTCAGTGTGGGATCTGAGGTCAGTGTGCAGTCAGTCTGAGGTCATTGTGAGGTCAGTCAGAGGTCAGTGTGCGTTCAATCTGAGATCAGGTTTGGGTCAGTCCGAGGTCAAAGGTCAGTGTTGGGTCAGAGGTCAGTCTGAGGTCAGTGTGCGGTCAGAGGTCACTGTGAGTTCAGTCCGAGGTCAGGTTTGGGTCAGTCCGAGGTCAGAGGTCAGTGTGGGATCTGAGGTCAGTGTGCAGTCAGTCTGAGGTCATTGTGAGGTCAGTCAGAGGTCAGTGTGCGTTCAATCTGAGATCAGGTTTGGGTCAGTCCGAGGTCAAAGGTCAGTGTTGGATCAGAGGTCAGTGTGCGGTCAGAGGTCACTGTGAGTTCAGTCCGAGGTCAGTGTGCGGTCAGAGGTCACTGTGAGTTCAGTCGGTTTAAATATTTGTTTTATTACTATTATTATTTTTTACTTGTGAGCAGCCCAGCTGCAATTGCTTTGGCAATACAAATGTACAGTTTTTGTCATGCCAATAAAGCACACTTAAATTGAAATTGAATTGAGAGATAGAGAGCGAGAGAGAGAGAGACAGAGAGCGAGAGAGAGAGAGAGGGAGAGAGAGAAAGAGGTTCATTTAAAGGCAAACGTCGCTCAGGCGCTTTTATTTTGTAGCGGAAGAGCGACTCCTGCTGGTCGCTGACGGAACACACACTTCCGCTGAACACTGAACATATTCCGAGGGTCAGAATCAGAATCAGCTTTATTGTCAGGTATGTTTATTTACACATACGAGGAATTAGTTAATTCTGTCATTAGTCGTGACAGAAGCACCGCAGTGCAACAGAATGACAGTGACAGGACACAAACTCATGAAAGAACATGTAAACAAGGAATAACAATGATTGACAATTGTGTGTACAGGTGTATAACAATGGACCGTTTTGTATGTACAGATATATTATGTGCAATTGAAGTGTAGCCTAAGTATGTGTGTTAGATAAATAAGTGTATATATAGTGTGTGGACCATCTCTGTTGAATTAACATATATGTCATATTTAAAAATCATATCTGCTGTTAGTGAATCTACCGAAAACATGTCATAATTTATTCAAAACCCACGAGAAAAATAACTATATAAACTGCATTCGACTGAATGTATTTTTAATCTGATTTCGTAACAGTTAGGTAGTCGGTTCTGCTGGAGCTATTTACTGTAATAATGAATTATGGATTCTAATAAGATAAGGAATATTTCATAGTTACGCAATGTGACTCGTTCTGCAGCTTACACCGAGCGAGTCATTTGAATCATCGACTCAACCGATTCATTCCAGAACACGTGTGTTCGGTTCACTCAGTCGTGAATCAGCTGAACCGAATCGCAAAATGTTACCGAATCGCTTGTTTTTGGTCAGATTTCTGTTCATTTATTAAGAATCAAATCCTGCCTGCCTTTTTATTGAATATAATCAAATAATCTTCTACTTATATTTAGTATTCATAAATGTAAACATGGGGAAATACGTCTGATTTGAATTTTTAAAACAAGTTTAATAATATCTAAAAACAATAAGTGCAAAATGTGTTGCATTTTATTCCTATTTACTTGTATTGTTGTTGTTTATAATCATGATAAACCATGTATTTCTAATAAGATAAGGAATGTTTCATACTTACGCATTGAATCTTTCTGCGGTTCAAATCACGAGCGAGTCATCAGTTATGAGATATAAACTCAAATTGTGAAATATAAACCGTGAGAAAGTCGTGAGATATAAACTCATAATTATGAGACAAACTCAGTTATGAGATATAAACTCATAATTATGAGACAAACTCAGTTATGAGATATAAACTCATAATTATGAGACAAACTCAGTTATGAGATATAAACTCATAATTATGAGACAAACTCAGTTATGAGATATAAACTCAGTTATGAGATATAAACTCAGTTATGAGATATAAACTCAGAATTATGAGACCAACTCAATTATGAGATATAAACTCAGTTATGAGATATAAACTCAGTTATGAGATATAAACTCATAATTATGAGACAAACTCAGTTATGAGATATAAACTCAGTTATGAGATATAAACTCAGAATTATGAGACCAACTCAATTATGAGATATAAACTCAGTTATGAGATATAAACTCAGTTATGAGATATAAACTCAGTTATGAGATATAAACTCATAATTATGAGACATATTCAGTTATGAGATATAAACTCATAATTATGAGACAAACTCAGTTATGAGATATAAACTCAGTTATGAGATATAAACTCAGTTATGAGATATAAACTCATAATTATGAGACAAACTCAGTTATGAGATATAAACTCATAATTATGAGACAAACTCAGTTATGAGATATAAACTCATAATTGAGATATAAGCACAGTTTGTGAGATTAAAATCATGATTTCTTAAAATTATGAGATTGAAACTGAAAAGTCAAAATGCAAGATTAATAAATTCACGTTTTGACCTATTTCGTCCCTCTGAAGTCCAAGCTTATATCGTGTAAAGTAAAAAAAGTCTGAATTGTGAGATTAAAAAGGTACGTTTTTAGTTTGTGGTGGAAACAGTCTCCCGTATATTTCATACAATGCATGTGTTAAATAATTGAGCCTCTATTCATTTGATTAGTACATCAGCAAATACATTAAATACAGTATTATACACACAGTTAGAATAGTAGATGCTTACGTTATATTTAAGGCAATACTTCGTGAGGTGTTGATAGTGGCACTCAAACTGATATATATCTGAAATAACCCTGAACACAGAACTAAACGAGTGTTTGCCCTGACGATGTTTGGTGGAAATCATATTGCTTCAAGCTCTAGATTCGCTAACGATCCTCAGAAGTGATTTTGGTAAGGCCCTAAAGCATTCAGATCAGTCAGACAGCAGCTTAACCTATCAAACACACTCAAACCAGCTGGACGTCTGGCGTTTGGCTGTCAAACACGGACCTGAGCCACGAGAAATGACCGAAACCAAGCTATAAAGGCCGTCTGTATATACAAGTGCACGTTTATTAGGGCTGGGACGATAATGATGATTGCCTGAGGCGAAACTCAATAGAACGCTCCATAGCAACAGTTGCGCCCATGACGTGACTGTGCCGCCGCCATTTTGGACTGAAACCTACACAAACACGCCGTAGAATAATAGGAGCCAGTCGCGCTTGACTAACTTACAATAACACATTTAAAGTATATATATATACGCGCCACATAGTGGCTGTTACCCCCAAAACACCCCAAAAGAGTTGGTATTCTATGCTCTTTGTACATACTCAAAACTATGTACTTTTTCTTTACAAAAGAGTACATACTTTTAGGGCGTAGTATAAATTGGGAAGCCGCAATTGTTTAATTTGTTTAATATAAATTTTTCTTTAAGCTTGTTTTTCCGGGTGTCGTGTTGTTTTACCGATCGTTCACGTGACCGATAACGATGAC
>QVTF01019739.1:22500-42500 GCA_003573665.1 Oxygymnocypris stewartii | reverse complement strand
ATAATAACGGCACGGGAGAATACGGCCGCTGTCCGGACGCCGAGAACTGCAGGAGGCTCCACATCTGCGAGAAATACCTGCGCGGCTCCTGCGACTGCTCTCGCGCTCACGACTTCTACGAGCCGCATCCGCTGAAGACGCTGCAGGACCGAGGCATCCCCACAGAACTCATGGCCATCTTGAAGGACCTGTACTCCAACATCGAAGCCCTGAGGAGTCTTTCCAAAGCACCTTCTGGTCCAAACGCTGCGGGACCGAACCCCAGAAGAGGCCCGAATGCACAGAACCGGAGACCGTCGAGTGGTTTTAACGCAGGCAGAGGACAAGATGCTCAGAGGTTTCCACAAAACAACACCGGTAACACATACATGATTTTATGGCAGCCACTGAATAAAAATAAAACATTGAATTGTGACTTTTTTATCTCAAAATTGTGACTTCAGTTACATTTTCTCAGGATTATATGATGTAAACTCATAATTGTGAATTATAAAGCAGGGCTCTAGAGATGGCTCGATACTACTTTTTCAGAACCGATACCGATACCAAAAATACCGATATCGATCCGATACCAGCACAGTATTTGTTAAATCAGTGAATAATTTCTATATCTCTGTGTGTGTTGACCTGCTCATCACTCTTTTGTGTTTTACACACAATCTACGTAATATAAAGAAAAACAACAAATGATATGTAATTATAATCTATGACAAAAATACTTTTATAACCTAAGTTAGTGGATAATTCAGTAGCAAAAGTTACTCTAGAAAACTCATGAGATAAAAAAAAATAATAATATCCTATGATTGATGATGCTATTACTAGTGATCGACCGATATTGATTTTTTATAACCGATACCGATTATTTGTACGCTTATGTTCCCGATAACCGATATGCAGAACCGATATTTATTTACTGTTATAAAGAGTGAAGTCCATTCTTCATTTTCAGACGTCTTAACAACAACAAACTGTTGAAAATTAACATCTTTAATGTAAAATTTAATCTTCAAATTACAACAATAAAAACATTTTATTTATAAAAAGCATCATCAGCAACACTGATATTAACAATAAGCAAAATAATATCTTCAAATGGAGAAATAAAGTCATATAAATTCATTTTAAACTACAGTTTTAGGTTTAAACGCTGTTTAATAGACTAAAGAGGGATAATAATTCACTGAATAATATTCTCTGGAATATTGAAATAAGCTATAACAAACAAAACATCGTATTTGATTGCATTTCTTAACTGTTTTATCAGAATTATTAAAATGTTTTTGTCTAAATTATGAAAACTGCTGACAGTGCGGTTTATCTATTTACACAGAACTATACAAATATATATATATATATATATATATTTTTTTTTAACCGATTATGGTAAAATGCTTAAATATCGGTAAACCGATATATCGGTCGATCTCTAGTAAAAAGTCCCAATTACCTTTTTAATTTTATTCAGTGGCAGAAACGTGTTTTAAATGTAAATAAATTCAGTCTGAAAGACTCGTGTTTGTGTCTCCTCTCTTAGAGAAAACGGAGATCTGCATGTATTTCATCAAAGGACACTGCATACACGGTGGTAAGAACAGTTCATCAGCATTTCACCTTCCAGTTAGACTCATCAACACCATAACTCCTTCAACAACAGCCTTGGAGTCGTGGTTGATGATACGCTGACCTTCACAGACCACATTACTAAAACTGCCCGGTCCTGTAGATGTGCATTATATAATATTAATAAATCAGGCCTTTTCTCTCGGAGCATGCAACACGACTAGGGGTGTGCGATATATATCGTCTGCGATAATATCATTATTGTTTTTTTAACGATGTGCAATTTGACAATATCGAGTATTTTGCAAAAACCCAACTAACACCTACATAGTGCACGCATACATTAGCCTGTGTGGTGATTAATGAAGCGGGTTAATCAGTGCACGGGATTAATTAGAGAGTGTTCTTTCACTGCATGGTTCAGTTGATTAAAATACATTAAGAGTGATCGCACAATTCAATATATGGGGCAGATATGGGGCACGATTACAAATTTGATATTGATTTTATACAACAGTTCAATAAACAATAAGCTAATATCAAGAGATTTACATTTTAGACACCATATTGCCTGTTTTTGCTGCATTTTGCCGACAAAAACATAATTCCAAACAGCTACAGCGATGTTTTGAGTCTCTGTGATTCGTTCCTGAATGAATCAATGAACCGTTTAAATGATTTGGTTCAGTCACAACGACTCGGTTCAGTCGCAATGATTCGGTTCAGTCTCAGTGATTCATTCCTGAATGAATCAATGAACCGTTTAAATGATTTGGTTCAGTCGCAATGATTCGGTTCAGTCTCAGTGATTCGGTTCAGTCTCAGTGATTCATTCCTGAATGAATCAATGAACCGTTTAAATGATTCTGTTCAGTCGCAACGACTCGGTTCAGTCTCAATGATTCGGTTCAGTCTCAGTGATTCGTTCCTGAATGAATCAATGAACCGTTTAAATGATTCGGTTCAGTCGCAACGACTCGGTTCAGTCGCAATGATTCGGTTCAGTCTCAGTGATTCATTCCTGAATGAATCAATGAACCGTTTAAATGATTCGGTTCAGTCGCAACGATTCGGTTCAGCATCAGTGATTCGTTCCTGAATAAATCAATTAACCGTTTAAATGATTCGGTTCAGTCGCAATGACTCACTTATTAACCGTGACGTGCTGCCACCTGCTGGCGATTTAATTTCACATTTAAAGTCTATTTTCATTTTTAAAATAATTTTAAATATCAGTATTCAATGTTTTATGTTTAAAACGTCAAATTATGCATTTGTAACTGCAGGTTAAAGCACTTAATGTCCCTCTGAGCTGCATTAAACAGTGTGTGAACACATCTAAACACCTTCAGATGCAGCTTCTGCAGAGATTAATGTTAATAATACTGGTTTCATTTGTTTGGGAGCAGCCTAAATGTGTATTATCTTAATTGACTGGTTAAATGTAACAATTTGACTCAAAAGATGTACACTTTTAGAAACAAAATGGCTTTATTAAAGGTAAAAATCAATTTAAACTTAAATGAAAATATTAATTGTATCACTGATGTGAACTGAGCACGCAGAATATGAAGAATATCATAAACTGCAGCTGTGCACGGTATTCAGATATCAGCACAATAACACACTCTACAAAATATCTTCCAATTATCGTTATCGACAAAATCCACAAAAATATCGAGATATCATTTTTTTTCAATATCGCACACCCCTAGTTCAGGCTCTTGTTCGGTCCAGACTGGACTAATGCAATGCTCTCTCTCAGCCACTTCATCAAACCTCTACAATTAATCCAAAACACTGCTGGAAGATTAATCTTTAACGAGCCCGAAAAGAATGCACGTCACTCCTCTGTTCATCAATTAGCACTGGCTATCTGCTCAATGCATTAAATTCAAGGCATTAATGTTTGCCTACAGAACCACGTCTTTATCTAAATCCATTACTTCAGACTTATATGCGCTCGCGAAGCTTAGTGAACGACGCTTTACTGAACCATCCCAAAGAGCCACACGATCCCTTTCACAGACGTTTACATTAACTGTTCCCATCCGGTGGAATAACTCAATCCTTCCCCATCGTCAAGAAACGGCTCAAAACACATCTTTATTTAACCCTCCAACTCCAGCACGCTCTATTATAATTATATTTGATCTAATCAATCGTGTTTTTATTAAAAACACACATTTGACCCTCTATCAAGTCATATTTATTCTCTTAACGCCTAGCTTTTCTTGTCCAACTAACACTAGGTTTCTATACACGATATACTCGTTCCTATGTGTGCCGCGTTCGGCTAACCAGGACATGTAATAGCACTCGCATGTTGTTGGTTCTGATCGCTTCTATAATGTCCTCGTTTGTAAGTGTCTCTGGATAAAAGCGTCTGCTAAATGACTAAAGAACAGCATGGTTGTGCTTCACGGAGCTGAACGCTTGTGTTTCCAGTCTCGTGTAGGCGAGAGCACTCCGCTCTGCCCTATCAATGGGAAGTGAAGGAAGGATCCGAATGGAAGGCTCTTCCTGACAACGAGGCCATCGAGAAAGATTACTGCAGCCCTGCCAGAACATACAGGTGTGTGAAAGAAAACACATTACATCACTGGGTTAGTGTTGTTTGCCCAGCACGGTGCTGGGACGCTGGAGCGGGTTGCCAGGGGGTTGCTTTGCTTATGCCAAGGTGATGTTTTTTCTGTTGTGTTGCTATGCAGTTGCTAAGGTGTTTGAAGTGTTTTTTAGTGTGTTGCTTTGAGGTTGCTAAGGTGTTTGGAGTGTTAGTGCGTTGCTATGTGGTTGCTAAGGTGTTTGGAGGGTTTGTAGTGTTGATATGCAGTTGCTAAGGTTTTTGGAGTGTTAGTGCGTTGCTATGAGGTTGCTAAGGTGTTTGGAGTGTTAGTGCGTTGCTATGTGGTTGCTAAGGTGTTTGGAGGGTTTGTAGTGTTGATATGCAGTTGCTAAGGTTTTTGGAGTGTTAGTGCGTTGCTATGAGGTTGCTAAGGTGTTTGGAGTGTTAGTGCGTTGCTATGTGGTTGCTAAGGTGTTTGGAGGGTTTGTAGTGTTGATATGCAGTTGCTAAGGTTTTTGGAGTGTTAGTGCGTTGCTATGAGGTTGCTAAGGTGTTTGGAGTGTTAGTGCGTTGCTATGTGGTTGCTAAGGTGTTTGGAGTTTTAGTGCGTTGCTATGTGGTTGGTAAGGTGTTTGGAGTTTTAGTGCATTGCTATGTGGTTGCTAAGGTGTTTGGAGTTTTAGTGCGTTGCTATGTGGTTGCTAAGGTGTTTGGAGTGTTAGTGCATTGCTATGTGGTTGCTAAGGTGTTTGGAGTTTTAGTGCGTTGCTATGTGGTTGCTAAGGTGTTTGGAGGGTTTGTAGTGTTGTTGATATGCAGTTGCTAAGGTGTTTGGAGTTTTAGTGCGTTGCTATGTGGTTGCTAAGGTGTTTGGAGTGTTAGTGCATTGCTATGTGGTTGCTAAGGTTTTTGGAGTGTTAGTGCATTGCTATGAGGTTGCTAAGGTGTTTGGAGTGTTAGTGCGTTGCTATGTGGTTGCTAAGGTTGTTTGGAGTTTTAGTGCGTTGCTATGTGGTTGGTAAGGTGTTTGGAGTTTTAGTGCATTGCTATGTGGTTGCTAAGGTGTTTGGAGTTTTAGTGCGTTGCTATGTGGTTGCTAAGGTGTTTGGAGTGTTAGTGCATTGCTATGTGGTTGCTAAGGTGTTTGGAGTTTTAGTGCGTTGCTATGTGGTTGCTAAGGTGTTTGGAGGGTTTGTAGTGTTGTTGATATGCAGTTGCTAAGGTTTTTGGAGTGTTAGTGCTTTGCTTTGCGGTTGCTATGGTGCTTGTTGTTTATTTAGTGTGTTGCTATGCAGTTGCTAGGTGTTTGAAGTTTATTTAGTGTGTTGCTATGCAGTTGCTAAGGTGTTTGGAGTTTATTTAGTGTGTTGCTATGCAGTTGCTAGGTGTTTGGAGTTTATTTAGTGCATTGCTATGCAGTTCCTAGGTGGTTGGAGTGGTTTTAGTTTGTTGCTATGCAGTTGCTAAGGTATTTGAAGTGTATTGCTTTGCGGTTGCTATGGTGCTTGGAGTGATTTAATGTGTTGCTATGCGGTTGCTAAGGTGTTTGTTGTTTATTTAGTGCGTTGCTATGCAGTTGCTAAGATGTTTGTTGTTTATTTAATGCGTTGCTATGCAGTTGCTAAGATGTTTGTTGTTTATTTAGTGCGTTGCTGTGGAGTTGCTAAGATGTTTGTTGTTTATTTAGTGCGTTGCTGTGGAGTTGCTAAGATGTTTGTTGTTTATTTAGTGCGTTGCTGTGGAGTTGCTAAGATGTTTGTTGTTTATTTAGTGCGTTGCTGTGGAGTTGCTAAGATGTTTGTTGTTTATTTAGTGCGTTGCTGTGGAGTTGCTAAGATGTTTGTTGTTTATTTAGTGTGTTGCTATGCAGTTGCTAGGTGTTTGGAGTTTATTTAGTGCATTGCTATGCAGTTCCTAGGTGGTTGGAGTGGTTTTAGTTTGTTGCTATGCAGTTGCTAAGGTATTTGAAGTGTATTGCTTTGCGGTTGCTATGGTGCTTGGAGTGATTTTAATGTGTTGCTATGCGGTTGCTAAGGTGTTTGTTGTTTATTTAGTGCGTTGCTATGCAGTTGCTAAGATGTTTGTTGTTTATTTAATGCGTTGCTATGCAGTTGCTAAGATGTTTGTTGTTTATTTAGTGCGTTGCTGTGGAGTTGCTAAGATGTTTGTTGTTTATTTAGTGTGTTGCTGTGGAGTTGCTAAGATGTTTGTTGTTTATTTAGTGTGTTGCTGTGGAGTTGCTAAGATGTTTGTTGTTTATTTAATGCGTTTCTATGCAGTTGCTAAGATGTTTGTTGTTTATTTAGTGCGTTGCTGTGGAGTTGCTAAGATGTTTGTTGTTTATTTAGTGTGTTGCTGTGGAGTTGCTAAGATGTTTGTTGTTTATTTAATGCGTTTCTATGCAGTTGCTAAGATGTTTGTTGTTTATTTAGTGCGTTGCTGTGGAGTTGCTAAGATGTTTGTTGTTTATTTAGTGTGTTGCTATGCGGTTGCTAAGGTGTTTGTTGTTTATTTAGTGCGTTGCTATGCAGTTGCTAAGATGTTTGTTGTTTATTTAATGCGTTGCTATGCAGTTGCTAAGATGTTTGTTGTTTATTTAGTGCGTTGCTGTGGAGTTGCTAAGATGTTTGTTGTTTATTTAGTGTGTTGCTGTGGAGTTGCTAAGATGTTTGTTGTTTATTTAGTGTGTTGCTGTGGAGTTGCTAAGATGTTTGTTGTTTATTTAATGCGTTTCTATGCAGTTGCTAAGATGTTTGTTGTTTATTTAGTGCGTTGCTGTGGAGTTGCTAAGATGTTTGTTGTTTATTTAGTGTGTTGCTGTGGAGTTGCTAAGATGTTTGTTGTTTATTTAGTGTGTTGCTGTGGAGTTGCTAAGATGTTTGTTGTTTATTTAGTGTGTTGCTGTGGAGTTGCTAAGATGTTTGTTGTTTATTTAATGCGTTTCTATGCAGTTGCTAAGATGTTTGTTGTTTATTTAGTGCGTTGCTGTGGAGTTGTAAGGTATTTGGAGTTTTTTAGTGCATTTTTTTTAGTGCATTTGTGTTTTAAGTGGTTTCAGTTCTATTGCTATGCAGTTGCTAAGGCGTATACAGTGGTATTTAGTGCAATGTTGCACATTTGTAAATGTTATGTTTTTGGTTGATAACTATTGTAATGTTAATTAAAGTGTCTGTTCAGGCAGTGCATGAGTCATTAGGGGTCTGTGGAGTGTTCTGAGGGTTCTCTGTCTGTCAAAGCTCTGGACTGAACCCGGTTTATTTCGATACGATGACCCAAGGCTGTTTCAGCGCGCGGCGTCTGTCGACGATCCCGTCGGTGCTCCAACCCACCTTCATCCTCACCACCGAGTGGATCTGGTTCTGGGAGGACGAGTGTGGGAACTGGATCCAGTATGCTTCAGCGGTAAGTGACTTTTAGCCAAACTTAACTATACTTTATCAACATCTGATGTTCTGTTTGTGTGTTTATTGGTCAGGACGGGGGTCATCGATCGTCCTCCATCTCCAGCGCTGAACTCGAGCAGAAGTATCAGGCCGATAACAACGCTGTGGTGGCGTTCACAGCCGGGTCGCAGACGTACGAGCTCAGCTTCATGGGTAATCCAAAAACTAACATCGTACATTTAGGGGGTTTTGTGCGATATATATGTGACCCTGGAGCACAAAACCAAACCTAAGAAATTTTGATTTATGCATCATCTGAATGCTGAATAAATATCTTTCCATTGATGTATGGTTTGGACGATATTTGAAAATCTGAGGGTGCAAAAAAATCTAAATATTGAGAAAATCATCTTTAAAGTTGTTCAAATTAAGTTCTTAGCAATGCATATTATTAATCAAATATTAAGTTTTGATATATTTACTAAATATCTTCATGGAACAGCCATTTTGAATGAATCAGCCATTTTGAATGAATCAGCCATTTTAAATGAATCCGCCATTTTGAATGAATCAGCCATTTTAAATGAATCAGCCATTTTGAATGAATCAGCCATTTTAAATGAATCAGCCATTTTGAATGAATCCGCCATTTTGAATGAATCAGCCATTTTGAAAGAGTCGTTTAAATGAATGATTAAATGTATCACTCATTAAAACAGGAACTTGCTGCCACCGTTTTAGTGTCGTATTTACTTATCGATGACCTAAAACACACTCAGTTAAATATTGTGATGTATTGTCTACACCCCCCCACAAACATCACACTTATAATAGTCTTGAAGAAGCTTCACGCAGCCGTCTGAACTAATCTTGCTCTTCAGATATGATCCAGACGAACAAAAGCTACTCGACCAAAAAAGTCGTCAGACGTCGCCCCAAATTTGTGTCAGCGGCTGATGTTCGAACCATCAAGACGACGTAAGCAAACACTCCTCGATCTCTGTCGAACTCTCTCTCTGAAACCTGTATGATGGAAAACCCCTTCATGTCTGTTTTTAGTAAAAGGACGCCGGTCTATAATTTCAAGGCTCTGCCGGAGCACTGGGATAAAGCTCTGACTCCTGAAACCGGATACAAGGTGAGACCAATCGTTTATCCGTCACTTTTTACGTGTTTATATTGTTCTGCGCTGTTTTCAGTCTTGGGTAAGTTACTCCAAAAAAGTAATCCACTACAAATTAATAATTACTGCTTTAAATTTGTAATTTGATTACATTACTGATTACCGCATTTAAAAAGTAATCAGATTACTCATTACTTTATTTTCAAGCTACTTTCAAGTTTACTTTACTTTTTAAACCTAAAAAAACACTACAAAGAGAAACGAATCATTCATCTGACAAATTACTTAACTATTTGTATTTAAGTATTATTATTTAAGTATCAAAATTATATAAGTATTTGTATTTTAAGTATTATTAAGTATTAAAATTACATAAGTATTTTTTGTATTTTTAGTATTATTATTTAAGTATTAAAAATTAAATAAGTATTATTGTATTTTAAGTACTATTATTTAAGTATTAAAATTAAATAGGTATTGTTGTATTAAGTATTATTATTTAAGTATTAAAAATTAAATAAGTGTTATTGTATTTTAAGTATTATTATTTAAGTATTAAAATTAAATAGGTATTTTTTGTATTTTTAGTATTATTATTTAAGTATTAAAAATTAAATAAGTATTATTGTATTTTAAGTATTATTATTTAAGTATTAAAAATTAAATAAGTATTATTGTATTTTAAGTATTATTATTTAAGTATTAAAATTAAATAGGTATTGTTGTATTTTAAGTATGATTAAGTAGTACAATTAAATAAGTATTTTTTGTATTTTTAGTATTAAGTATTAAAATTAAATAAGTATTATTTGTATTTTAAGTATGATTAAGTATTAAAATTAAATAAGTATTTTTAGTATTTTTAGTATTATTATTTAAGTATTAAAATTAAATAAGTATTATTGTATTTTAAGTATGATTATTTAAGTATTAAAATTAAATAAGTATTATTTGTATTTTAAGTTTTATTATTTAAGTATTAACATTAAATAAGTATTATTTGTATTTTAAGTATTTAAGTATTAAAATTAAATAAGTATTTTTAGTATTATTATTTAAGTATTAAAATTAAATAAGTATTATTTGTATTTGTAGGATTAAGTATTAAAATTAAATAAGTATTATTTGTATTTTAAATATTATTTAAGTATTAAAATTAAATAAGTATTGTATTTTAAGTATGATTATTTAAGTATTAAAATTAAATAAGTATTATTTGTATTTTAAGTATTATTATTTAAGTATTAACATTAAATAAGTATTATTTGTATTTTAAGTATTATTATTTAAGTATTAAAATTAACTAAATAGTATTTGTATTTTAAGTATTATTATTTAAGTATTAAAATTAAATAAGTATTATTTGTATTTTAAGTATGATTAAGTATTAAAATTAAATAAGTATTTTTAGTATTATGTATTATTATTTAAGTATTAAAATTACATAAATGTATAATGTAAGTCTTTACTGCGTTACCAGGTAAAAAGTAATTAGATTACAGTAACCCAATTAATAGTAGTTAGTAATTCTGTTACCTCTGTTTTGCACAGAGTGTGTCGCTGCAGACCACTTCAGCCGAATACATCAGAGTCAAAGAACTGTTCAATCGCACCATGTTCGGCTTCCAGATCCTGAGGATTGAGAGGATCCAGAACAAAGCATTATGGGAAGTTTATCAGTGGTAAGTCCACAAGACATGCACTCACTGGATTACAGCACGTCTGATGGTTTCTGCCACTTTACAGGCAGAAGGACTTCATGAGAAAGAATAACGGAGGCAGAGACGTGGCCGAGAAGCAGCTCTTTCACGGCACCGACAGCACGCATTTAGATGCCATCTGCCACAACAACTTCGACTGGAGGATCTGTGGGACTCACGGCACGGCTTACGGGAAAGGTGGAGTGCAGATCATAAAACTGGGTTTCAGAAATAGCTCAACCAGAGATGAGTTTGGAGAAATGTGTCAGCAATGGAAGTGAATGGGTGCCGTCAGAATGAGAGTCTGATTAAAAACATCACAATAATCCAAAGACAAAAGCTGAAACAAATCCAGCATTTTTGACTAAAAATATCATAGTCTATTATCCATAATAACTCTTCCTCCGTTGATAAGTGCATCTGCTGGCAACATGCTAATCATGCTAGAAACATATCGCCTTGAAAACTTTCATCTTTTAAACTATTTTAAATTTCAAACTACTTCAAACAGAAAGCCTTCAGATGGCAAGATTTTAAAACTTTCCGGGCTTGGCCTTCTCAAGCCCACTTAAAGTTTGTCCACAAACTAGTTGTGATGTTTTTATCAGCTGTTTGGACACCCATTCACGACGGCACCCATTCACTCCCATTGCTGAAACACTGATGCAGATCTGATGAAGAAACAAACTCATCCTGATCTTTTTTTTTGGTTGAACTAACCCTTTAAATGCATTTTTTGCAGGTAGTTATTTTGCCAGGGATGCTAAATACTCTCACGGCTACACCAAAGACTCAGGCACTCGCTCCATGTTCGTGTGTCGCATTCTGGTTGGCGACTACACCAAAGGTGAAGCCAGCTACCTCCGGCCTCCATCCAAAGACGGAGGAGACACCGTCTTCTACCACAGCTGTGTGAATGACCTCTTCGATCCGTCCATATTCGTCGTGTTTGAAAAGCACCAGATCTACCCCGAGTATCTGCTCGAGTACAGCGACTCCAGCGGGTTTGATTCACCAAACCGTCCCGCGGTGGCAAGACCAACCGCGGCAGTGAGACATGTCACTCCCTCGCACACCTCCTACTATAAACCCCCCTCAGCTGCATCATCATATGTTTCATCCTTTAACACCTCTTCCTCAAGTGCTTCTCCCTCACAATCCTCAACTACGCCAAAGCCTTCAAAGTCAGAGTGCATTATTTCCTGACCGTATATACAGGCAGCACGTGATTTCATTGTGTGTCAGTAAAAGTTCATACTGATAATCATAAGTAAAAAAAAATATACATTACACAATAATCGAAAATGCATAAGTGTCTTATACTCTCAGATTAAAGTCACGATGAAACAGGATCAGCGACAAATCTTTATTTCTTTATTCTGACATACATTCATATGTAACAGATTATCGGGAAAAAAATGGGCGGGGCTTGTTTCTGTGCATCAGTTGTTGATTGGATGTTGAGAAGTGGGCGTGGCTCTAAGAGTGAATGCAGATCAGTTTAAAGTCACAATGAAACAGTAGTGACAAATCTTTTCTTTATTCTGATATACATCCAAATGTAACAATTATCGAAAACATGTTGGGCGGGGCTTGTTTCTGTGCATTAGTTGTTGATTGGATGTTGAGAAGTGGGCGTGGCTCTAAGAGTGTATGCAGATCAGTTTAAAGTCACAATGAAACAGTAGTGACAAATCTTTTCTTTATTCTGATATACATCCAAATGTAACAATTATCGAAAACATGTTGGGCGGGGCTTGTTTCTGTGCATTAGTTGTTGATTGGATGTTGAGAAGTGGGCGTGTCTCTAAAAGTCAGAGGTGGAAAGAGTACAAAAATATTGTACTCAAGTAAAAGTACCATTACATTACTGAAATTTTACTTAAGTACAAGTAAAAGTACCAGTCTAAAAATATACTCAAGTAAAAGTAAAAAGTAGCTCATTTAAAATTTACTCTGAGTAAAAAGTACTTAGTTACATTTTAACAATGGGAGGGAAAAATGGGATAGACCAAAGGTGTCAAACTCTGTACCTGGAGGGCCACAGCCCTACACAGTGTATATATTACCCTAATTAAACACATCTGATACAGCTAAACTAATCATTTAGGCTTATTTGAAAACTACATGGTGTGTGTGTTGGAGCAGGGTTGGAACTAAACTCTTTAGGGCTGTGGCCCTCCAGGAACTGAGTTTGACACACCTGGGATATGGGCCTATAAATCTCAAACGAGGTGTTTTTAATTAAATGAATCGGTTAATTAGAATAATAAGACATTTGGGCTGTTACCAGGCAAATTAAATCAGTATCAACAAAATTAATCTTTGCGATGCAGAGGAAACGCAGAAGCTTCATCTGAAGTGGCATAGATGTATTACACACTGACATGAATGCATTTAGCCTGCAGTTACAAATGCAGAAATAATGTTTTGATAAATAAGACATAAAATGTGACCCTGAACCACAAAAACATAAGGGTCCATTTTCCTAAATTGCGATTTATACATCATCTGAAAGCTGAATAAATCATATTTCCATTGATGTATGGTATGTTATGATCGGACAATATTTGAAAATCTGGAATCTGAGGGTGCAAACAATCAAAATATTGAGAAAATCTCCTTTAAAGTTGTTCAAATTAAGCTCTTAGTTTTGATATATTTACAGTAGGAACTTCACAAAATATATTAATGGAACATGATCGTTACTTAATATGCTAATGATTTTTGGCATAAAAGAAAAATGTATAATTGTAACCCATACAATGTATTGTTGGCTATTGCTACAAATATACCCCAGCGACTTAAGACTGGTTTTGTGCTCCATGCCAGGGTCACGAATGTTAAATAGTCATTTGAAATTAAAAAAATAAATAAATCAAAAGATACTTGATACATGTTAAATTAAAACCACCAGTAGGTGTCAGCAAGTCACTGATAAGCGAATCATTGCGGTTGAGCAAATCATTTAAAGGGTTAATTCAAGGAATAAAACACGTCATTGCTCAGAGTCAGAGACGCAAAACTGTGTTTGGAATTATTTTTGTTGTCAAAATAGAGCAAAAACAGGTAATATGGTGTCTAAAACTTAAGTCTCTTAATTAACTTCTTGTTTTTTGAACTGTTGTAAAAAGAAAAACTACAGGCCTATGTAATCATGGTGATTTTTTGAGAAAAACGGCATTCTTCATGTGATGTTGACTTACTATATTAAATTATATAAATATATACATTTTCTGCTTCTATATCTTCAATGTTGTGATCATTCTAAACGCATTTTAACAGACTGAATCACGCAGTGAAAGAAAGCAGTCCAGATGCACGCGGACTAGTCTAATCTAACGTTACTAGATTTCACGGCACACTGTTTAGAGTGATTTGTTTGGTTTTTGGCAAAATACTGATAATGTCAAATCGCACATCGTTAAAACAACAATTATTATATTATCACAGACGATATTGCACACCCTGCACCACTGTCTTTTTGGCTCATTTGTGCAAAACCTTTTGTTAAACTGTCAAAGCTTCATTTTAACCACCAATGCAACGATGCAAGTATTTACCTTACGTTACCTCTACATGCTTGCGAAGGGCGATGTCGAGATGTTATAAGCTGCTAGTTCGGTCTCCCGAGGCAAACACAGCTAACACTGCATAATAGAGCATGAATATATGGCCAGGGGTTCACTTCATTCCTTCGAGTTCAACTTCAGGACTACTTGCCATTAACGCCTGTCGTGTCCGTCTGCATCTTTCTTGTGATTTTCGCGCCAGTTTCTTCTTCTGCCCATTATTTACTGCTGTAGTTTCCACGGAGCGAATTTTTTTTTACTCAGTAACGCATGTGTTTTAAAATGTAGCGAAGTACAATACTTCACACAAAATATACTTAAGTAAAAGTAAAATTACAGATTTAAAAAATTACTTAAAAAAGTACAAGTACACAAAAAAGCTACTCAATTACAGTAACGCGAGTAAATGTAATTCGTTACTTTCCACCTCTGCTAAAAGTATATGCAGATCAGGTTAAAGTCACAATGTAACAGATTATCGAAAACATGTTGGGCGGGGCTTGGTTCTGTGTATCTGTTGTTGATTGGATGTTGAGAAGTGGGCGTGGCTCTAAAAGCGTATGCAGATCAGGTTAAAGTCACGATGAAACAATGGCGACAAATCTTTTCTTCTTTATTCTGATATACATCCAAATGTAACGGATTATCGAAAACATGTTGGGCGGGGCTTGGTTCTGTGCATCTGTTGTTGATTGGATGTTGAGATGTGGGCGTGGCTCTAAAAGTATATGCAGATCAGGTTAAAGTCACGATGTAACAGATTATCGAAAACATGTTGGGCGGGGGCTTGGTCCTGTTGATTGGATGTTGAGATGTGGGCGTGGCTCTAAAAGTATATGCAGATCAGGTTAAAGTCACGATGTAACAGATTATCGAAAACATGTTGGGCGGGGCTTGGTCCTGTTGATTGGATGTTGAGAAGTGGGCGTGGCTCTAAAAGTGTATGCAGATCAGGTTAAAATCACGATGAAACAGGAGTACCGACAAATCTTTTCTTTTTTATTCTGACATACCTCCAAATGTAACAGATTATCGGGAAAAAATGGGCGGGGCTTGTTTCTGTGCATTGGATGTTGAGAAGTGGGCGTGGCTCTAAAAGTATGCAGATCATGTTAAAGTCACGATGAAACAGGATTAGCGACAAATCTTTTCTTCTTTAAAAAATGTTGCGCGGGGCTTGGTCCTGTGCATCTGTTGTTGATTGGATGTTGAGAAGTGGGCGTGGCTCTACAAGTGTATGCAGAAGAGCGTGAGCTCGCAGGGGGCGGGGCTTAAGAGGAGGAAATGACTGGAAGATTTGATGAAATTGTCTAAATGTAAAAAGGAAAGAAACACATATACACGGATGAATTATTAAAGCTATATCATGCTTTTGGAAAACAGACGGTTAATTTTGATTTCATGCCAGCTTTAATGACAATGTGTAATTTGTCTGATCTAATTGGATCTTTGTAATAATCTCAATATTTGAGATACTTGTGACAATAAAGCTTTCCAATACACAACTTTAAGGAAATTATGTTTTTTCCCCTATATTGACCTTTTCCTTATAATTATCAAATATAGGCTACTTTTCCTTATAGATATGAATTACTGATTGAGATATTAGTATTGACCCCCCCCCCCACCGAACCATTCAATACCTGT
Organism: Oxygymnocypris stewartii; assembly: GCA_003573665.1. Taxonomy (NCBI): domain Eukaryota; kingdom Metazoa; phylum Chordata; class Actinopteri; order Cypriniformes; family Cyprinidae; genus Oxygymnocypris; species Oxygymnocypris stewartii. Next base: position 26,946 of record QVTF01019739.1, on the reverse strand, counting down.
GTCCCTCAGCAATATAAAAATCATGTTGGAAAAAATCATAAATACATCTCTTTGTGTGTATTTATATAAATTGATATTTTTTTTGATAAGGTTTATTATTGATCTGAATTTCAGGATATTGATTGTCATATTAATTAAACAAATTATATGTTTGGTGTCAAGTATTTTGTGCAGTGATTAAAAAAAACGAAAAATATGAAATAATAATAATAATTACATGTCATTACGCTGATTGATCCAAACAGATATGGCACGTGTTCAAGAAATCTCTGCTCAGAAATTATGATGTTAGGGCAAAACATCCTTTAAATAATGTTTAGGAATGTTCTTATAACTAAAATATAATATACATTCTTAATGTTCAGAGAAAATATTCAGAGATGAACATTCTTTAAACATTATGACGTGATTGTACTCGATGAACCTTCTCATAATAACATGTTCAATAGTCTTATGATGTTACAAAAAACGGTTTAAATATTTAAAAAAATAAACGTTATATTTTGGGTAAAAATAAAGTTAGTAGAACGTTGTATTAAACGTTGTTGTATCCTTTAAATAACATTAATCATGATTTCAACGTTTCAAAACAATGTTCACGCGACGTGTGACCTGGGAAGCTGCTTGTGATTCCTACTGTTAAAACTGAAAATGAAAATTTACTTGACTTTACTTGAAATGGACTTTAGGTTTTTCTTCCCGTAAGTTTCGTTTTCTCTCAGATTGAATCACTCGCTGATCTGGAGTCAGTGTTCAGAGAATCACTCGCTGATCTGGGGTCAGTGTTCAGAGAATCACTAGCGAGTCAGTGTTCAGAGAGTCACTCGCGAGTCAGTGTTCAGAGAGTCACTCGCTGATCTGGGGTCAGTGTTCAGAGAATCACTAGCGAGTCAGTGTTCAGAGAGTCACTCGCGAGTCAGTGTTCAGAGAATCACTCGCTGATCTGGGGTAAGTGTTCAGAGAATCACTCGCTGATCTGGGGTCAGTGTTCAGAGAATCACTCGCGAGTCAGTATTCAGAGAGTCACTAGCGAGTCAGTGTTCAGAGAATCACTCGCTGATCTGGGGTCAGTGTTCAGAGAATCACTAGCGAGCCAGTGTTCAGAGAGTCACTCGCTGATCTGGGGTCAGTGTTCAGAGAATCACTAGCGAGTCAGTGTTCAGAGAGTCACTCGTTGATCTGGGGTCAGTGTTCAGAGAATCACTAGCGAGTCAGTGTTCAGAGAGTCACTCGCTGATCTGGGGTCAGTGTTCAGAGAATCACTAGCGAGTCAGTGTTCAGAGAGTCACTCGTTGATCTGGGGTCAGTGTTCAGAGAATCACTCGCTGATCTGGGGTCAGTGTTCAGAGAATCACTCGCGAGTCAGTGTTCAGAGAGTCACTCGCGAGTCAGTGTTCAGAGAATCACTCGCGAGTCAGTGTTCAGAGAATCACTCGCGAGTCAGTGTTCAGAGAATCACTCGCGAGTCAGTGTTCAGAGAGTCACTCGCTGATCTGGGGTCAGTGTTCAGAGAATCACTAGCGAGTCAGTGTTCAGAGAATCACTCGCGAGTCAGTGTTCAGAGAATCACTAGCGAGTCAGTGTTCAGAGAATCACTCGCGAGTCAGTGTTCAGAGAGTCACTCGTTGATCTGGGGTCAGTGTTCAGAGAATCACTAGCGAGTCAGTGTTCAGAGAATCACTCGCTGATCTGGGGTCAGTGTTCAGAGAATCACTCGCTGATCTGGGGTCAGTGTTCAGAGAGTCACTCGCTCACTAGCGAGTCAGTGTTCAGAGAGTCACTAGCGGGTCGGTGTTCAGAGAGTCACTCGCGAGTCAGTGTTCAGAGAGTCACTCGTTGATCTGGGGTCAGTGTTCAGAGAATCACTCGCGAGTCAGTGTTCAGAGAGTCGTTTGCTGAGTCGGTTTTGACAGAGATTCGTTCTCTGACCCGCATATAAACTCCGCTCGGTTCGGCTGGAGTCAGACATCATGGCGGAGGAAACTATCCTGAAGGTTTTGTGCGGGAATCACGGATCGATGGATTATGATCTTCTTTTGGACATTTCATACGGACTGAAGGAAACATCAGCGGAGAATTCCCTGGAACACATCCTCCGCCGCCGCCGCGACATCTTCAGCGTCCTTCAGCGCGACGACAGTAAAGAGGTTTTCGCTCAAACCACCGTCAAACTGTGTCGAAAGAGCGAGTGTGACGAGCTGTGTGAGAACCTCCACCTGTGTAAATATGAGCTGATGATGGGACACTGCAGCAGGTAGATCTGGGGCAAGTTGTCACAACGATTATGATCACAATAATCAACACTTTACAATCAAAACAAAAGCAGCTTAGAACTTGTAAATCAACAGATGTAGTCTCGCCCCCCCCCCCCCCCCCCACCCACAGCATGTCTCTCAGTTAACACTCCTGATTCAGATAACCAGCTCGTTAGAAGAAAGCTACGTATGTGTTATTCCTACACAGTGTGCATTGCTCGCTCCCTACTCCCTGAGCACTTCAATTCGGAACATTAAACGGGTTATGGGACGTTGCTAAAAGAACACTATTTGGTGTAATGCAATGTGTTTATGCGGTTTAAAATACAATATACAATATTTTTAATGGTTCTGTGATAGCTACATCGAAGGCGTGTGGTTTAGATAAGGGCAACAATCTCCAGAAAGGGTATTTCATGTCTATTTACAACCCCAGAATGAAACGGTCTGTTATTGGCTTATTTGGAAGGGTCATGAATAATAATGAGCTCTGCTCTGATTGGCTGTTTCACAGCAGTAGACGTAAACACAGGGAGGAACATATATATGTCAATACTTTCTCTCGCAGTTATATCGTCAGGTAATTAATTATACTGTATATAATATGCCGTTTTTGCACATCTTATTTGTTTTGCACTTTTTTTATTCTATTGCACATTTTACTCTTTATTTCTATTTTTTACCTATATATATATATATGCTCTTGTGTTATGTTACTTTTATTTAATTTTTATTTTTTTGCACTGTCCACTGAGCGGACCTGATTTGATTTACATTTAACTTCTGATTATACCCTGTATAATTTATTATGTGACAAATAAAGTAACCTTGGGCATCAGGGAGCCGCTATTAATATGCTGGGCATTGAAACTGCTTTGGATCGCTTTTTACTTTCACTTTCGTTTGCGAGACAAGCTCAGTTGAGTATAACCCTGAAAATATAATGTATTTTAATACAATTCAACAAGGAATATTAAACATCATTGTAAATCTAGTTATGATCTATACTCGGCTATTTACAATTCGCATTGTGTCTAAATGTAGGTTAGAGTAAAATCCGAAATATAATTTTTGGTGTATGAAAAATAATTTTCCATTTCAAAATTGTTTTTAATGGAGCTTCACTGTATGCAGCATATATTTAAAATACAAAAACAAGTTTTCTTGCCACATATAATTTATAAAATGGATAGTTTCATATATAAATGATTGTTTTAACATTTAAGAGACGATGTTTTGGACAATATTTCATAATAAAAGTCCTTCAGTAATGACCGCCTGTATGTGTTTCTGAAGGCAGGGCTGCAGTTATGGACACCAGCTGATGTCCGAACACAACACGAGGATCCTAAAAGCTCATCAGATGACCCGTCTGAGTCGAGAAGATCTGTGTTTGATATTACTGCAGTCCGACAGCGGCCTCCTGCCTCCCGTGAGCATCCGTCACACATACAGTGGAGGCCAAACTCATTAGGACACTAGTGTTTACAGCCACTAAACAATATGGCTTTAATTAGCCATTAATTGTTACTAGATAAAAAAGTTTATCATGACAAACTTTAGGTTGGCCTTGAGAAAGCCTGAAAGGTTAAAGCTGTTGTGCAAAGCCTGAAGTTTGAACATTTAGATAGATGTTGATAACATGTTATTAGCATGTTGCATTATTAGCATGTTGCTAACATGTTGTTAGCATTATTAGCAAGTGACTAGCCTGTTTCTAACATGATTAGAAAGTGAATAGCATGTTTCTAGCATGATTAGCGTGTTACTAGCATGATTAGCTTGTTACAAGTATGTTTCTAGCATGATTAACAAGTTACTAGCATGTTTCTAGCATGATTAGCAAGTTACTAGCATGTTTCGAGCATGATTAGCATGCGAAATAGCATGTTGTTAGCATGATTAGCAAGTTACTAGCATGTTTCGAGTATGATTAGCATGCGAATAGCATGTTGTTAGCATGATTAGCAAGTTACTAGCATGTTTCGATCTTGATTAACATGCGAATAGCATGTTTCTAGCATGATTAGCAAGTTATTAGCATGTTTTGAGCATAATTAGCATGTTTTAGCATTTTTTCGAGCATGATTAGCATGTTTTCACATGATTAGCATGTTACAAGTATGTTTCTAGCATGATTAACAAGTTACTAGCATGTTGCTAACACAATTATCAAGTCATTAGCATGTTT
>QVTF01019739.1:5000-17500 GCA_003573665.1 Oxygymnocypris stewartii | reverse complement strand
TAACTTACGGAAAAAAAATTATTGGTAAAATTTGTCATTTTTCTAAACTCATTACCAGATATTTGTTCTTGTTTTAAACAAAAGTTTAATTAATTTTAGGATATTTTTCGGGAAATCAAGTCATTTTGCTTCTGAAGTAATTGTGTCTTGATTTAAGGATGTTTAGATATTTGTACTGGAAATCAAGACGAAAAATATTACGATCAAATCGGTCAAATGCATGAATGTAAACGTTAATCACATGTTCCTAGATCATATTTCCCCTTTAGGAAAATTAACCATGGGGTTTATTATAATTGTAGTAATTTGTAGTGGTCATGGTTTAACTATAGTAACTAGGGATGCACGATATTGGATTTTTGCCGATTTACCGATATTTTTCAACTCATTTTTGCCGATATCTGATTTTTTTAGACTCATTTTTGCCGATATCCGATATTCCGATATTTTTAGACATTTTTGCCGATATCCGATATTTTTAGACATTTTTGCCGATATCCGATGTTTTTAGACATTTTTGCCGATATCCGATATTTTTAGACTCATTTTTGCCAATAACCGATATTTTTAGACTCATTTTTGCCAATATCCGATATTTGTAGACTAATTTTTGCCGATATCCGATATTTTTAGACTAATTTTTGCCAATATCCAATATGATGAAATTTTTAGACTCATTATTGCCGATATCCAATATTTTTAGACTAATTTTTGCCGATATCCGATATTTTTCGACTAAATTTTGCCGATATCCAATATTTTTAGACTCATTTTTGCCGATATCCGATATTTTTAGACTAATTTTTGCCAATATCCGATATTTTTAGACTAATTTCTGCCGATATCCGATATTTTTAGACTCATTTTTGCCGATATCCGATATGTTTTGACTCATTTTTGCCGATATCCGATATTTTTTGACTCATTTTTGCCGATATCCGATATTTTTCGACTAATTTCTGCCGATATCCGATATTTTTAGACTCATTTTTGCCGATATCCGATATTTTTTGACTCATTTTTGCCGATATCCGATATTTTTCGACCAATTTTTGCCGATATCCGATATTTTTCGACTCATTTTTGCCAATAACCGATATGCCGATATTTTTCTCTATATTTTCTCGATATGAGAGAGAGAGAGAGACACACAGAGGGAGTGACTGATGGAGAGAGAGAGAGAGAATTTAATTGAGAGGGAGAGAGAGAGAGAGAGAGAGCGAGCGAGCGAACGTGAGAGAGAGAGAGAAAGAGAGACACAGAGTGAAAGAGAGAGAGAGACACAGAGGGAGAGAGAGAGAGAGAGAGACACACACACAGAGAGAGAGAGAGAGCCCCAAACTGCATGAACTAACCTGAATCTGGATCAGTGAATCCGAGTCCGTGTTTCTGCACAGTTCTGGAAACGAGCTGGTTTGTTTTGAGGAAATGACTCTGGGTCTGGACGAGGTCCGGCGTGTCTCCACGCAATCCTCCGTTGTCCTGCCCGGCTTCGCCCTCACCACCTGCTGGAGCTGGTTCTGGAAGAACGAGTACAACCGCTGGATCCAGTACGCGTCGCTAGTATGTCACGACTCGCACCGCTCTGTTTGTATTGTGTTTGATCAGGTAAGATCTGCTGATGGTGATGCTGTTCCTCTCAGGTGGAGATGCACCGGATGTCTTCGGTCAGCAGCGAGCAGCTGGAGCACAGATATCAGGAGCAGGAGGTCGCTGGGGTCAAGTTTAGAGCGGGAAACCGCTTCTATGAGCTCCGCTTCGGAGGTGTGTTCGGTGTGGAGACCATACTTCACAAATCCAACACACTGATCTACTATTTCACCTTCTCCGTCTACGGCCACCAAACTCGGATCAGACGTTCAGACTGGTCTGGCTCAGTATGGCGTGTCTTTTCGGACCGATTGGACTTACGGTTTTCGTAGACCGTTTGATTAAAGCTACGAAAAATCCCTTAGACTTTCATTTATGGGGTCAAAACTTTCTATGTCACTACTAAATCCTTGCAACGTGCATAGGATCTGTTAGGAAGGTGTTAGCAATGTGCTAAACATGCTAGCAGCATGTTAGAAATAAGCTAATTCATGTTTGCAATGTCAAACATGTTAGCCATGTGCTAAAACATGCTAGAAACATGTTAAATCACATTAACCAAGTGTTCAAACATGCTAGCATAGTGTTAAAACATGCTAATGTATCGTTCGAATATGCTGAGAACATGTTAGTTCATGCTAGCAACATGGTAACTGATCTTCGCAATGTAAGGCTAGAAACATGCTAAAACTTGCTTGCAACATGCTAATTTACGTCAACGTGTGAAACATGCTAATTCATTTTAGCAACATTATAAACATCCCAGAAACATGCTAATTAGTATTAGCAATGTGGAAATAGTTGTTAGCCTTGTGCTAGCACAGTGTTAATGTTCTAGCAACATGCTTATTCGTGTAAGCCGTGTACTAAAACATGTTAACTTGATGTTAGGAACATGCTAATTCATGCTATCAACATGTTAATTCATTTTAGCAACATTATAAACATGCTAAGTAATATCAACAATGTGCAAATAGTTGTTAGCCTTGTGCTACCACATGCTAGCACAGTGTTAACGTTCTAGCAACATGCTTATTCGTGTAAGCCATGTACTAAAACATGCTGGCAACATTGTGATGCATGCTAGCAGCATGTTAAAATATGTTAGGAACATGTTAATTCATAATATCGACATGCTAATTCATGCTATCAACATGCTATTTCATTTTAGCAACATTATAAACATCCCAAAACATGCTAAGTAATATCAACAATGTGTAAATAGTTGTTAACCATGTGCTACCACATGCTAGCATAGTGTTAACGTTCTAGCACCATGCTTATTCATGTAAGCCATGTACTATAACATGCTAGCAACATTCTAAAAGATCCTAGCAACATGTTAAAACATGCTAGCAGTGTGCAAAATCAAGTTACCAAAACGTGTTAGTAACATAAATTGACTTTGATACTTCTCTGAGCTTTTCAGAGTTACTTTAAACTTTCAGACCTGTGTTTTTGTCAAGTGTGTCGTGAAGCTAGTTACTGCTAATCTTGTTCACAGACATGATGCAACGAAACGAAGTGAGCGGCACCGAGAGGCCGGTCAGGCGCCGGCCCGTGTTTGTCTCGTCGGTCGACGTCCAGATCGCTAGAGCGAGGTACAACGCTCTCCGGCAGCTTTATATCAAGATTGTTTTGCGTTATTCTGACTCATCTTGTTTTCCAGATGTTGCGGCGCCATTAAAACGCGTTTTTCTAAAGGCGTTCCTGGATTTTGGGACCAAACGGCCATTCCTGACTTTGGATTTCAGGTTGGGATTTATTGTTCATTTCATCATCATTGCTCGTTAGAGCGTTACTGTATTATAATTACTTTTATTGCGTTTATTGTGTTTTTTGACTGCCGATATCTTGGAAAGCAGGCTGGCCGATATAAAGCCGATATAATTGTATTTATTTAAGAATTATTAAATCATTTTAAACAATACATTTGTAAAATAAACATGCTTATACTTTAGATAACAAAGTATTTTTCAGAAATAAATATTTAATTTAAATATGATTAAAAAGGACGTAAACACTGTAACACTGTGTCCTAACTAGCCGCGACGCGATAAAAGCCATATTTTCCATGTTAATCTGAGTTTTTGGCCTAACTAGCCTCGACGGCGACACGCGATAAAAGCCATCTTTTCCATGTTAATCTGAGTTTTTGTCCTAACTAGCCGCGACGCCGCGATACGCGATAAAAGGTATATTTTCCATGTTAATCTGAGTTTTTGTCCTAACTAGCCTCGACGCGATAAAAGCCATCTTTTCCATGTTAATCTGAGTTTTTGTCCTAACTAGCCTCGACGGCGACACGCGATAAAAGCCATCTTTTCCATGTTAATCAGAGTTTTTGTCCTAACTAGCCGCGACACGCGATAAAAGGTATCTTTTCCATGTTAATCTGAGTTTTTGTCCTAACTAGCCTCGACGGCGACACGCGATAAAAGGTATCTTTTCCATGTTAATCAGAGTTTTTGTCCTAACTAGCCGCGACACGCGATAAAAGGTATCTTTTCCATGTTAATCAGAGTTTTTGTCCTAACTAGCCGCGACACCGCGATACGCGATAAAAGGTATCTTTTCCATGTTAATCAGAGTTTTTGTCTTAACTAGCCACGACGGCGACACGCGATAAAAGCTATCTTTTCCATGTTAATCAGAGTTTTTGTCCCAACTAGCCGCGACACGCGATAAAAGGTATCTTTTCCATGTTAATCTGAGTTTTTGTCCTAACTAGCCTCGACGGCGACACGCGATAAAAGCCATCTTTTCCATGTTAATCAGAGTTTTTGTCCTAACTAGCCGCGACACGCGATAAAAGGTATCTTTTCCATGTTAATCAGAGTTTTTGTCCTAACTAGCCGCGACACCGCGATACGCGATAAAAGGTATCTTTTCCATGTTAATCAGAGTTTTTGTCTTAACTAGCCACGACGGCGACACGCGATAAAAGCTATCTTTTCCATGTTAATCAGAGTTTTTGTCCTAACTAGTCGCGACACCGCGATACGCGATAAAAGGTATCTTTCTATGTTAATCTGAGTTTTTGTCCCAACTAGCCGCGACGCAATAAAAGCTATCTTTTCCATGTTAATCTGAGTTTTTGTCCTAACTAGCCACGATGGCGACACGCGATAAGCTATATTTTCCATGTTAATCAGAGTTTTTGTCCTAACTAGCCGCGACGCCTCGATAAAAGCCATCTTTTCCATGTTAATCAGAGTTTTTGTCCTAACTAGCCGCGACGCGATAAAAGGTATCTTTTCCATGTTAATCAGAGTTTTTGTCCTAACTAGCCGCGACGCGATAAAAGGTATCTTTTCCATGTTAATCAGAGTTTTTGTCCTAACTAGCCGCGACGCGATAAAAGCCATATTTTCCATGTTAATCTGAGTTTTTGGCCTAACTAGCCTCGACGGCGACACGCGATAAAAGCCATCTTTTCCATGTTAATCAGAGTTTTTGTCCTAACTAGCCGCGACACGCGATAAAAGGTATCTTTTCCATGTTAATCTGAGTTTTTGTCCTAACTAGCCTCGACGGCGACACGCGATAAAAGGTATCTTTTCCATGTTAATCAGAGTTTTTGTCCTAACTAGCCGCGACACGCGATAAAAGGTATCTTTTCCATGTTAATCAGAGTTTTTGTCCTAACTAGCCGCGACACCGCGATACGCGATAAAAGGTATCTTTTCCATGTTAATCAGAGTTTTTGTCTTAACTAGCCACGACGGCGACACGCGATAAAAGCTATCTTTTCCATGTTAATCAGAGTTTTTGTCCCAACTAGCCGCGACACGCGATAAAAGGTATCTTTTCCATGTTAATCTGAGTTTTTGTCCTAACTAGCCGCGACACCGCGATACGCGATAAAAGGTATCTTTTCCATGTTAATCAGAGTTTTTGTCTTAACTAGCCACGACGGCGACACGCGATAAAAGCTATCTTTTCCATGTTAATCAGAGTTTTTGTCCCAACTAGCCGCGACACGCGATAAAAGGTATCTTTTCCATGTTAATCTGAGTTTTTGTCCTAACTAGCCGCGACACGCGATAAAAGGTATCTTTTCCATGTTAATCAGAGTTTTTGTCCTAACTAGCCGCGACACCGCGATACGCGATAAAAGGTATCTTTTCCATGTTAATCAGAGTTTTTGTCTTAACTAGCCACGACGGCGACACGCGATAAAAGCTATCTTTTCCATGTTAATCAGAGTTTTTGTCCCAACTAGCCGCGACACGCGATAAAAGGTATCTTTTCCATGTTAATCTGAGTTTTTGTCCTAACTAGCCGCGACACCGCGATACGCGATAAAAGGTATCTTTTCCATGTTAATCAGAGTTTTTGTCCTAACTAGCCGCGACACGCGATAAAAGGTATCTTTTCCATGTTAATCAGAGTTTTTGTCCTAACTAGCCGCGACACCGCGATACGCGATAAAAGGTATCTTTTCCATGTTAATCAGAGTTTTTGTCTTAACTAGCCACGACGGCGACACGCGATAAAAGCCATCTTTTCCATGTTAATCAGAGTTTTTGTCCTAACTAGTCGCGACACCGCGATACGCGATAAAAGGTATCTTTTCTATGTTAATCTGAGTTTTTGTCCCAACTAGCCGCGACGCAATAAAAGCTATCTTTTCCATGTTAATCTGAGTTTTTGTCCTAACTAGCCACGATGGCGACACGCGATAAGCTATATTTTCCATGTTAATCAGAGTTTTTGTCCTAACTAGCCGCGACGCCTCGATAAAAGCCATCTTTTCCATGTTAATCAGAGTTTTTGTCCTAACTAGCCGCGACGCGATAAAAGGTATCTTTTCCATGTTAATCAGAGTTTTTGTCCTAACTAGCCGCGACGCGATAAAAGGGATCTTTTCCATGTTAATCAGAGTTTTTGTCCTAACTAGCCGCGACGCGATAAAAGGGATCTTTTCCATGTTAATCTGAGTTTTTGTCCTAACTAGCCGCAACGCCGCGACACGCGATAAAAGGTATCTTTTCCATGTTAATCAGAGTTTTTGTCCTAACTAGCCGCGACGCCGCGACACGCGATAAAAGCCATCTTTTCCATGTTAATCTGAGTTTTTGTCCTAACTAGCCGCGACGCGATAAAAGGTATCTTTTCCATGTTAATCAGAGTTTTTGTCCTAACTAGCCGCGACGCAATAAAAGCTATCTTTTCCATGTTAATCTGAGTTTTTGTCCTAACTAGCCACGATGGCGACACGCGATAAGCTATATTTTCCATGTTAATCAGAGTTTTTGTCCTAACTAGCCGCGACGCCTCGATAAAAGCCATCTTTTCCATGTTAATCAGAGTTTTTGTCCTAACTAGCCGCGACGCGATAAAAGGTATCTTTTCCATGTTAATCAGAGTTTTTGTCCTAACTAGCCGCGACGCGATAAAAGGGATCTTTTCCATGTTAATCTGAGTTTTTGTCCTAACTAGCCGCAACGCCGCGACACGCGATAAAAGGTATCTTTTCCATGTTAATCAGAGTTTTTGTCCTAACTAGCCGCGACGCCGCGACACGCGATAAAAGCCATCTTTTCCATGTTAATCTGAGTTTTTGTCCTAACTAGCCGCGACGCGATAAAAGGTATCTTTTCCATGTTAATCAGAGTTTTTGTCCTAACTAGCCGCGACGCGATAAAAGGGATCTTTTCCAAGTTAATCTGAGTTTTTGTCCTAACTAGCCGCGACACGCGATAAAAGGGATCTTTTCCAAGTTAATCTGAGTTTTTGTCCTAACTAGCCGCGACACGCGATAAAAGGTATCTTTTCCATGTTAATCAGAGTTTTTGTCTTAATTAGCCGTGGCGGCGACACACGATAAAAGGTATCTTTTCCATGTTAATCTGAGTTTTTGTCCTAACTAGCCGCGGCGGCGACACGCGATAAAAGCCATCTTTTCAATGTTAATCTGAGTTTTTGTCCTAACTAGCCGCGACACGCGATAAAAGCCATCGTTTCAGATCAATTACTAAAGTAATTAGTAATCGGATTGCTTTTGAAATGCAGTAATCAGTAAAGAAGTAATTAGTGATTTGTAGTGGACTACTTTTTACAGATCTCTTGTCTGTCCTCAGAGAGTCCGTCTCCGGCCGTCTCACAGAGATTACGTGAGAGTCCACGAGCGCTTCAGACAAACTCTGAGAGGTTTCACCGTCCGTCGGATCGAGCGCGTGCAAAACAGGGAACTCTGGGAAGACTTCATGATGTGGGTATCACAACCGATCGTCTGTGGCAAACCCTCAAACGTTTAGTTTGCATAAACATGCATTTTTCCACAGAAAAAAGGAGCGGATGATGATGACGAACAAGCAGGAGAAATATGGCGATCGGCTTTTATTCCACGCCACCGACTCCTCTCTCGTCGAAGCCGCGTGTCGGAGAAACCTTGACTTCGAGGCGTCGGATACGGCAGCGTATGGACACGGTTTGTTTATGAATCATGATTTTTATAACACGTTATGCTCTTAAAGGCTGTGTTATTTTTAATAACATCCACTTGTTTTTCTGTGTTTTTAAATGAATAAATGCCGGCTCGTTTACCACTAAAGTCTCCCCGGTCCAGTTTAGCAAGCTGACGTGGTTCTCCTTCTCTCCGACAGGGATTTATTTCTCTAAGGACGCCAGGTTCTGGATGGAGCGTGCTGACGGTGGTGCGGGGGGGCTGATGTTCGCGTGCAGGGTGCTGGTTGGGTATTACACCAGAGGAGCGGCTCGTTTCCGTCACCCTCCGGTCAGAACCGCTGAAGGGGGTCTGTATGACAGCTGTGTGGATAATCCCCGGGACCCGTCTGTTTTTGTAGTGTTTGACCGGTGTCAGATCTACCCAGAGTTTCTTATTACCTACGAGGACAGGAACAAGTGTTCACCGTCTGATATCGCAGAAGAAACTAAAGCCACAGAACCAGAACTAAGCTCGGTTATCTTCACCAGCTCCAGCAGGTGCTCAGGCTCAGTCCGATCACTCCAGAGTCCAGAAGATCCTGAGCCAGAACTCACTTCAGCCTCCTGCAGACCGACAGAGCCTCGCATTACACTCTTGAGTTCAACATTAGACACAACTGTGTGCGTCTCCACTGCACTTCCTGTCTCACTTCCTGTCTCAGCTGAACTCATGTCCACTGCACTTCCTGTCTCAGCTGAACGCATTTCCACTGCACTTCCGGTTTCACTTCCTGTCTCAGCTGAACGCATTTCCACTGCACTTCCTGTCTCACTTCCTGTCTCAGCTGAACGCATTTCCACTGCACTTCCTGTCTCACTTCCTGTCTCAGCTGAACGCATTTCCACTACACTTCCGGTTTCACTTCCTGTCTCACTTCCTGTCTCAGCTGAACGCATGTCCACTGCACTTCCTGTCTCAGCTGAACGCATGTCCACTGCACTTCCTGTCTCAGCTGAACGCCTCTCCACTGCACTTCCTGTCTCAGCTGAACGCATTTCCACTGCACTTCCTGTCTCAGCTGAACGCATGTCCACTGCACTTCCGGTTTCACTTCCTGTCTCAGCTGAACGCATTTCCACTGCACTTCCGGTTTCACTTCCTGTCTCAGCTGAACGTATTTCCACTGCACTTCCTGTCTCAGCTGAACGTATTTCCACTGCACTTCCTGTCTCAGCTGAACGTATTTCCACTGCACTTCCTGTCTCAAGTGAAAGTGCCTTAAATGCATTTCCTGTCTCAACTCAAAGTGCATCTAATGCATTTCCTGTCTCAACTAAACGCCTCTCCACTGCACTTCCTGTCTCCACTGCACATCCTCTCTCAAGTGAAAGTGCCTGGAATGCACTTCCTGTCTTAGCTGAACGCCTCTCCTCTGCACTTCCTGTCCCCCACGGCTCCAGTATCCCGGCTGCGAGCGGGTCTGGCTCCAGTGCATCCGTGCGTTCCTCTCATCAGCGCATCGATCGCTCTGGAGACTCTTCAGCAGACGCACACAAACCTGCAGCGCAGAAGAAGAACTGTGCGGTCATGTGATGCACAACAGCATTTCCTTACTCTTCATTTACTGGACCACTTAAGATATTAATTATTGTTTTCTGAAAACTATGAGCAAAATGTAGTTTGCTTAAAACAATCTCCCAATGGGGTAAGACAAATTATAAATCACATCCAAAATTAATTTTTGTTTATTATGTGTGTATATATAAAGACACATACAGTATATATATTGAAAATAATTACACACACACACACACACACTTGGAGCAGTGGACACACACACACACACACACACACACACACTTGGAGCAGTGCACACACACATACACAAACAAACACACACACACACCTGTAGCAGTGGACACACACACACACACACACACACACCTGGAGCAGTGGACACACACACACACACACACACTTGGAGCAGTGCACACACACACACACACACACACCTGTAGCAGTGGACACACACACACACACACACCTGGAGCAGTGGACACACACACACACACACACACCTGGAGCAGTGGACACACACACACACACGTATATATTTAATATATAATGTGTGTATTTATATATACAGCATAAGTACACACAGATATTATGAATGCAAAAACTTTAATTTTGGATCCAATTAATCGTTTGACAAACAAACTTAATTCAAAAAGATAAACAAGATTATTTTTCTTGTCCCATTCGGAGATATTTGTGCTTTTTTTTTAAGCAAAAAAATTATTTTTATGATTTTTTTTTTTTTGAAAACAAGACTTAATATCTGTTAAGTATATTACTCCTTAGATGTTGAAAACAAGACTAAAATACTACGTAAGAAAATAAATCTTTTTTTGCAGCATGTCTCAACATGCATTAAAGTACTGCACTGCGCTCACTGAGAGAAATAATATAGAGTTCAAAGGTGTAAGTTATTAATAGAAAGGATGTCTATGCAGTTGATTTATTGATCTGAACCGATACAGCGCATGTCACACCGATACTGAAAACCTGATGTGCTATAACGGCACGATCGCTGCGTTTATAAATGTGCAGTATGGTACTAAAAACACTGTTTTGTTGTAAACTGATGTTGGTCAGATATGGTCTGAATAAAAGCTGACCCCAAACAGCTCTCTGGTGACTTTGGGCTTTAATATTTCTCTTTGCATGCATTTATCCAACGCTTGCCTTGCATTCGAGGGACACACGTGCATTTGCATCTTCTTTTTGACGCGCGATTAGCACGAGTTGAAAAATCTGAACTTTGGCGGATATTCGCGCCGCGGAAACCAATCAGGAGCTTGCTCTAGCAGAGACGTGATTACGAGCGGAGGCAGAAAATCACAAACAACAATGGAGGACAAATTAATCGTGGTTGTATGTGTGTACCCGGAGCTGTACGATACTACTTCGTACTTTTACAAAAACAGGAATACATTTAGCAACGAGACTGGAGCTGCCTGCAGAAGCCCCCCCCCCATGACACGAATTACCGTCTGTTGTGTAGCGAATTTCGAAGCGAATTTCACGCGCGAATGAAGCGAATTTCACGCCCGAATGAAGCGAATATCACGCGCGAATGAAGCGAATATCACGCGCGAATGAAGCGAATATCACGCGCGAATGAAGCCAATTTCACGTGCGAATATGAAGCGAATATCACGTGCGAATGAAGCGAATATCACGCGCGAATTGAAGCGAATATCACGTGCGAATGAAGCGAATATCACGCGCGAATGAGCGAATATCACGCGCGAATGAAGCGAATTTCACGAATGCGAATGAAGCGAATTTCACGCGCGAATGAAGCGAATATTCACGCGCGAATGAAGCGAATATCACGGCCGAATGAAGCGAATATCACGCGCGAATGAAGCGAATATCACGCGCGAATGAAGCGAATATCACGCGCGAATGAAGCGAATTTCACGCGCGAATGAAGCGAATATCACGCGCGAATGAAGCGAATATCACGCGCGAATGAAGCGAATATCACGCGCGAATGAAGCGAATATCACGCGCGAATGAAGCGAATATCACGCGCGAATGAAGCGAATATCACGCGCGAATGAAGAGAATATCACGCGCGAATGAAGCGAATATCACGCGCGAATGAAGAGAATATCACGCGCGAATGAAGCGAATATCACACGCGAATGAAGCGAATATCACGCGCGAATGAAGAGAATTTCACGTGCGAATGAAGCGAATATCACGCGCGAATGAAGCGAATATCACGCGCGAGAATGAAGCGAATATCACACGCGAATGAAGCGAATATCACGCGCGAATGAAGAGAATATCACACGCGAATGAAGCGAGTAAACTCAAAATGTTCAAGCGTCCAACTACGCGCGAATAGCGTGATTTATTCGCTTCATTCGCGTCTGGTGTGAACGCACCTTAAGGATTTAGTGCAGTGCTTCCCAAACGGTGGGCCGCGGTCCCCCGGTGGGCCGTAGCGGTATTGCATGGCTGGTATCAGTAGCTGGGCTAAATCTAAATATTTAAATAATTAAAATATTCTAATTGTTCTAAAATGTTATCCCCCCCCCCCCCCCCGTCCTTATTACACAAATTAAATGTTTATGCTTTTAGCTTCTTTTTTTAAACACAGTTATGTATTTCATTGCAATAGATTTGTGAACTATGTACGATAGCTTCTGTTACACACTTTGATGCAATATAATTGTAAATAGTGTATTGTTATGGATTTAAATATATGTGTAAAGAATGTCTTACTTTCACCAGCATATTAAAATATTACATTTTATGGTAGTTCTCATAATTCACATGAAATTCTTACAAACTGGTTAATAATTTTGTGCAGAGACAATCTGCTTTATTAAATGTATGGAATATACAAATATATATATGTAAATTAACGGTATTTTTCACAGTCATTTTGTTTGTTTTTAACCCATTTAATCCAGAAGGCTTTCATTTATAAAGCTCTAAA